>JAHRHZ010000029.1:4908500-4946909 GCA_024137785.1 Ginglymostoma cirratum | reverse complement strand
CTGAAGGGTCTAGGCCCGAAACGTCAAGTTTTCCTGCTCCTATGATGCTGCTTGACCTGCTGTGTTCATCCAGCCCCATGCTTGTTATCTCGGATTCTCCAGCATCTGCAGTACCTTTTATCTCTGAAGCAACTTATTTCACTTGAGTTCAATGAAGAATGACTAACTGATGCAGCGCAGTTTGATGAACAAGTAGTAATAACAGATTCAAGTGTAATGTTGGATATTGAGGTGAATCAGAAGAGAGAAGTCCAAGCAGAGAATTTCATTCCCTCATATTGCCAGGAAAAGTCCTCAGTAACTATGATAGAGATCATACCAAGCATGAGACAATCCTTAAAAAGCAGAAAGAGTGAGCGAGCATGTTCGTTTCAGTTGTGGGAGCAAAAGGGAGAATCTAAAGTAATCATTGCATTGAAGTAAGGAATCTACTGAGTTTTACTGGTAGGTTGAGAATAAAGATCTGCTGGCACAGATTGAAGTTCCAAAGGATACAGCCTCATGGAAGATACCACTGAGAAAGGATCATTGTCTAAAGGTTTAGGATACCATAATCCAGAGAGTTTTTGATCGGAGATTCAAGAAACTACGAGAAGACATAACTGTTTCAAAAGGGTAGCCATCTTTCATAAAGGTTATTCACAAGAGTAAAGGTCTTCTAGGTACCAGAAAGGAGCATTTGCCTGATTCAGCAAGAAAGATGCCTCAATGAAGGAAGTTCAGGAGACAAAAGGTCCTCCAGTTTCAAATGACTTTCAGATCTTAGACAGTCAGACAGGAACAGAATTCAACAGAACTTAACCCCAAGGATGTGCAAATTTTCCAAGTTTGAAGACAATGTATTCTGTGGGAACAATGAATCCTCCAGACTGCCTGAATTTGTGAAATGAAAGACTTGGGAGGAGTTGGTAGTGATTAAAGTAAATATTTACACAAATGTACAAATATTCATAACAGAGGAAAAAATTGAGAGGAGATGTGATATTAGCATGTAAGGACCTGAAACAGTTAATGTTGAGGGGTGCCTTAAGCATTATGAGATACCCTACAGATGTGAGAACAGCTTAGTATCTTGAAGGAGTAAAACCTATCCTTTGGCTCTTCCTCATAGTCAGTGTAATGCTGTCTATCATTTTAGTGTAACTCATTTCTAATTGCTATCATGAAATAAGGAGAGGTGTAGTGGTATTATCACTGGACTAGTAATCCCACCACAGCTGCTGGTGGATTTTAAGTCAATAAAATCTGGAATGTCAAGTCTAATGATCACAATGAGCCAATTGTTGATTGCGGAAAGAAAACTTACCTGGTTCACTACTGTCCTTGAGGGAAAGAAACCTGCCCATGTCTTGCCTCTATGTAACTTGAGATCCACAGCAATGTAACTCCTAATCACCTTCTGAAATGGCCTAGCAAGCCAGCAAGCCTCTCCATTGTATTAACTACTAAAAAGCCCTCAAAAAAGAATGAAATCAGATGGACCACTTGGCATCGGCGAATGTACCTACCACAGCAAACAAAGCTGTAAGGTTGAACTTACTAACCCCTAGTGGCTATTGTGAAGATTGGAAGAGCTGTCTCACAGAAGTCAAGCAACAGTCATACCCATGGAAACAGATCTCCCAGACAATGTCCCAGACAACACTATCACCACCCCTGGGCATGTCCTGTCCCACCTGCAGGGCGGTGGCACAGTTGGGAAGGAGTTGTTCTTGCAGTTTTTAAAATTGTCTCTGGACCTCAAACAGCCTCAGGTCAAACATGGGCAAGGAAATCTGAACCAGGAACCGTAACATCTTAGCTTCGCAGCACTACTATTGATCGAGATGGTCAGGTCCTAAAGGATATAACTGCTAGACTGGGACTGTGGCAGGTACAGAGGGAACCAAGAGGGACAAACATATTGATTTCAACCACATCAATCTGCCTTCCACCATTACATCTGCTCATGACAGCACCAGTAAGAGTGACCATGTTAATCCCTTTCAGAGTCAAAGTCCCGTCTTCACATTGAGGATGCTCTCCATTGTGTGTGTGGCACTATTACCATGCTAAATGATGCAGACTTCAAACAGATCTAGCAAATCAATACTGGACATCCATGAGGAGCTGAGGTCCATCAGCAGCAGCAGAATCACACTCTCTAGTAGAATCTGTAACCTCAGGGGACAACATCTACCCCTCACTCCCTTCCCCCAGTTTACATTTAACATCAAGCCAGGAGTTCAACCCTGGCTCAATGAAGAGCACAGGAGGGCATGTCAAGAGCAGCACCAGGCATACCTTAAAATTAAGTATCTGTCTGGTGAAGCTACAAAGCAGGACTACTTGCACACTAAGCAGCATAAGCAACAAGTGATAGATGGAGCTAAGCGATCCTAATACCAATGGAATGGATCCAAATTCTGCAGCCCTACCAAATCCAGTAATGAATGGAGGTGAATAATTATACACTCACTGCAGGCATTGGCTCCATAAATAATCCCATTGTCAATGCAAAAGATAAGGCTGGAGGGTTCTCAATAATTTTCAACTCGTGGATTATCCAACTTGGCCTCATCCAGAGGTCCTAGAATCACAAATTCTAGTCTTCAGCCAATTTGATTTATTCCATGTGATACCAAAATTATTGTAAACCCTGGAGTCCTGCATTGAGAAACGCACCTCATGACTCCCCAAAGCCTGTCCATCATCTACAAGGCACAAGTTAGGATTGCAGCTCCCACAACATTCAAGATGCTTAATACCATCAAGGACAAAGCATCCCACATTTTTGACACCACATCCACAAGCATTCACTCCCCCCACCACTGATGCACAGCAACAGCAGTGGGTAGCATCCACAAAATTCATTGCAGAAATTTACTAAGGTTCCTTAGGTAGCACCTTCCAAACCAGTGACCACTACCATCTTAAATAACAGGAGAAGCAGATACATGGGAACATCACCAGCCGCAAGTTCACTTCTAAGACACACACCATCATGACTTGGAAATAGATCACTAGTCCTTCAGTGTTGCTGGGTCAAAATGTGGGAATTCCCTCCCTATCAGTGTTGTGGGTCTACCTAGAGGACAAGGACAGTAGGTGTTCAAGAAGGCAATTCACCTTCTCAAGTACTGCTGGGGACGGTAATAAATGCTGGCCCAGCCAATGAGGCCTACATCTCTTGAAATAATGAAAAGAAACTGCTTTTTGTTTAAAATAAAAGCCTCCTCTCAGTAGACTACCAAGTGATTGTCCTCTGTCACACCAGATCAACATGTTCTGCAGATCCTTATCCTGACAAAGGATGGTGTCAAAAAAATCTAGTTTGCAGTGAGCAGTAGTGCAGAAAATTGATACAACATGATGAACAATGGTACAGAATGCTTGTGCAACAGTATCTGCCAGAGGAAACATGTGCTCCAGATTTACTGGCTCCACATGAATTTAAAACAAAAAGCAAAATTTGCAGCATCAGATAGTTCCCATAAGCTTTCAACATCAATTGTCATTCAGTTGGGAATGTGGGATAGCTCCAAAATAATATGGACCTGTCACACAAACTTATATTTTCCTATAAAGTGAAAAAAATACTTTTATGAACTGTGAAGGGGAAGCATTGTGAGTTCTGACATTGAAGTCTGATGTTTCGGGTCTGGACCCTTCTTCAGAAATGGGGGAGGGGAAGGGAGCTCTGAAATAAACAGAGAGAGGGGGAGGCAATGATAGAAGGTGGATAGAGGAGCAGATAGGTGGAGAGAAGACAGACAGGTCAAGGAGGCGGAGATGGAGCGAGTAAAGGTGAGTGTAGGTAGGGAGTTGGGATGGGGGTTGGTCAGTGAGGTGGGAGGAGCGGATAGGTGGGAGAAAGGATGGACAGGTCAAGGGATTGGGGATGACAGGGTCTAGTCTTGGGGTGAGGTCGGGGGTGGGGAGATTTTGAAGCTTGTAAAGTCCATGTTGAGACCATTGGGCTGCAGGGTTCCCAAGCGGAATATGAGATGCTGTTCCTCCAGCTTTCGGGTGGCGTCGTTGTGACACCGGAGGAGGCCCAGGCTGGACATGTCGTCCCACCTACCCACCCCTCCCTCCTCACTGGTCAACTCCCATCCCAACCCCCTACCTACACTCACCTTTACTGGCTTCGTCCCTGCCTCCTTGACCTGTCTGTCTCCTCTCCACCTATCTTCTCCTCTATCCATCTTCTATCTGCCTCCCTCTCTCTCCCTATTTATTTCAGAGCCCCCTTTCCCTCCCCCATTTCTGTAGAAGGGTCCAGACCTGAAACGTCAGCTTTTCCGCTCCTCTAATGCTGACTGGCCTGCTGTGTTCATTCAGCTCTACACCTTGTTATCTCAGACTCCAGCATTGGCAGTTCCTACTATCTCTGGCGTTGAAGTCTGACCATTCACAAATTCAAGGTGTACTTACATTTATGTATGAAAAGACTTTTCTTTCATTTGTATGATCTTTTCATTATTTTGAAGTGAGTCCCTGGTGTTTGTTGTGCAACTACGTACAAAACATTGTTGTTAAATTTGAAAACTGAATATAAATGCAGAAGTTTAATATTAGCTACAAACGCAACATCAAATTTAACACCAGTCTCATCAGCAAGGTAAGAAGCAAAACAAGGGTATTCTTTAGCAATTTAAAACTGTGCACGCTTTGGGTTTGTCTGAATCATATTGACTAGACACTTCCTGTCACTTCATATCACTCATTTTACTTCTTAGGAATCCATTAATCTGGCCAATCAGAAATGAAAAGGAGAATTGAACAAAGTGGGAGAGAGGGGGAGAGTGGTGGAAAGTCTTCAGTTTCCACTAAGCGGTGTCAACATTTTTGACTGTTCACAACATTCTGAAGCACTTATGCAATAAACATGAATGTGGATCAATGTACACTAAAAAGCCTTGGCTCCCTCTAGAAAATAACACAAAAAATGTAGGGAGGAAATTATCATGAGGAGCTTTTAAACAAGTGACTCGTTTCAATAGTGTCAATAGAAAGGAATTATTTCCTTTGAGTCAGTGACAAAACCCTCTGCTCCATGTCAAAGAAAGCTACAGAGTCTTTTACAACCACCCAAGAGTGCAGATGTTGCATAGTTCAAAACTATCTTTCAATAACAGTCCAACACATATCGCATTGGAGTGTTACCTTTTATGTAGTCATCAAGTCTGTCGTGTGGGATTTGAACCACAAACTATGACTCGGAGGCACTTTATAGCCAGATTACTTTTGGAGAAAGTAATCACCATCAAATAAGCTGCTTTAATGAGTTTCTGCTCTACATGTCAATACTTTTCAGAAAGAAAATCTTATTATCATTCGTTGTGTTTTGAAGTTTTCAATTTTGAAACAATGGCTCGAATTATTTTGAAATGTGACTGATTCATGTGAGAGCTTTAGATGTGCAAATCACTCTCATACTGAATACAAAGAAATTTTAACTCATAGGCCTTATTTTAATATTCAGGCCATCATTCATTTCAGTTCATTTAATGGAAATGAAAATGTGGAGAGTCGCCTAATTGGTGCCTGAATCAAAATCACCCATTTTACATTATCTCAAACACAAAATGACCACATCTCCTTCGTCCCCGAGCGGTTCCTCTCTTTACAATTATTTTCCTGTTTAGTCCTCATAAGTACACCACCTAGTTTTGTAATGCCAGGAAACATTTCTTCATACAACGAATAGTGGAAATCCAAATTCTCTCCCATCGATAGATTTTTGTTTTAGGCAAGTATGTTACTGGCAGCACGGTAGCTCAGTGGTTAGCACTGCTGCCTCACAGCGCCAGGGCCCTGGGTTCAATTCCACCCTTGGGTGACTGTCTGTGTGGAGTTTACACATTCTCCCTGTGTCTGCGTGGATTTCCTCTGGGTGCTCCAGTTTCCTCCCACAGTCCAAAGATGTGCAGGCTAGATGGATTGGCCATGCTAAATTGCTTGTAGTGTTCAGGGAAGTATAGATTAGGTGTGTTATAAGAGGGATGAGTCTGGGTAGGATGCACTGAGGGTCGTTGTGGACTTGTTGGGCTGAAGGGCCTATTTACACACTGTAGGGATTCTATGATCTATTAAGGATTAATGGAGTTAAGATACAGATCTAATTGAACGGTGGAACAGACTTGAAGGGCTGCATGGATTACTTCTGTTCCTTTAATAAATGCAAAATACTGCAGATGCTGGCAATCTGAAATAAAAACAGAAAGTGCTGGAGAAGCTCAAGTCTAGCAGCATCTGTGGAGAGAGAAACATAGTCAATGTTTCTGGACTGAATTGATTCTTCTTCAGAACTGAAAGGGATTAGAAAATTGCATTTTTACGCTCTAAACAGATGAGGACGAGGAACGAGTGGAACGGATTGTAAGGGTGTCCAGTTCCAGAGACAAAAAGGCTTGCTAATGGTGGTGAAGGGAAAATAAAAATGTCAAAAGGAAGTGAAGGTGTTAAACGGAGCTGTGTCTGCCTGAGTGTGGGGTGGAAGGTAGGTGGATTTGGATTATTTTGGATTAAAGAAAAAATAGATGATACAGAGGCCGTGTTCTGAAGTCGTGAGATTCAATATTGAGTCTGTATGGTGCCTAAGCAGAAAATGAGGTGTTGCCCCTTGAGCGTGCATTGTGTTTCATTGGGACATTGTCTCAGGAAGGAAATGTTAGCCTGGGAGCATGATAGACTATTGAGGTGGAAAACAACTGGAAGGGCATTCAATATAGAGTCCTGACAACTGGTGTCAAATGTTTGGCAACTTCAGAACATGGCCCCTGGTACAACATTTCCAAACAGGTTAGTTAAAAACTTTCCAATCACCATATCCACCCAAATTAAAATTCTTGCCAGGGTGTCCCTGTGGTTGTGTACCTGCTTCTGGGCAAGAAGGTCCAGGTTCAAGTTTAAGCTGCCTCAAAGTGTGTCATAAAAGGTCAATTAAAATACTTTAAATTGCTCCCACCTTCTTTTTCCAACCTAGCATGCTTATTGTGTTTTTTTTCAATAGTTGCAATGAATCTAGCAATTTTGCCACCACTGTGGTCCAACTGTTCAAATTTCACAAAAAATACTCGCCCCACTTTATTGCCTCAAAAATTATAACCAACTTCTCTCCTAATTAGGCTAAAACACAATACGTTTTGTCCCAGACTGAGCTGGAATATTTAAATCGTCCAACAGGAATGCCCTGTCCACTCTGAATTTCTACAACCCCATGCCCCATCTTACCGCCACTGCTGATGGTTTGCTTTGCCTCACAGAGAACTGTGATACTTTATGTATATGCCTTAGCATTATTCACATTCTGTCCTTTCAAATCGTTGGCAATCTTGCAAAGGTGGTTTGAAAGATTGGCAGAATGAGGGTTCTTCCGTTATGTGAAGAGGCTAGAGAAACTGTAATTATTTCATTCAACCAGGGAAGGCGAAGGGGAAATTTCAACAGAGCTATTCAAAATTATGAGGGAATTTGATTCAGTAAGTAAAGGAAAACTGTTTCTACTGACAAAAGGGCCAAACATCAAAGAACACACATTTAAGATCATTGCCAAAAGAACCAGCAGGGAAACGAGGAGAGTTCTTCTTGCACAGTGAGATTTTATGACATGGAATGTACTGCTTGAAAATGTGATGTAAACAGATTCACTCACAGCTTGCATAAGGAAATTGAATTAATACTTATAAAGACAGCATTTGTAGGACTCCAATGACAAAGCAGGTACAGGCACAATTGAATAACTCTCTCAAAAAGTGAGTAGACATATAAAGTTCCGATCGACCACCTCCAGTGTTGCAAATCTGAATTCCAAAGTTCTCTTTATGTTTTATTGGCAAGGTAGAAATCTCTACTAACTCTGCCACCATAATCTGTCTTTTCCTGTCTTTCCCTCTGAAAGATATAGTAATGTTGTTGAGACAACACAGCAAATATATGGTTAACTGGTTACTTCCATGAATATCTTCATTTCTTTTGCAATCTTCTTGTTGAGTGACAACAGAGCAAGTTCTATAAATTTGTGTGTGTGTGTAATTGACAAGGCCTGTTATTCATTATGTTCCTGTAATTGATGGGGTCTGTTACTTATTATGTACTTTACTACATACAAGGCCCGGTATTTCCTGGTATCAAACAGCCAACTCAAACTTCATATTTTTTCACTTTGAATCATGCGCTATCACACACTTCAATTTCATTCATTTGGTTCATGATTCTCTTGTGCTTCACCCAGTTCTATTACATCTTGTGTTTCCTTTTATTTTTTTCTCAATAGGCGTTTTGTTTCCTATTATAATCAATAAAAGAATGTGTAGGAATCTGATTTGATGTAACAACACAGTTATTCAGTTCAGATGACATTGATAGAGGTCATTCTTTGTTCATATTCTTATCTGGTCAGAGTCATGTAATGTTGCCTTGTAGTATAGGCTTGTGTTATATAAAAACATCATAATTAGAAGAGATTTTTTATTAACTTCTCATGTGAAAGATGAGTATATATACACTTATGTACATTAGGGATAAGTAATAAATCCTTGCCCTGCAAGCGACCCCACATCATGTGAAATTATTTAAAAATCACATTTGTACACTTTAAGGATGACGGAAAATGTTTCACGGACAATAACAAATTTCTTCAAGTCTAGTCACATCTATAATATCGTAAAATGCAGCAGATTATTTGCGTACAGCAAGCTCCTACAAATAAGAATGTGATTAATGCAAAAATAAGCATTTCTTCAAGGTTCTTGTGTAGATTTGTAGCTTGGGTTGTGGATACTGTGGTTGGTTCGTTCACCGAGCTGGTTCGTTAGTTCGCAGACGTTTCATTACCCTGTGGGGTAACATCATCAGTGCAGCCTCTGATGAAGCACTGTTCTGTTTTCCCGCCTGGTATTTAAACTCTGGGGTCCGTTGGATTTGAAAACCTCATTCCCGGTTTTCCTTTGCAGTGGTGTCTATATAGGGTCTTGTTCTATGTGTTTGTTGATGGCCTTCTTGGTAGAGAACCAGGCCTCTAGGAATTCCCGTGCTTGCCTCGGTTTGGCTTGTCGTTGGATGCTGGGGTGTTGACCCAGTCAAACTGGTGGTTCTCCTTATCCGTGTAATGGAGATGAGTGAGTATTGGTCATGTCTTTTTGTTGCTAGTTGGTGTTCATGTACTCTCGTGGCCAATTTTCTTCTGTCCAATGTACTGTTTGTCGCAGTCCTTGCATGGAATTTTGTATATTACGTTGGTTCTGTCCATAGTGGGTAAGGGGTCTTTGGCAGATGGCATAGGGTTGACATGGGTTTGTGTGCTACTCTGATGTCCAATGGTGTAGGAGTCTTGTGGTCAGTTCAGATATGTTCTTGATGTATGGTAGCGTGATGTGTGTGTTAGGGAGTGTAGTATCTTCCTGTTGTTGTTCATGTGATAGGCATCATTGGATCCAGCTGTTCGGGTATCTGTTGTCCTTAAATACTTGGTGGAGGCACTCTTCTTCGTTTTGGTGTAGTTCCGGGTTGCTGCAGTGTGTTGTCACTCACTTAAGTAGTGTTTTCACGCAACTTCGTTTGTGGGTGTTGGGGTTGTTACTGTCGCAATTCAGTACTTCAGTGTGTGCGGCTTTCCTATGTACCTTTATCAGGAATTCCCTGTTGGCTCTGCGTTCTACCATGACGTCCAGGAATGGAAGCTGTTCGTTGTTTTCCTCTTCCCTGGTGAATTTGATGACGGTGAGAGTGTTGTTTATTAGATGGTGTGTCTCTTTTAGTTTGGTCCATTTGATGAAGATGAAAGTGTCATCCACATATCAGATCCATAGTTTGGGTTGGATTTGCAGAAGGGCCATGCTTTTGAGTCTCTGCATCACTGCTTCTGCTATTAGTCCCGAGATAGGTGATCCCATGGGTGTCCCATTGATCTGTTTGTAGATTTGGCCTTTAAAGGTGAAGTGGGTGGTGAGGCATAGGTCCAGTAGTTTCAGCATGTTGTCTGTGGAGATGGTGTCACTGGGGTCTCATTCTTTTAGTAGTGTTGCTAGTATTTCTCTTGCCAGTGGCATGTCAATCGATGTGAAAAGGGCAGTACCGTCAAATGACACTATGGTTTCGTCATTGTCTATTCTTACGTCCTCGAGGGATTTGAGGAACTCCTGGGCTGACTGATCTGATCAAAGCTCTAGAGATTTGTTGCATCCAGCTGTGAATGCTGGTGGACTATTAAGTAATCAAGAGGAAGAAGATGTACCATGAATATCCCCATCCTCACGAGTGGTGGGACTCAGCTTGAGTGCAAAGACAAGGTTGAAGCAATTACAACACTTTTAGCTATTTGTGCCAAGTGGATGACCCATCTTAACCTCCTCTGAGGTCCCCTATATAAGAGATGCCATGTTGATAAAATTCATGTCATTCCACACTGCATCAGAAAATGGCTGAGCACAATGGATAAAGTAACAATATGGGGCCTGAAAACATTCTGGCTGTGGTAATTATGATTGGAGTCTAGAACTGACGTTCCCTCAGTGGGGATTGAGACCCCAACTGGGCAGGCGAGCTGACGTTTTGTATGAGAGCTCTGAGGAAATACAAGCCGAACATTTTGCTCACATAGGTCTTCCCATCTCCCTCATCCACTGTCACAGTCCTCCAACTCTTACAAATGGGTCACCGCAATCTTCAAGATTCGAAATAATGTCATGATGGAAAAACGTTTGAGGAGAACTGCTGTAGATTTATCTATGCTTCTTGCCAAGCTGTTACAGTACAGCTACAACACTGGCTTCTACTCAACAAAATGAAAATTTTCCCAGGTATGTCCTGCTCACAGGACTAGATCCAACCTGTTGAATCATCACCCCATTAGTTTCCTGTCAAGCACCAGCACGGTGGATCATTGACAATGCACCAAGCAGCACCTACTTACAAATAACCTACACATTAATGCTCCATTTGGATGTCACCGGGACAACCTGGACTCCAGACTTCATTAAGTCTTTTGTTCAAACATGGTCAGAAGAGTTACATTCTTGAGGCGAGATGACTGCTCTTTGACCAAACATGACATCATGGAGCCCGAGTCAAATTAAAGTCAATAGGAATCTAGGCAAGATTCTTCAATAGTTTGAGTTAAGCCTGGCTTAAGAGAAGACAACTGTGGTTGATGAGATCTTGTTCCTTGGGCCCAAGCATCATCAACTGCTTAGTAATGACCTTCCCTACAAAAGTGGAGATATTTGCTGGACTGACTTCCTCAAAAACTGAAGCAACTTGTGGTCACATGCCATATAACTTGGACAACATTCAGGCTTAGACTGATAAGTGGCAAGTAACATTCATGTGAAACAAGTATGAGGCAACAACTGTCTGATATCTTGCCTTGACATTCAACAGCAAAGTCATAATTAGATGGATCCATCAAAATGGATTTTGCAGGAGTTTAGCCTAAATGTTTGTGAGACTGACTCCAAGAAGGACACTGGTGTTTGTTTGATGGTCCTCTCATTAAATCTAGAGAATGCAGAGGAGACATGACTGACAGAATTGTTCTCATGCTCTAATGTGGTGCAGATAGACAGCTCAGGTCCCACTACAGCGCAGGAATGTAGTGGCAATACTATGCTGCACAGTTTTTCTCTTGTTGACTTATGGAAGTCTTTATTGGCAAATACTCACTGTCATAATTTGTAGAAGACTGGATTGATGTAGTTAATCTATTGTTAAATCTCTCATCAATGGATACTTTTTCTTTTTCTTTTTGAAAGAGATGGCTGCCAAGGTAAAAGCAGTCTCTTTCAAACGTGTATAATGGGATCTAATATGTGTGCCTTGAGACAGTCATACCAAAGATTCCTGATACCAAAGGTATTGGCATGGTTTCTCTGAGGCATTTTGTGAATGCATATCGTTGAAAAATAACCAGCAGTATATATGGTGAAGACAGGGGTTGCGTTGGAGGAGGGTGGGTAGTGGAAAGGAATAAGTGATAGGTGAAAATGGAGCCCAGAAAGAGAGAAAATGAAAGTTAGGCAGACAAAGGATTAGACAATAGTAAACCAGGAAGAAAGGAAAGCTGATAATAGGGACAGTGAGTAGGTGAAATTGGGTTCGCTGTGCTGAAAGCAGCCCATGTCATAACAGGACCTGGGTGTGGGCTGGGTAAGAGACATGGAAGGTAGTGTCCAGGTTATAAAATTATTGAACTTAATATTGAGTCCTGCAGGAAAATGGATTATTCTTCCAGCTCGTGCTAAGCTTTGCTAGAGCAATGCAGCAAGTCTGGGACAGAAACATTGGCCAAGGAACATGGTGGTGTGTTAAAGTAGCAGGCAACTGGATGCTCAATGTCATTTTTGCAGACGGAATGTGGGTGTTCTGCAAAGCAGTCACCCACATTCATCCACTTATTGCTCCCATTATCAGCTTTCCTTTCTCCCTGGCATATAATCATCCAGCCCTTTGTTTGCCGAACTGACATTCTCTCTCTCTCTCTCTCTCTCTCTCTTCCCCACCCCCCCCACAACTCTCTCCGGACTCCATCTCTGCCTATCCACTTATTCCTTTCCACCTGACCACCCCAACATATATGCCACCTTTTACTAGCCACTATCAGTTCTGAAGAAGGGTCACTAGAATTGAAAGGTTAATTCTGCTTTCTCTGCACAGACACTGCCAGACCTGCTGAATTCCTCCAGCAGTTTTTGTGTTTATTTCAGATTTCCAGCATCTGCAGTGCTTTGTTTTATTACAGTAGAAAAAAGAACTCCATTACTTACATAACCTCACATCCTACACAAACACCACTCTTCTTGATTATCTGCCTTTTTCAAAGAAAAACATTTCAGTCATATTAGTGTTAAAAAATATTCAAAGGATACATCACAAGTAGCTCGAAAAATTATGATTGAACTTTGTGTATGTCAGCTTTTAAAGACTTCATTAAGAACATCAGAATGATTCTAAAATTATATCAGTGCTATTAAGAGTCTAAGCTGAAAATGTTTCAGTATGAAGAACTGTGAAACAGTCAATTCAAAAAATGAATTAATAACTCTTGACTTCTTAATTTGAAACTATTAAGCACATGTGTGGGTAGATAAATGAAGAATGTGACACCTGTACATTTTTAAAAATAATTTTCTGTTGGTAACAAGCTAGAAATGCCCAATTTTCAAATTCTTGACATTGAGTTCAAATTCCTCTGCGCCCTCACAATCACTTCTAGCCCTAGTAGTATTAAGTCAGGGGTAGGGGATTCGAGGGTTATCAGCAATAAATGGGAATGTGGAATTCAATACACAAACAGATCATCCATGATCTTATTGAATGGTGAAAATAGGTTCAAGTGACTGAATATCTACTTCTGCTCCTATTTCGTATGTTCGTATGTAACTTCTGAGAAATCGACCTTCCTCTAATTTTGGTCTCTTGCATATCATCAAGTTGCTTTGCTGGATCACTGTTGGCTGTAATTTCAAGGTCAAAAATCCCACAACATCCGGTTGTAGCCCAACTGGTTTATTTGAAAGCATAAGCTTTTGGAGTCTCGCTCCTTCTTCAAGTGTCAGTGAGAACAGTGGTATCAGACACAGAATTTATAAGCAAAATGTCAAAGGGCCATAGAACTGATGCAAATGTATTGACCAAACCTAAGATGGCTGTTAAATCTTTAATCAGTTAGAAAGGATTAATATGCAAACCCCAGAATTTCTTTCAAGTCACTGACCCGAAATAACAAAAGGTTTTATCAGTATAGTAGAGGTGACATCTCAGGTCAGATAATGCATTTTAGCTGTGAGGCCTTGTTTATAATCTGGCTGTGTATTACCTTGGAGTCAAACTGGTTTTATTTTCAAATTGGAAATTTATAAAATGCCACATTGACTGTCTGCAAATTGAGTGATTTGAAGAAAATAGAATGTATCCACAATTACAAATCTGCATATGCAAATTCATCCCATAGATTTATCTGTGTGAGCATATGTATGTGTGTGTGTGTGTGTGTGTGTGTGTGTGTGTGAGAGAGAGAGAGAGTGTGTGTGTGTGTACGAGAGAGGGCCTGTGTGAGCGAACGTGTGTGTATGTTTGATTGTCTGTGAGCGCGTGTGTGAGAGTGTATAGTGTGGTGGGGTCACCTGTAGTGTGACATAAACCGAAGATCCCATTTCAGGCCAGCCTCATGGGTACCGAACTTGGCTATCAGCCTCTGCTTGGTGACTCTGCGTTGTTGTGTATCCTGAAGTTTGCCTTGGAGGATGTTTACCCAAAGATCTGCGGCTGAATGTCCTTGACTGCTTAAGTGCTCCCCTACTGGCAGGGCTTGTGTCTTCGAATTGGACTACAACCTGGTGTCATGTGATTAACAGAACATAGAACAGTACAGCACAGTACAGGCCCTTCGGACTGTCCACCCCAGTCCAACGCTGGCACCTCCACATCATGGCTGTAATTTCAGTTGCCAAGGTCCTAAACTATGGAATTTCCTCCCAAAACTGTACTATATCTCCTCCTCTAAATCATTCATTTAAACCTGTCTTTTTGATCCAACTTTTGATCACCTGTTCTAACATATCTTTGTGTTGTTTGGTGTCAACTTTTGTTTCATAGCATTCCTGCGATAAGCTTTGCAATGTTTTTAGTAAAGCTTCTCTATAATGACAAATTGCTGTTGCTATCATTGTTAAACTTCAAAAAATGGTTTGTATTCATGAACTGTGTTAATATGCAGAACACAGCCGTCGCAATTCAAGCATTTCCCAGTCAAAAGGCCGGCTTAGAGAACTGGCAGCATTTAAATATGGATGCAGTGTTACATCAATATTTATACAATAAGACATGAGAAATGTAAGCCTCCCTTCGTACTGTTCAGTTGGTTTAGCCATTGAGTTGTTGAGTCATTCAAACAAAATTCTCCAGTTTGCACTGAGTAAGCTGGTCTTAGCTGAAGACACAAGAAGGTCCGACAAATGTCTTCAGTGTTTCCAATAAAATGGTGGGAAAACTTACTCAGGGTTCCTGTTCAGACCTGATTGCTACCTGGAGATCCTTGCTCTAGTTGGCTTGTGAGGATCCATTTTACCTGCCTTGTTCTTGATACCATATGAGGCCTTTAGGCTACATTTCAACTTACTTTATCGTGTCACTACTAGCCGATTCACTTGCTTCTCAGATTCCACAGTAGTCTGCAGTATGTGTACAATTGTGCAGATGCACAGATGTATTTCTTGTATAACAGATGGTACTCCTCAAGGAGTCCATAGGGTTGATTTTACCTTGTAGTGCTTATGATGGAAGATGAATGGTGGCAGATGGGGAGCTTGTTAGTTGCAAAAGATGCCCGATAAATGCCCCAATAAAGAAAAATGAGACAAGGTATTTAATGAGGAACTGATTTTGCTGCAATTCATTCACTGCCACTAGCAAAGGCCTCTTATATTTAGCCAGTTCCATCAGCACAGTAAGTCCCCTGGCTACGTAGTAGGGGTCATATTTTGAGCACTCTTTGCAATATTGTGTAATATGGTCTGGAGAGGTTCACTATTATCAACCTGCATTTAAGAAGTGACCCCAGATTCTCATTGAGACCATCTTTTTAAGTCGTTCCTGTGAATCTGAATGAACTTTGAACTGACTCAAATACTCAATGCTCTTGAACGTCGGATAAGGTCTCTGTGATCCCTCAGGTTCTATATTGGTACTGAAACCTTGCTTTAAGTAAATTATAAGCTCTGTAAAGTATAAATGAAGACACAGTTGAAGGACAAGACAAGTAGTGGAACATTAAATGCACTGATTTTCTGCCTGTGGTAAATGCTTTTTATTTTGCTCAGTGTTGGACAAATGGCGACTTGACAGCTAGTAATTATCCCTTCATTTCAGCAATGCAGTGAATAAAGGCATATAGCCTTAAAAGCATAGCGGGATAAAAATGGCGAAACTATGTCTCATAAGCACATTCATTTTTTAAAAGCATTTACAATGTTTCTGCATGTAGAGACTAGAACAATTCTTCCCTTACAATGAATGCTGCTGTTAGTCACTATCACCTTGAATGCAAATTAGAGAGGTTTGAAAGCAGGTTTGGCAAAATCTTATTGCACTATTCAGTTACATAATCTAACATTTGCCAGTGAAGAATTGCAGCAGTTGGTTCTTTCAAATATATTGTTCTCAATTATCAGAGTTTATTTATGCAATTGCAAATCACGGAATGGATAGAACCCAAAATATCACTGCTGTGTTTGCTGATGAAGTCTGTTTCCTGAATGTATTGAGGTATCACTGCATTGTGAGTAAAAGAATTCGTGGAAAATATTTGCTCACTGATAGCAGATAACAATATCCACAATACCTGCCTTTTTGTTGTTTCATTCAACTCCTTTAAAATAGCAAAACTTCCATATTACACAAAATTGACTGCAGGGAATTGTCTCCCAATGTTATTAGCTTATTTCAAATGAGCCAGAATAATGCAGCTACTACTCCACACAGGTTTCCACATTCTCTGACAGTGAGACTAAGAATTGAAACTTGAAGTAATATGTCTGCTTGTACATTATGTAGAATTCGACTTATCTCTGTTAGTTTCTATAAAGACAGTTTTAATGAACACTTTAATGCTCTGACTATTTCAGTGCTTTCCTGCCTGGTGTCTTCTGCCCGTCAAACATCCAAAATCAGTTCCGAGAAAATTCCATTCCATATCTTTGTCTATGTAACGCTTGTTTTCACACTCATTTAGAAGAATGTCTTCTCAATTAAGCACATATTATCTGTGAGGTAGGAAGTTGAATGACTGAATTAGTCAGTTATTGTTAATCATCTGTAAATAGCATAAACATCTTGACACCATAATATCGAAATAATTTTTTGACAACTTGGCTAAAAGTACTATTGCAAGCTCTCAAAACAAACAGGACTAGTGACACACTGTGACAGGAAATGCTTCAGTTGTAAGTGGAGTTGATAATCAGAAGGCACGGATTTAAATAACTGACAAAAATGCTGGTTGGAGATGACAAAAATTCTTCAATGCATCAAAACACGATCTAGAATGCATTGCCTCAAAAGATGGTGGAAACACATTCAATACTAATTTTCAGAAAGGAAATGGGTTTAAAATTGAAAAACAAATGTTTAGAATTGAAAAAACATAGGCTCTGTGCAAAGGTTGCACGAGGAATTGGGTAGCTCTTACAAAAAGCTGACACGCACACCATGGGCCGAATGGTCTCTTCTGTGCTGTATCATTGCACAATAGGTCACCCAGAAGCAGAGGTTTGACGGAACAGTGGAGACATCTCCTGAATAATGATCTTGTGACCAGTGATGCCAGATTTCTGGCATTTCCAATGAATGATCATGTCATAGCTACATTAGCTTTTTGTGATTCAGGTTAATTTCAGACCAATGCAGAGAACATTTGTCACATCAGTTGGATATTGATTTTGTGATACATGTCACAGGCATCTTATTGTTGCCATGAAAACACTGTGTTATTCCCTTTTCTTAGGTAATCTGGCAATCTCCATCCAGTCAAACATGAGCTCATTGTTTTGAATGGTAGGAGATTTTTACTTCTAAATTGGCTGGGACAATCAATTATACGTGTGAAAATGTTACAGAATCAGTTTTGACTTCACTTTATCAGTTTGGTGATTGTTAGTGAGGCGAAAAGTCTGTCCTGTCTTGACGTCTATATGTTAAAACTGCTAGGAACTGACCAGGCAGCACTCTAAATTCATCTGCAAAGCTGACCTGGGAACGAAAGGCCCACCAGCTGGGATTTTCATTCAAGGTTCACTGGAAGTTGGGCTGCATGATCTCAGAATAAGTGCAGTGGGTGCTGGATGCAGAGGTGGGTCGTGTGGAAAGCCTGCCTGGTGCACTGATACCCTGTTGAAATTGTTATAACAAGGCAGAAACCCTCCTCTTTCACAGCCCCTCACCCCAACGCCAAACTCTCGTCATTCATGCCAAACCATGCTGCATCATTCCACCCCACACCCCCATAACCCTTCATAACTTCTATGCCCACCCTCTGCCTCCTACACATCCTGATGACCCTAACTCAAATATATACCTCACCCTGAGCCTTTTAAAGTTTTTATGCCAAATTAGCACCAACCTGCACCCCTGACCCACCATCCTTTGATATTACTTCTCCATGCTGACTCACCTAGTATTCATCATGGACAGACCTCATAAACCCTGCTGCCATCAAATAATTCAATGTCTATGGTATCACCATCAAAAAGAATGGCATTAATTAAAAAAATGAAATTCCTTCAACTAATGTCTCATGAAAACAAATATTTACCTTAAATACTTAATCCTTTCATTTATGTAAGCAAACATTTCACTTGATTACTTCAACTTTAATGAAATCAAGCGCTTCTGTTCGGTAACTACTTTGAGTTGTTAACCAAACAGCTTACTTAACAGGCACCCCACTGTGATAATGTTAGGTTGCATAATCAGTACTGCAGCACAATTCTGTAGTATATATTCATTAGCATATGGCAACATAAAGCAAGATTTTTAAAACTCCACAGGACTAAATAACTTGATGCGTCCAAGTAATTTTGATAATTATTTGACATATAAAGAGTTCTTTGACAGTTTGGTTGTTCCTTGACAGTATTGGCAATTCCAATAAATTTATCCACTTTTTTTTTACATGCGTTCACGTCTATTTTGAACAATTCCAAAGAGCACCTGACCTTTCCGAAAGTACATTTTACCTCTCTCAAAAGTTACCTCATGTCTCCAAAGTTGCCTTGGGATCATACCCAAAGGGGTATCAAACCTGTCTAAAAGGGTACCCTAGCTGTCAAAACAAATGAACAAGTTTTGCACCTGCTTCCAGAAGGCTTAACTGCATTTTTTTTTTCTTTCTGCCTTCTACTTCAGCAATATCTTTCATGGGTAGAGGCAGCTGCTGTTGTATAAGACAGCTACCTCTGCAGACGATTAGAATGCAATTTGAAGCCAGTCCCATCACTATCACACCCCTGCCATGTGAAAGAGACAGAAGCTAGGTTCTGTGTTGAGATTTCCAGAGTCAAGTTTCTGCCAACATTTTTGTACGTCTCCATTTGTGTGAAAGTTCAGGCCTATGTCTACTGTTGATAGTGTCAAAAGGGAGCATGCTGCTACGCAAGAGAAGAGGGAAAGAATAATTTATTGAGGGACTCTAGAGGCAAAGCAGCAGTTTGCAGGTAAGAGAGAAGCTAAGGCAGAGGTTCATAGGTATTTGGAGAAGATATGGAGAAATAGCAGCCATTGTTGGAGATGTTCTTTTCCAATCAGATAGTATTGAAAGTAAGCAAGAAAACCCAACGACTTGGAGAGTAGAAACATTAGAGATAGGTGATGTCAAAGAGTGAAAAAATGTCCAGGGAGGTTAGGAAGGATAAAGTTTCTTGATTGGAGTCATAGAGATGGTTCATGCCTATTGTTAGGGCCATTTCAATATTGTGGCATAAAACCGATTGGATAGTTTTAAGGAGGGAGCTGAATGAAAGATGTTCATGATATTGAAAGTGCAACTTGTTCGTGGACTTTGGGAAGAAACAGGTTTGGAAAGGAGCAATTATGTACAAGGGTGGTCTGAGATGAGAGTTTAATGGGAGGGTGACAGCAATAATTTTGAAATGAAGTGGGACACTATCTGAGGGAGGGAAGCATTTTCACTTTTAGCAAGATTTCAAGTCAGAAAGGCAGTTGGATAGTCAGTAGTTTATTGAGATTGAGTTTGAAAGTGCAGAAAATGGGATTAATGGATGGTATAGAGTTCAGAACATGTATGGAAGAGATACATTATTCCAGGACAGATATCCAGTTAATTTCCTATGTTGTTTTTGCACTCTTACCTAAGACTGGACATACTCATACAAATAAGTAGTCGATTAGGCCTTTCAAACTAACATCACCATTTAATAGTTGATCTGTTTGTGTTTCGAATTCCACATTACCTTGTACCTACAATAACCTTCAATTCCCTTGGATATAAAGAGAAATTGAGGAGATTAGGCCTGCATTATCAAGAGTTTAGAATAATAAGAAGTGATCTAATTGAAATTTAAAACATTCTGAAGGGGTCAATAAGATAGATGAAGAAAAGATATTTCCCATAGCTGTGAGGGTCTAGAATGAGGTGACAGAGTTTCAGAATAACAGGCAATTCATTTAGGAATTAGACAAGGAGGAATTTCCTCACTCGGAGATTAGTGCAACTCTAAAATTCTCTACTGTAAAGGGCTGTGGAAGCTCACTCTTCAGAAAGTTCAGCACAACGATTGATAAAATTCTGGATACTAATGACAACAAGGTGTATGGTGATAAATCTGGGATAACCGTATCGAGGTAGAATGGTGGAGCAGGCTCGAGAGGCTGTATAGCCTACTCAGGTTCGTATATGGATTCAAAGTAAGGGCAATGGAGAAACTAAGGCAGAGGTTTGGTTGATGTGCAAGAACGTTTGGAGAATGAGCAGGAACAGGTAAACAATAGCTCGAACAGTTCATCTACTTCACCAACACCTTCCACCCCAACCTTAAGTTCACCTGGACCATCTCTAATACCTCTCTCTCCTTCCTGGACCTCTCTGTCTCCATCTCTGGCAACCACCTAGAAACCGATATCCATTTCAAACGCACCGACTCCCACAGGTGCCTAGAATACACCTCCTCCCATCCACCTTCCTGCAAAAATGCCATCCCCTATTCCCAATTCCTTCACCTCTGCCGCATCTGCTCCCAGGATGAGGCATTCCACTCCCATACATCTCAGATGTCCTCATTTTTCAAGGACCGCAACTTCTCCCCCTCAGTCGTCGAGAACGCCCTCGACCGTGTCTCCCACATTTCCCGCAACTCATCCCTCACACCCCCTCCCTGCAATAACAACCAAAACAGAATCCTCCTCGTCCTCACGTACCACCGCACCACCCTCCGGATCCAACACATTCATCCTCCGACACTTCCGCCATCTGCAATCCGACCTCCCCACCCTTATCTGCTTTCCAGAGGGACCACTCTCTCCGTGACTCCCTTGTCCGCTCCACGCTCCCCTCCAGCCCCACCACACCCGGCACATTTCCCTGCAACAGCAGGAAGTGCTTCACCTGCCCCTACACCTCACCCCCATCCCAGGCCTCAAGAAGACTTTCCGCATCAAGCAGATGTTCACCTGCACATCTGCTAATGTGGTATACTGCATCCGCTGTTCCTGTTGTGGCCTCCTCCATATCGGGGAAATCAAGCGGAGGCTTGGGGACCGCTTTGCAGAACACCTGCGCTCGGTTCGCACTAAACAACTGCACCTCCCAGTCGTGAACCATTCCAACTCCCCCTCCCATTCCTCAGACGACATGTCCATCCTGGGCTTCCTGCAGTGCCACAACGATGCCACCCGAAGGTTGCAGAAACAGCAACTCATATTCCGCTTGGGAACCCTGCAGCCCAATGGTATCAACGTGGACTTCACAAGCTTCAAAATCTCCCCCCGGCCACCTCATCCCAAAACCAGCCCAGCTCGTCCCCACCTCCCTAACCTGTCCTTTCTCCCACCTATCCCCTCCTCCCACCTCAAGCCCCACTCCCATGTCCTACCTACTAACCTCATCCTGGCCCCTTGACATGTCCATCCTCCCTGGACTGACCTATCTCCTCCCTACCTCCCCACCTACACTCACCTTTGCTGGCTCCATCCCCGCCTCTTTGACCTGTCTGTCTCCTCTCCACCTATCTTCTCCTCTATCCATCTTCTATCCACCTCCCCCCTCTCCCTATTTATTTCAGAACTCCCTTTCCCCAACCCCCCACCCCCCATTTCTGAAGAAGGGTCTAGGTCCGAAACGTCAGCCTTCCTGCTCCTGTGATGCTGCTTGGTCTGCTGCATTCATCCGGCTGTACACTTTGTTATCTCAGATTCTCCAGCATCTGCAGTTCCCACTATCTCTGAAACAATAGTCCTGACACTTTTTGGTGTTAAGGCCGGGTCTGCATTCAGATTAGTAAACTTCGCCAGGGTTTAAGTAAACATAACACAGTACACTAGAGAGGGTAGGAGAGGGTGTGTGTGAGACCATACACATGTAACATTATGTTGAGACAGTTACTGAGTATGTCTGTTGGGAGTTATTTTTAGAGTAAAAGTATAGTTAACCTTTTACTCCATATCTACCCCAAGCTGTTTCACTGTACCCATTCCCACCATTAACAATTAACTCTTTATACCTACTCCACTCTTTCCCCATCCCCAAAGTCTCTTGTATCCAATTTCCAAGCTTCCGTTTTAGTCCTCTGTTAAAGGTTGATGGATGGATGAGCTCTATGTAGTTATTCTTGGGAGGGAAAAGCTTCAGCAGATTGAGGTTTTCAGAATCTCCAATGATGCGGATGTAAAAGCAGTGGTCTTACTTCCCTATGCTCATCTCCGTGGGTCTGGTCTGGCATGCATAACAACATCTCTGGATCCATGGTAAGAATTGTTCAATTCTTGGACAGCACAAGGGCTGACACACAAGCTTCACTCTGAAGCTGCACCTCTGTGGAGATCATGATTCCAGGATGGCACAAAACCATGAGATCTTATCATCTTGAGCATTAAGAGATGATGGAAATTGGGTACTCAGGGAGTGCTTCTTCAGGATTTGTTTAAGCGGCTGTTCCAGGATTCTCTCATTGGGAGTGGGATCAGACAATAGCTAGATGTTCAAGATCAGGCACTTCCCTTCAATTTTTAATCTCATCCAGGATGTCTCAGATCCAAGAGTTTGAAAAGCCTCGATGTTGAAGGCTAAAATTCTGCATTTTCCTTAATAATTTTGTGAATTTCTTCTTAAAAAATCATAATAATTTTGCAGATCATCTCTTCTATTAATGAAGGTTTGTATGAAGGATAGTCATTTGCAAATTAAGAACTTTCTCCTGATATACAGATGTAGGCTTGTTAATCATATAGGTTTTCCTCAGTTAAAATTCTCAGTGAACTTTGAGCTCTGAAAATGTGAGTAATGTATGTAAGTAAATGTATTTTCTCCCCATCAGACTATCTTTGTCTTTTGCCAACCGCTCAAGAGTAATGACTGTCTCTGCACAGGACTTCCAGAAATTTTTTGTAAGTTTTTTTTCTTCTTCAGACTTGTGCTCCTGTTCTTCTCTAATTACCTCCCAGTGGACGCTTAACAACTGCTCCTATTCTTGAGGCAGTTCTGTTGCAATTTATGATTTGTTACTTTACTATTCATCCAAGCTTCTACCAGTTGCTCACTCATATTGGAGCCAGAGACTGGATGGCTTCTTCATCTTTTGTTATTTATTAGCTGGTGAAGATGTTATGTTTCTCTTGGAAACTGTTCCTTTTCAGTTTCTGAGGTCTGAAAGAGTGCCATTTGACTTCTAATTGCTGTACATTCGGTTTAGCAGTCTGTTTTAAGAGGTTAGACTTCTCTAACTTTCATAATTTGACATGTTTCAGCTCTCAATTGTGTTTCACTTTAACTTTTTCTTAAGTATTTCTCATCTCTGGCAACTCAGTGGTTTGGGCCTCTATAAACAATAGCGTACTTCCATGGCTTGTTGAAACATCTTATTTATAGTCTTTAGCAGGAGAAATATTTGCGTTGTGGTAATGACACTGTACTAGTAATCAACAACCCCGTGCCATAATGTTCTGAGGATGTGGGTTTGAATCACACTATGGCAGATTGTGAAATCTGAACTGATCAAAAATTTGAAAAAAAAATCCCCAGCTGGTCACGAATGTCGTTTAGGGAAGGAAAATCTGCCATCCTTATCTGGTCCAGCTTACATGTGACTCCATGCCCATAGCAAGCCCTGATCTCAAAGATTTAATAAAAAGAATCTGGTAGAGCAATGTGCCAGAATTGTAAGACACACAACCAATCTTCAGGCAAGTATGGGAACGTAGTGGCTGCCAGAGGTTGCAATGGAGTGTGTAAAGAAGCCATTGCGGTAGAAGTGACAAGAACAATATACATTTCTATGCCACCCATTACAAACAGAGACATTTCAGAGTGTTCGATTGGATGTTGAAAAGTGAGTGAATGAAGGAAGGTGAAGAGTCAATGGGGAGTGGGGTGTAGTACAGTAACAGGAAGCTTCTGAGCAGGAGTTTGAAGCGACAAGATGGTGATACTCAATGATAATTACACAGAGTTAAGGTAACGTTGCTGAAGAAATAGCTATCTGTGGTTAAATGGTAGACAAGTAGTAGGCTGATGTTGGATCACTGGCAGGTACAAGGATGGAGAAGATTATAAATGCAGAGAGCTATGAGGCCAGAGAAGGATATGAAAGTAAAAGCTGGAGCTTTTGTGAAATATTTGAATAGATATGGAAACCATCTACGAAGATAAATGAAGAACAGAAAGAAATAGGAAGGATTGAAGTTACATCTAAAAATGCAAATGTATCATTGCTGTCAATATTACTTATGTAAACTAGGTCACAGAGAATCAATATTTTTATGCAGCAATTGCTATTTAATTGTCAGTGAGTTACTAAATTATTCCTTTGCATGACATATCTTGGTTTGAGTGTGAATTTCTCACTGATAAATATCCACCTCCTAATTAACAAATACATTTAAAACATCCTTCATTGCTTCAAAAACGCAAAAACCCCAAGGTTTCACCTGCTTCTTGAAATTTATGACATTCAACGTGCAGTAATAGTCATATTACAGTACCTCATTCAGACCCAGACAAAGTTGATCATTATTCTATTGGCCCTTAAGGATCTACATAACATTGGCAGATAATTCCACTTTTAACAAATGTTTTACATTTTGATATTCTGTTTGTGATAACTTATTGTTGTTAAATAAAACTGGACAATGGTCTGTATTTTCCTATAATCCAAACAAAATGACTGTATGATTAACTCATTGATCATGCTTTATATTCTGGACGTATTTTATTCAAATGCTTTCTGCAGATCTTGCCTGCTACGTCATGACGTTCTGCCGTAGTAACTTCATTTCATCAGAAGAATTCTACGCAATCATCAAATACTGTCATATGACAGGTGCTGCCACTTTCAGCATCTGCCTGCCTCCACTCCCAACCCCAGTGGAACTAGAAAATCTTGGTCTCTCTTGTGTCAGAATTAAACTCTCAATCTTCAGCCTCAGAGGCAAAAGGGAGACAGAGATACAGCTGTCGCATATTTGAACCAATCATCATTTTAAAAGTAAGAGATAACAAGGTGTGGGGCTGGATGAACACAGCAGGTCAAGCAGCATCATAGGAGCAGGAAAGCTTGACGTTTCGGGCCGAGACCCTTCATCAGAAATGGGGGAGGGGAAGAGGGTTCTGAAATAAATAGGGAGAGAGGGGGAGGCGGATAGAAGATGGATAGAGGAGAGGATAGGTGGAGAGGAGGCAGACAAGTCAAAGGGGCGGGGATGGAGCCAGTAAAGGTGAGTGTAGGTGGGGGAGTAGGGAGGAGATCGGTCAGTCCAGGGAGGACGGACAGGTCAAGGGGGCGGGATGAGGTTAGTAGATAGGAGATGGGGTTGGGGCTTGAGGTGGGAGGAGGGGATAGGTGAGAGGAAGAACAGGTTAGGGAGGCGGGAATGAGCTGGGCTGGTTTTGGGATGCAGTTGGGGGAGGGGAGATTTTGAAGCTTGTGAAATCCACATTGATGCCATTGGGCTGCAGGGTTCCCAGGCTGAATATGATTTGCTGTTCCTGCAGCCTTCGGGTGGCATCACTGTGGCATTGCAGGAGGCCCAGGATGGACATGTCGTCTGAGGAATGGGAGGGGGAGTTGAAATGGTTCGCGACTGGAAGGTGCAGTTGTTTGTTGCGAACCGAGCGCAGGTGTTCTGCAAAGCGGTCCCCAAGCCTCCGCTTGGTTTCCCTGTTGTAGAGGAGGCCACAACGGGTACAGCGGATGCAGTATACCACATTATCTCTGATACAATTTTAAAAATAAGTTCTGTTCAAATATTTAAACATCATCTTTTATCAGATTCGGTGTGCTTCCATTTCTGGCTCTAAATGACTAATGTATTTAGCATTGACTGCGGCATTATTTGACTACGCTAGTTGCACATAACACTAAAATCAAGTCTCATATTATCACACAGCACAACACCTGCACAAATGGAAAAAGAAGAGTCACCTTTGGAAGCTTAATCTTTCATTCACTTCACAGTGACCACTTTATTTCATTACCCATTACACGTTCTAATAGTGAAATATTCAGAAACATGACAGATAATTATAAATGGAACAGTTAGTTGACAAATAAGGAATATAATAACATACAGAGCTTATTGAAGGTAATTTTTAATTAGAAGCTTTTGGCAAACTATAAAATAATTGCAAAAATGGAATTTGATGACTCTTCCATTATTCAAAATTATCATTAATGGTTAGATTATTCACTTTCTCAGATCTGATTGGTCAACCAGCAGAAAAAGTTTTTTTCTATTCATTTGCAGGACGTGGGCATTACTGATTAGACTAGAATTTATGGCCCATCCCTAATTACCCTTGAGAAATTGATGAGTTGCCTTCTTGATCTACTGCAACCCATGTGAATGTAGGTATACCCACTGTGCTGTTAGAAAGGGAATTCCAGGATTATCACCCAGCGACAGCGAAGGAACAGTGATGTAGTTCCAAGTTAGGATGTCCTGTGGCTTGAAAGGAAACTTGCAGTTGACGACGTCTCCATACATGAGCAGTTGTAGTCCTTCTACATGATGGAAGTAAAAGGTTTGGAAGGTGTTTTCAGAGGAACCTTAGTAAGTTGTTGCAGTGTATCTTGTAAATAGAACCCACTGCTGTTACAGTGATAGAGGGTGTGAATGTGGAAGGTGGCGGATAGTGTGTCAATCAGCTTCTTTGTCCTGGAAAGTGTTGAGATTCTTGAGTGTTGCAGGAGTCATATTCATTTTAGTAAGTGGAGATTATTCCATCACACTCTTGGCTTACACCTTGTAGATGGTGAACAGACTTTGAGGAGTCAGGAGGTGAGTTACTCACCGCAGGACTCTCAGTTTCTGTCCTACTCTTGTAACCATCATCCTACACGGATGTCGATCATAATCTTAGGCTGTTGACACCGGAACATTCGGCAATGGCATTGCAGATGATCATTGTCTGGCACTTGTGTCGGGAGAATGTTGTTCAGGTCTTCTGTGTTTGGACATAGACTGCTCCAGTATCTGATGAGTCATGAACATTGTACAATTACCGTCCCCATTGCTGAGTTGATGATTGAGGGAATGTTATTGATGACACAGCTGAAGATGGTTGGACCTAGGACATTATCCTGAGGAACTCCATAGCTGTTCTGGAGATTATTGACCTCCAACAATCGCAACTGCTGTGTTATGTCTTGAAGTAGATTTGCAATATACCTTTAAAACACAGGCTCACGATGTCATCACTGTATCATAGCATGCGACCTAATGGTTTCAGCTCACAGTCTCCATCTCACTAAGCTCTATCCCTTGTAGCTGTGGGAAGCATGCTACTGAATGTGTGCACAAGGCTTATAGTAGGCAGAATTCTTAAAACATGTCCAAGAGAGCTTTTTCAGACAGCATGTAGAATGTCCTACAAGAAGGGATAGTGCTTACTGTAACTTCAGGGAATGAAGCCAGGTGAGAGATAAATGTAACAGTAGGGGGGAATTTCAGTGATAGTGGCCATAATTCAGTAAGTTTTAAGGTAATTTTGGATGTGGTCGAGCGAACACAGGTCCAAAATTGGACACTGTAAATTAACCTATAGCTGGAGAAGTCAGGTCTGACAGCACATTGTTCAAACTAAATTAAATAGCTGCCTGCAGCTATCAGTTAAAGAGAACAGTAGAATTTATGATGAAAGAGGTCACAAATGTCCAGGCGAACCAGCTCCAAACAGCATGTGGCTTGTGTTTTGCAAGGAGTTTCGATCAGACTCCCAGGCACCTTTGACTTCCAGCTACAGCCTGAGGGTGTGCACTTTACAACTCACCAAAGCAATAGTGAAGGGTGTTAGTGCAACCCTATTGGATGCTTTGAATCCAGCTCATGACCCCTTTGGCCAAAGGCCGCAGAACATTCTGGAAGGTCAGGGTCAGGGGTAGATAAGAACAAACACAACTGAACACCACATCCTCAGCGAAGCCTTGACCTGGCCCAGCAGTAAAGCACTAACCACTTGGAGAAAAGAAAGAGAGAATGTGAGAGAGAGAGAGGGAGAGAGAGAGTGTGTGAGAAGATCCACCCTGACCTGTGAGACCCACCTTTGTGGAAGAGATCCAACCTTACATCGGAGAGGAAGGAGATTCCAACGGCCTAACTCAAGCATGTGGATCATAGTGAGTAATGTCGGTTCTCAGAAGGTTAGAGCTAGATAAAGAATTAATATTCTGGGAATTTAGGAAATGCTCATATGATGTTTTCAATAAGAAATATTTTGTTCATAAAGTTGTGTTGAACTGCAAACTAAATCCTGCGTCTCCTCACTGACAAGAGCACGTGTGTAAAGTGTTTTTAATGCATAAATTGATCAAAGTGTGCAAAGCCCAGACAACGTGAATAATGACAGAGGTAGGCTGGAAATAAAGATTCTGAATTGGGGGAGGCCGATATTTCTAAGACTGGATCTGGCCAAAGTGGACGAGAACAGCTACTTGCAGAAAAATCCACATCAGAGCAGTGTACTGGAGTACTGTGTGCAGTTTTGGCAACCATACTATTGGAAGTATGTCATTGCACTGGAAAGGGTGCAGGAAGAGATTCACTAACATGTTGCCTGGGCTTAAGCAATTTAGTTGTGAAGAGAGACTGGATAGGCTGGGGTTGGTTTTATTAGAGCAGATAAAGCTAAGAGTGGTGGGGGAGATTTGATTGCGGTATACAAATTTTGGGGGCACAATTTTAAAGTAAGGAGCAGGATGTTTAGAAAGGACATGAGGGAAACTGTGTTTCAAAGAGAGGATTGCGGGCATCTGAAACTCACTACCTGAAAGTGTGGTAGAAGCAGGAACCCTCAAGACATTTAAGAATATTTAGATGAGTATTTGAAATACCATAGCATACAAGGCTACGATCCAAGTTCTGGATAAAAGGATGAGAATCGATGGATGTCTGATGACCGGCGTGGGGACAGTGGCTTGTAAGGTTGTAAAAACTCAATAACTCCATAACATCTGAATAACTTCACTTGAACCCAGACAGCAGAGTACCTATTATTGTCGTGTAGATACGTAAATACCAGGAGGTGTAATAAAAGTTCATTGCAATCTGCAGTATTATGTGACCCATGCCATTTTTTTAATGCTATGGGAGCTAACATATGTATCATAGTATGATAGAATCCAGACACACAATATCCCTGCATTCCCATGGCACATCCACTTAGCCTGCACACTATGGGTAATTTAGCATGGCCAATCCACCTAACCTGCACATTTTTGGACTGTGGGAGGAAACCAGAGCTCCCGGAGGAAGCCTATGCAGACACAGGGACAATGTGCAAACTCCACACAGACAGTCACCCGAGGCTGGAATCAAACATGGGTCCCTGGCGCTGTGAGGCAGCAGTGCTAACCACTGAGCCACCATAGCTGCAGATCATCAGCTATTATGGTTCATCATATCAACAAACGTCTTCCTTTATGTTTGGTATGACGCCAACCACCAGAGAATTTTCTCCCAAAATCCTCTGACTGCAGTTTTGTGAGACAACACTCGGTCAAATGTTGCCTTGATGTCAAGGACAGTCGCTCTCAATTTCCCACTTCAGTTCAACTGTGAAGTCCATGTTTGGACCAAGGCTGTAATAAAAGCAACAGTTGAGAAGGCTTGCAGGAACCCAAACGTATCATCAGTGAGCAGATTATTGATGAATAAGTGCTGCTTGAAAACTCTGACAATATCACCTCCTTCACCTTGCTTTACTGATATTTGAGAGTAGAGTGATGAGATGGTATAGGCTGGGTTGACTATGTCTTGTTTTATATGAACAAGACATTCTTGGGCAATTTTCCACGTTGTCGGGTATTGGAACAACTTGGCTGGGGGTGTGGCAAATTCTGCAGCATGGGTCTTCAGTACTATCGACGGAATGTTGTCAGGGCCCAAAGCCTTTGTAGTATACAATGCTTCCAGCCATCTCTTGATATCATGTAAAGTAAATTGAATTAGGTGAAGATTGGCATCTGAGATGCTGGGGATGTCTGAAGGAGACTGAGCTGGATTATCCCACTTGGCACTTCTGGCTGAAGGTTGTCGCAAATGATTCAACCTTATCTTTTACACTGATGTGCTCAGCTCCCACATCATTTGAGGATGGGGATATTTGTGGAGCTTCATCCTCCATTGAGTTATAGAGTCATAGAGACATAAAGATGTACACCGCGGAAATAGACCCTTCGGACCAACTTGTCCTTGCTGACCAGATATCCTAAATTAATCTAGTCCCATTTGGCCCATATCCCTCCAAAAGCTTCCTATTTATTAACCCATCCAGATACCTTTTAAATGTTGGAATTGTACCAGCCTCCTCCACCAGCTCCTCTGGCATACATTCCATACGTGTACCACCTTCTGCATGAAAATTTGCCCCTTAGGTCCCTTTTAAATCTTTTCCCCTTCACGTTATACCTATATTCAGGACTATCCTACAAGTGGGGGGTGGGGGGGGAGGTGTGGAGGGCAAAGACCTTGACAATCACCCTATCCATGCCCCTAATGATTTTATATTCCTCTATAAGGTCACCCCTGCACCCCCGATGCTCCAGGGAAAATAGCCTGAGCCTATTCAGCCTGTCCCTTTCGCTCAAACCCTCCAACCCTGGCAAGATCCTTTTCTGAACCCTTTCAAGTTTCACAACGCCTTTCCTATAGCAGGGAGACCAGAAATGAATGCAGTATTCCAAAAGTGGCCTAACCAATGACCTGTACAGCCACAACATAACCTCCCAACTTCTATATTCATTGCACTGACCAATAAAGGCAAGTGTACTGAATGCCTTCTTCACCATCCTGTCTATCTTAGACTCTACTTTCAATGAACTTTGAACTTGCACCCTCAAAGTCTCTTTGTTTGGCAGCACTCCCCAGGACATTATCATTAAGTGAGTAAGTCCTGTCCTCATTTGCCTTACCAAAACGTAGCACCTCACATTTATCTAAACTCCATCTGCCACTCCTTGGCCCATCAGCCCATCTGATCAATGTAGAGAAAACAGAGTTAACATTAACTCTGTTTTCTCTTCCACAGATGCTGCCAGACCTGCTGAGCTTTTCCAGCCACTTTGTTTTTGTTCCTGATTTACAGCATCCGCAGTTCTTTTGGTTTTTATCTAATCAATGTGCTGTTGTACTCTGAGGTAACCTTTTTTGCTGTCCACTACACCTTCAATTTTAGTATCATCTACAAACTTACTAACCAAATCTCCTATATTCACGTCCAAATATTTATAAAAATGACAAAAAGCAGCGGGGCCAGCACTGAACCTTGCAGCATACTCCCGGTCACAGGCCTCCAGTTCGAAAAGCAATCCTCCACTATCACCTTCTGCCTCCTATTGTCAAGCCAATTTTGTAACCAAATGGCTGACTCTCCTTGTATTCCATGTGATCTAACCTTGCTAACCAGTCTACCATGTGGAACCTTGTCAAACGCCTTTCTGAAGTCCATATGGACAACACCCACTGCTCTACCTTAATCAATCTTCTTTGTCACTTCAAAACTCAATCAATTTACTGAGACATGATTCCCCATATACAAAGCTATGTTGACTATCCCTAATCAGTCCTTACCTTGCCAAATACTTGTAAATCCTGTCCCTCAGAATCCCCTCAAACAACTGATGTCAGGCTTACTGGTCTATAGTTCCCTGGCTTTTCTTTACTGCCTTTAGCCACCCTGCAGTCTTCCAGCACCTCACCCATGGCTATCGATTATACAAATATGTTAGCAAGGGGCCCAGCAATCACTTCACAAGCTTCCCGCATAGTTCTGGGATACAGCTGATCAAGTCCCAAGGATTTATCCACCTTTATGCGTTTCAAGATGTCCAGCACCTCCTCTTCTGTATTATGGAAACTTTTCAAGATATCACTATTTATTTCTCCAAGTTCCCTGGCTTCTATATCCTTCTCCACAGTAAACACTGATGCAAAATATTTGTTTTGTATCTCACCTGTCTCCTGCAGTTTCACACATTGGCAGCATTGCTGATCTTTAAGGGACCCTATTTTGTCCCCAATTACTCTCTTATCCTTAATGAACATGTAGAACCCCTTTTGATTCTCCTTAACCCTACTTTCCAAAGCTACCTCACGTCCCCATTTTGCCGTCCTGATTTCCCTCTTGTGTATACTCCTGCTGTTCCACCTCCATTCATGACTAGATTGGCAAGACTTCAGAGCTTTAGTTGTGGGATTATTTAGTTCCATTGGCTCTGTGTCTATTGCATAATGTAATGAGCATACTATTTGTCATGTAAGTAGTCCTGTGTTGTAGCTTCAGCAGGTTGACACCTTACTTTTAGATATGCCTATTTTAGATATGCTACAAAACGCCTGACAAAACACAACTGAACATTGACCCTGGTTTTAACTTTTCCCTATTCGATGAAATGAGTTAAGAATTGTTAACTTGAAGGAAGAAGATTACTTACTTTGAAATTGTTGACTATTCTCCATGTTCCAATATTAACTTGTTCTTCTGAGCAGGCAAGCAGGATACCTGGAGGGAAACAGTGAAATCCTGCTTCAAATAATAATGTTTGACACCACAAGCAGCTCCTCCCTTTTTATGATCAAATCCAGAGTCCTTATTGCCAGGCCTGACACTCAAAGGTCAGCAGTCACTTGCTGCCTGGAGCCTAGTTCCTGCTGAATGTGACCATGCAGCAAAGCTTGCTGGGTTCAGACAGGAGTCAGGGAAAACATAAAATGTGCTACCAGTTTCAAGGCTCAGGCACATTGTACCCCCAGTTGCATTAATACTTCCTGTTAAACGATTCAAAGTTGAAATCTGTATTGTAAGCATGTTGACTGCCATGGTCAGTCTTCAGTCATTCTTTTCAAAGAACGCTCTCCTGGATGGAGACAGCCATCAGAAGACTTTTCACTCATAATACATCTTTCAATTCAACTAACAGATTTGCAGCAACTTTTTCATAAAGCAGGGCTCAATCTGGGATTAGTTTCCTTGCTGTCTAATCATTTGACAGATCTAATGCAGGTCCTACATCCCAATCAATTCATTGAGTAATGAGATTCCCATTGTATGCGTACTGCATATCCATACCGGTTGACATGAGATTATACTCCCTGCATAGTAATCATCAAGTAGTTGAGGGAAACTGATTTCTTTGATGTACCGTCTGCCTTTTAGAGACGGTTGAAATTAGAAAGGCTCATTATACCACTCAGGGTTTCTGCTCAATTCAATTATTATGTAATTCCCTTAATTGCTCCAACTCATAGTTAACTTTTGGAAGGGTATAACGTCCTGAGAATACAATTTATGGAACAAAGCAAGCAACAAAAAAAGGAAAGAAAAAACAAAGATAGAAAGAAAAGAAAATCCATATGCATTCATTTAAGTATTTCTGCAATTCAAAATTTCCTGAATGAGAAACCCCTCTCTATTTTGATGAGACAAGAGCTCCACTTAAAGAAAGGAAGTTCTGCTCTTTAAGTCTATTCAAATTCCCAGGCTCTGCTTTGTAATGTCTCAGTGGGAACTATCACTGATCTTTCAGCACACAAATAGATTTTCATTGGCACAAGATACAAAAATATTATTAGCAATGCTGGAAGTAGGGCAAAAAAATTGACAGTGCAGTAACGCAGCACTCAAACACAAACCAATCACACTACTACCAGAAGTCAGAGAGAACAAAAGTGTGTCTAAGTTTCCAACAAACCACAAGGGATATTGTTGAGATGAACTCCAATTTCTATAGTATGCTACTTATGCTGTAGTAGTCAGCCTTTGCTAAAATTGTTAACATTCAGGGACCAGACAGTTGTAAGGTGCTAAAAGTAGAAATTGCTGGAAAAGCTCAGCAGGTCTGGCAGCATTTGTGGAGAGAAATCAGAGTTAACATTTCAGGTCTGGTAACCCTTCCTCAGAACTCTGGTCACTCAACCCGAAACATTAACTCCGATATCTTTGCACGGATGCTACCAGACTTGCTGAGCTTTTCCAGTAATTTCTACATTCGTCTCTGGTTTACTGCATCTGCAGTTCTTTCAGTTTTTGTCTAGTTGTAAGGGGTTGCTCCATTTCACAAAACCATAGAATCATCATAGAATAATTGAATCCTAATGAATCCCTGGGCAGCACAGTGACTCTGTGGTTAGCACTGCTACTTCACAGAGCCAGAGACTTAGGTCCAATTTCACCCTAAGGCAACTGTGTGGGTTTCATCTGGGTGCTCTGGTTTTCTCCCAAGTCCAAAGATGTGGTTAGGTGGGGTGGATTGGCCATGCTAAATTGCCCATACTGTCCAGGGATGTGCAGACTAGGTGGATTAGCCTTGGGAAATGCAAGAATAGGGTGGGCCTGAGTGGGGCACTGTTTGGAGTGTCGGTGTGGATTCGATGCACTGAATGGCCTGCTTCTACACTGTAGGGGTTCTACACATTTGACTATTCCAATATATTATTGACATTCAATTTTTTCATAGGAACAAAGGTGGGGATGGTTGCAATGTTTTCAATAGTTCACAATGGGTCACTGAAGACAAATTTTAGGGTGAGAATTCATTAGAGTTAGAAGTCGGAGGCAGAATGGACAGTTAAGTTGTGCTGCTGAAAAGGCAACCTAGGATCACTGTTCCCTTTATATTGTACAGTTTCCACATACAACAATCAGCATCTGCACACCGATTGCAGCATTAACAACTAATTCCAGCAAACTTTACCACGCATGGGGCTTGGAGGGCCCCACAGCCAGAACGAAAATTACAGGGAACGCTACTTCGGGTCACTGGCCCTGTGTAGTAAGAACTCAACAACAAGGGTTCTGAGAGTCATTAGGTACAGCTAAGTGCTGGAGTTAGGGCTCAGGAAAAGCCTTGGTGAGCTTATTGGCTTGGAAAAAGTCATACACCACCAACAGTTCAGTACAGCTGAGGGTGAGGATGGAAGAAGCCCACGGTAGTATTTGGTTTGGGAAACTGAGCAAAATCAGAGCTCAAAGGAAAAAGCAAGGTCAATACAAGATTGGTGAAGCTAACTGTTTAAGAAAATGTTAGAGCTGTTCATGCGCATAGGTGTTGGGGTACATATCCAGAATTCAGGGGAACGTAGTACCATGAAAGAAAGTTGAACAGAATGTGAGGAGTTGTTGAGGTAGTCCATGACAGTGACTGAGGGTGTTTCAAGGCCAGATTGTCAAAAGTGAACAATTGGAATCTCTTGTGAAATTTTAATGCGACCTGTGATCTACAGTGTAATTGAAATCCAACTAGGGAGTTTTGAGAAGTCCATGAGATCTGTTTGATTGCATTTATTTTTTGAGGCATTCTACAGAATGTTTGATCATAGTCTGTCCATTACCTGTTTTTGTTTCATGTTATTTCTGTAATGTTAGAGTATATTGCTATCTATTATATCGATCTTTGCTCCATCTAAACCTTGTTTGTGAATAGTTTTTGTATGTTTGAGATGTTTAATTTTTAATAAGCTCATCATTTGTATTGACTCGAGAAAATTGACTGACTTGTTTCTAATACTAAACAGATATAGTCTGATATTAATTCCTTTGGTCATATCTTCGATCTAGTTAAATTAGAAGTTTATTATGACCAGTGGAGGAGTGAGAGTAGAAGGAAAGCAGTATAGCTTCCCAATCTCAGTCATGTCACTGTTTTTACATTAGCATTTTGATGCTACAGTACAAAATACAGAGATTGAAAAGGAATCCAACATTAGAAAAACAGGAAAACTACTTGCCTTATTCTTCCTTCCTTTTGATATGGTGATGCCTGTGTTGGATTAGGGTGGACAAAGTCAGAAGCCATACAACGCCAGGCTATCATCCAAAAGGTTTATTTAAAATCACAAGCTTTCACAGCACTGCTCCCTCATCAGATGGAGTGGAGGGGGGCGCACAGTCACAGAGTATATAGGCAGAGAGATGACGACAAGATAATTCCAGGTAATTAAGAATGTCAACAGATAAGTACAAATAGTGTGAGTAGAGTGTTGACAGGCTGAATAACCAGTCTTTGCAGGTGATCCAGAATGTCAAACAGTGTGATTCCCAGTAACAGAGTTTCTCACATGGCCTAATCTCTGTTTATTTGTGTAATCACTAGAATTCTCTCCCTAAACTCTTCGCATCTCTATCTCTCTCTTCTTCTGAAAGACATCTCATGAAACTTTCTTCTTTAAGCAAGGTTTTGTCACTTTTCCTAATGGCTTTTCTACCTCTATCCTAATTTTTATCCATCAATGTTCCTGTGAGGCATTCTTTAAATGTTTTATTAGGAACTGCATGTCATGCTTATTTTTGGCTAAGTCCATGTGTATGGAGTGCCTTGGAACTATTCCACTGCATTGCCTAGTAAGATTACTTGTTGTATCTTCTTATGTACCTCATTTACTATCTGCCCCACCCCTAGGGTGTCATCATGTCTGATTCCAGCCCCATCTTAACATGTGCCAGTCCCAGAACAAGTTGCCGCACAGTGGATATCCGCCAAGAGACTGGCACCACTTGTGTTCATGCTATCTTCAAGAGGCCATTCCACACTTTTTTTATATATTTGATTTGATTTATTGTAGTCACATGTACCTAAATACTGTGAAAAGCTTTGTTTGCCAGCAACACAGGCAGATCTTAGCAAGCAAGGACATGCAGATCATAGGAGGCTTAGACAGGGTGAGGCTTACAGGTTACACTGCACAGGAGGTGCATGAAGCAAGATCAACATTAACAAGATCAACATTATTTGAAGTTGGAGAGTCCATTCATTAGTCTAATAATGGCAGGGAAGAAGCTGTTCTTGAACCTGTTTGGTGCATGTGCTCAAGATTCAGTATCTTCTGCCTGCCAGAAGAGGTTATAGGAGAGCGTTACCAGGATGTGATGGGTCTGTGATGATGTTAGCAGCCTTTCCAAGGCAACAGGAAGTGTAAATGGAGTCCATGGATGGAAGGTTGGCCTCCGTGATGGACTGGACTGTGCACACAACCTTCTGTAGTTTCTTAACGGTCCTGGGCAGAGTGGTTGCCATATACCAGGCCGTTATATTTGCTTTCTATGGTGCAGCTGTAAAATTTGGTGAGGGTCCTTACGGGGCCATGCCAAATTTCCTAAGCCACCTGAGGAAGAAGAGACGTCGTTGTGCCTTCTTGACTGTTGCATCTACATGGGAAGTTTTATTTTTCTTTAATCATTGACAGGATGAGGACATTGTTGGCTAGGCAGCATTTATTGCCCATCCCCAACTGCCAAGAGGGCAGTTCCGAGTCAACTACATTGCCGTAGGTCTGGAGTCATATGTAGGCCAGACCAGGTAAGGATGGCAGTTTCCTTCCCTAAAGGACATTAATGAACCAGATGGGGTTTTCCAACAATCAACAATGGTTTCAGGTTATCATTAGACTCTTAATTCCAGATATTTATTGAATTCAAATTCCACCATCTGCCGTGGCAGGATTCGAACCTAGGTCCCCAAAATGTTATCTGGGTTTCTGGATTAACAGTCCAGAGATAATACCACTAGGCAATCGCTCCCTGTCCAGGGCAGATTGTGGTTATCGTCACTCCTAGGAACTTGACACTCTCAACCCTCTCAACCTCTGATCCGTTGATGTAGATGGGGGCATGTTCTGTTTTCTTTCTGAAGTCAGAGATCAACTCTTTTGTTTTGCCGACATTGCGAGAGAGGTTGTCATCATTGCACTACGACACCAAGCCCTCTATCTCCTTTCTGTATCCTGACTCATTGTTGTTTGATATCTGTCCTACCACGCCGGTGTCATCAGTAAACTTGTAGAAGGTGTTTGTTCGGAATTTGGCTACACAGTTGTGGGTGTCCAGGGAGTACAGTAGGAGGCTGAGAATGCATCCTTGGGGAGCTCCAGTGTTGAGTGCTATTATAGAGGAGGTGCAGTTACGTATCCTCACTGATTGCAGTCTGTAGGTCAGGAAGCTGAGGATCTAGTTGCAGAGAGCGGAGCTGAGCCTAGGTCTCAGAGTTTTGGAGATAAAAGGTACTGCAGATGCTGGAGAATCCGAGATAACAAGCATGGGGCTGGATGAACACAGCAGGTCAAGCAGCATCATAGGAGCAGTAAAACTTGACGTTTCGGGCCTAAACCCTTCATCAGAAATGGGGGAGGGGAAGAGGGTTCTGAAATAAATAGGGAGAGTGGGGGAGACGGATAGAGGATGGATAGAGGAGAGGATAGGTGGAGAGGAGGCAGACA
>JAHRHZ010000029.1:4735976-4896492 GCA_024137785.1 Ginglymostoma cirratum | reverse complement strand
CCTGGAATACACCTCCTCCCACCCACCCTCCTGCAAAAATGCCATCCATTTCTGATGAAGGGTTTAGGCCCGAAACATCAAGTTTTCCTGCTCCTATGATGCTGCTTGACCTGCTGTGTTCATCCAGCCCCATGCTTGTTATCCCTGGCTATTTAAGTCAGTGATTTGTACTCGAATAAACTTATGATGGTCCATCAACTGAATGCTTTCCTGCAGTCACCACAGAAGCTAAAGATTTATAAACAAAAGAGACACATTTCCCCATTAACCTGACCTTCGGACTCAGGTTGGCAGAAAGTACAGATCAGGTTTCTGTACTTTACAAGATTTACTATTTATTACAAATAACTAGACTCCTGCTGCAGCTAAACAACTATGAACTGTCAGCATATAACTCCACTCATTAAAACTTTAACTCTTGTGAACACCCCCTTACACATGCAGGCAGAAGAAGAGGTAAAAACCATGGGCATTATGGACAGGGGGAAAGCTAAGAAAAGGAATTCAGTGCTTTCTGTTCGCAGGATCTACTCAGATAATTCTTGCACTAATCAGAATGCTACTTTTTAATCTTGCTTATCTAGGTGCCTTCACTGGTTCATAGGAGACACAAGGTGGCTAGTCTACACTTGTAAAAATGATTCTGCTTTATAATTTAAAAATCACAGCTCACAGCAACTGCTAAATTAAAAATAAACTAGTTTTCTTCAGGCTTAGAAGGGTGTTTTTTGCAGAGAATAAAGAAAACTACTGAGCTGCTGGAGATCAGTTGGTTTGTCATTGTCTTGTTCACAGCCCCAAAGTGTTCAGTCACTTGAGAAGTAATCACACAGTATTTGCTTGCACAGAGTATTTGTCATCAATAACTGGTCACTAGTCCACTGACCAATCACCTACTTGTTGCTGACTGAATCGCCATTTGTACGCATACCTCAGCTCCAAGTCATCTGCAACTGCTGCTCGAGAAAGCACCTATGTAAACAATGCTAACTATGGGGTGGCATGGTGGCTCAGTGGTTAGCACTGCTGCCTCACAGCACCAGGGACCTGGGTTTGATTCCAGCCTTGGGCATCTGTCGGTGTGGAGTTTGCACATTCTCCCCGTGTCTGCGTGGGTTTCCTCCGGGTGCTCCGGTTTCCTCCCACAGTCCAAAGATGTGCAGGCTAGGTGGATTGGCCATGCTAAGTTGCCCGTAGTGTTCAGGGAGGTGTGGGTTGGGGGGCGGGATGCTCTGAGGTTCAGTGTGGACTTGTTGGGCCAAAGGGCCTGTTTCCACACTGTAGGGATTCTATGTGAATGAGTCTCAAGTTACTTGCTTTTAGTTCTACAGTAATCCTTCCACTATTCTTGACAATAAAACGATTCTTTTCTCAATTCAGCTCATGATTAAGAATACAGAACAATAAAAAAAAGTGGTCCCTACAATCTTGACTATTTTTAGAATTGTCAAAAACACCCTATTTATTTTGATGTCCTGTATGTGTCTTCATGAATTTTCCCTCAGCAGTGTATTGGAGATTAATCTTCAATTTCTGGGAGCTACAGGATAATCCCTTACATTCCTGTTGGACTAATTGTCCCCTCTCTGAAGGAGACACGAGAAATGCTGAGAAATGGAAATAATTAGATGTTTGTCCCTTAAGAAATACTCAACTCCTTGCCACCTCATGAATCAATTATTAGTTCTTTGGTAAATGCAAACTGGAATGGAAATTAGACTGCTATAACCAAAATACGAGCAAATGTTACGTAACATAAGAATCAAATGTTGCATATCTTTGAACTGTGCAATACAATGTTGCCATTTGGAGCAGTAAGAGGGAGTATTTGAGATTGAACAGCACCAAAAAGCTTTAGAATTAGGAAAAATTCTGCCTGGCAACAGCCCTCTGATTGGTTGAGCTGCAGGTTGTTAAAAAGTGCTGTAAATGCCAAGAGCAGCAGTGAATGCAAAACATCTCGAGCCTGCAGACAGAGAGCATTAGATCTCTCTCTCTTGTGTGGAAAAAGATAGAAAGCTCCAAAAATACTTCTAAGTCAGAATTCATACAAGAACGTACTCTACCTGATCGACTATCAAGTCGAAAGACAACTCTCATTCTGTACACAGCAATATCTCATAATTGCAAAATTCAAAAGGGTTGTGAGGAAAATAACCTCCAACTTTGCGGTCTGGATTTCTGATCTTCAGAATTTTGATTACTTAATACATTTTTATTTCCACCATAGTATATGTATCAAACTATTTGTTTTTTTTGTCTGTCTTAACTGTGATCGTGTATGTATGTGTTTGGAGTTTTGAAGGCGTACAGTTTAATTTGGACAAATTAAAAAACTTTTCTTCAAAAGCTTCTGTTAAAGTTAAGGGCATTGCAATAAACAGAGTTCTATTTTTATGTTACTGAAATAAAACATATGATGAATTGCTTTTGTCCTGAATAGTAGTCTGGCAAGCAAGTTGGTCATTTTAGTGAATTTTATTCATTTATACATTTTGTACTGATGTGTGGAAGTGTGCAACATCATTATCAGCAAACTCTTCGCAGGGTTAAGTCATCACAATGGTCGGATTTCTCAACCCACCAGCAATTAAATGTCTTAAGTGGTTAATTAGTAACCACTCAGGGGCTTCAACCCACCACCTCTCCAATTATCTGCCTCCCTGCATGTGAGAAATCTGATTTTCCTGACTGGACAAGCTGCTTGATTGGTTGGTGTGGTGGCCAAACTAAGTGCAATCAGTGGTTTGGTTTTGGGGTGGGGAGGCAGCAGCAGGGCAAGAAGAGGGCCTCTGCAAGCGAATCTCCTTGCCTTGTCTCTGACACCCCACTCCCTTGGGCTCCAGCCCTGCAATAATTTTATGAGAAGTTCTTATCTTTTCACTGCTGAATCTCTCAAGAGGTAGCGCTCAACGTGCAGACTTTAAAACCCAGAATCTAGCTCTGAAAATTTGCTGAGCCTCACTGGTCAGGTGTTACTAATTGATTGCTGGGTGATTCAGCATGTTTTCTTCATGTGTGAGTGGCAGGTTAATGGCCATCTAATACATTTGCTTCCTTTTTTTTAATAACAAAGAGGAAATTTCATCTTATGTGCTTGTCCTGTCTACCTCATCATGATAGACAAGTGCACTCAATCATTGCAAAACTGTTTCCACATTGATGTATGTTTTAATTACAAAAGCATATCATGCCCAATGCGGAAGCTCCTCAATTTGTGTATATTTTCTATCACGTTGGTATTAATACTGTAATTATTTAGATTAAATTTATTGAAATTAGTTAAACTCAGGTCTATAATGTGCAATAAAAACAGAGACTGTCATATCAAAGTGCTGCCCTTGAGTCACAGACAATATTTAATACAGAGCCGTGTACTGTCATCTCAGATGATGGAAGGCTATCAATCAGAACTTCCAAAGTCCCTCACAGCAAATTAATTACCACAAGGTTCAGCTGCTGATTTTATATGGACAGATGGAGCAATCATTTTGTAAAGGGCAAATCCCCTAAGATAGCAAATTAGTCAGTGTCAGATATTTGTTTTTGCTAGTTTTGGTTAGAAAATAGACATTGATCAGGTTGCTTGAAAATATTTAGTGCCATGGGATCATACACACCCAGCTGAACAGATCAATGGTGAATGTTTTATCCAAAAGATGTCATGTCCAACAAGGCATTGTTTCTTCTGCCGCCAGCAACATTAAGTGAGATTTTCCTGTTCCTGGCTGTGATGGAGAAGGTGGCAAAAAAGTCAAATCATCTGGTGGATTTAAAGACTTGCCACCCCCACCTCAGCAATTAAGTACTGGGCAGGAAGGTCCATGGGTGATCTTCCCAGTCAACCACCAGTTAAGTGCCTTAAAGGGGCAATTAATTGCCCTTTAAGGACCTCAACTGCCTAACTCCCAGTAGGTGAGAAAAGCGGCTGCCTTCCCAGTTCAGAAAATGGCATGATCTGCCTTATGGGTTGGGGGATGATTCATGGTATGCACAAATCTGGGCAAGACAAGGCGGGAGGGGGGTGGGTGTGCAGAGGATGGCCACTGAATGACTGCCCTCTTCCCTGCCTCTGACCTCCCTGTGTTTCCCTCCTAACCAGCCCCACCCCAAGAACCACATTTTGTATGCTCCCCTCCCCAAACCATAAACATCACTTACTTTTTAGCCTGTCTCAATCCTCAGTGTCACTGTGTAATGAGCTACCTGGACTATCTATGTTTACTACAGTAATTAGCGGCTGCCTGCCTCTGATGGTTAGCAGCTTCAGGTAGGATAGAACATCTCAGCCATTGACAGAGAAGCCTACTTGGTCACCACTTAAATGGCTGATTGGCTCTTGTTTCAGCGGGCTTTCTCCCTGGTGGGGTGGTCACTCACTCTAAATCAGCAAAAAAAGACGAAAATCCTGGCTAAGCATCAGCTTAGATGCAGCATTCAACTTCTGCAATAGGGCATAAATCACTAACTTTCTGACTTGTCATAAGGTCTGATTTAATCTAGTTTACAAAATAGACTTAATTGACTCCTGACATAAGTCATTGTACATATCATAGAGACCATTCAAGCTGAGTTAAAAGTGAACCGAACATCTTATGAGCTCTAAGTACAGTCTATGTATCACTGCCTGAACTTAGCTCCACAAAGCACAATGGGGATTAATGCACTGGTCTACAATGTGCTACAAAACAGGACTATTCCATTCCTTCCCATTTGGATGTTCTGATGTCAGGTGCACAGTCTGTGGCACATACAGTGTTTGGAAAGGAGAATTAAACCCTTCATATGGAGGGGAGAGAACAAAAAAAGGAACCTAAGCCATTTGAATGCATTTCTTTCACAAGGCAGTTATTAAACTGCACAGACAGAAGGAAACTTCAGCTGCGTAAGACAAAGGCTGAGTATGTGGACAGGATATTTGGTTCAAGTGGGAATTCAGTGGAAGAGGGGACAGAAGTGCTTCAACTGAGACTTATTGCAAGAATGAAATGCTCCAGAATGAGGCGAGGATTGAGAGAATGACCTGAAGTGAGACCAGTGGCAGAGTAACACCACAGACACAGTGTGACGTAAATACAGGGAAATTACCTGGTGGTGAGGAAGATCAGTGATCCTTTCTAGTCTTTAAAGTAAAACTAAGATTTTTAGGTCCCCATTGTTTTTCATTTCTTTTTCTTAAAAATAACTGGTTAAGCATAAAATTGATATGAGCGAACTTCTTTTCTATAAGAATTCATTAACCAGCAAGTGTAAGGAACAAGGAATATAGAGTATTTAATTTATAGGGTGGATGATGTGCTGCTGCTGCAGCATGTGGAAGCTGTTGGACACCAAGGTGATCTAGAGGGAACACTTCTTCTTTATTCATTTGTGGGATGTGGGCATTGCTGGCTGGCCAGATTTATTTCCTGCTCCTAGTTGCCCTTGGGAAGGTGGTAACGAGCTGCCTTCTTAAACTGCAGCAGTCCACCTACTGTGGGTTGACCCACAATGCCATTAGGAAGGGAATTGCAGGATTTTGACCAGCGACTTTGAAGGAATGGAGATATACTTCTAAGTCAGCATGGCAATTAGCTTGGAGGGAAACTTGCAGGTGGTGATGTTCCCATGTATCTGCTACCGTTTGCCTTCTAGATGGAAGTGGTCATGGGTTTGGAAGGTGTTAAAATTGTATCAGAGATAAAAGGTACTGCAGATGCTGGAGAATCCGAGATAACAAGCATGGGGCTGGATGAACACAGCAGGTTTAGGCCCGAAACGTCAAGTTATCCTGCTCCTATGATGCTGCTTGACCTGCTGTGTTCATCCAGCCCCATGCTTGTTATCTTGGGTTTGGAAGGTGTTGTCTGAGGATCTTTGGTGAATTTCTGCACTGCATCTTGTAGCTAGTATACACTACTGCTACTGAGAATCAACTGTGCAGAGAATGGATGTTCATGAGTGTGATGCCAATCATATAGATTACTTTGTCATGGATGGTGTCACGCTTCTTGAGTATTATTGGAGCATTCAAGCAAATGGGGAGTACTGCATCATACTCCTGACTTTTTTCTTTGTAGATGGTGGACAGTCTTTGGGCAGTCAGAAGGTGAGTTACTCACTGCAGTATTCCTGGCCTCTGTCCTGTTTTTGTAGCTAGCGTATTTATATGGCTATCTGTAGAGCATCTTGTAGGTAGTACACACTGCAGCTACTGAGCACAAATAAAGCTTAATGATTGTGATAGTATAACCATTATGGAGAAGTGGTTGCTAAAAGATTAAAACTAGGAACTAAACATTCAGGGGACTTGATTTTTCGAAAAGACAGGCAGTAAGGAAAGGGTGTCAGGCTGTTTGTTAGTACAGGGTGGAATAAGTAAGGTAGCAATAAAAGTTCTTTGATGAGAAGGTTTAGAATGAATATGGGTAGAAGTAAGAAGTAACCAAGGGGAGGAGACGCTGGTAGGGATAGTCTGTAGGTAGGACAGAAAACAAATCTGAAGAAAATGGCAGTATGTTAAAAAGGCGGTACATTAATTATAGGTTAATTAAATCTTCATGTACATTGGGAGGTTGGATTAGCACAAGTAGCTACAATACATCGAATGTATTTTGGACAGTTCCTAAAATGATAGGTTATGGATCTAACCAGCAGGCAGGCGATAAAGATAGAGGGATGGAGAAACTCAGTTGATCTGGCAGCATCCGTGAAAAGAGAAACAGGATTAACATTTCAAGGCCAAAGAAGAGTCATATCAGAATCAAAATGTTATTACCGTTTCTTTCTCTCCACAGATGCTGCCAGACCTACTGATTTTTCACATCATTTTCTATTTTTATATCAGACGTCTAACATCCAGGGCATTTTGCCTTTCTTTTAAAGAAATCAGTCTATTTTGGATTTGGTGATGTGTCATGAGGCATGTTTAGTAAATGATCTCAGATTAAAAAATCCCTAAATAAGCTGCGACTATACCATGGTAAAATTTAGCATTTAGTTTGAGAGGCAGCAACTTGGGTCAGAGACAACAGTGCTAAACTTAAAAAAGGGGAATTACAGAAAGAATGAGGTCAATGCCAGCTGCAGTAGACTTGGAAAAGAATTTAGTATCAGAAGACAATTGAGGAAAAATGGGAGATGTTTAAGAAAATTGATCATGGTTCACGATAATGAGACATCCGAGTGGGAAAGAATGATTCTAGGAAAGGGATAAGCCAACAATGGTTATTAGGACATTTAAGGATAGCATCAAATTGAATGAAAAGTAAAATACACAAAATTGCAAAGATCAATGGTAAGCAGACAATTGGGAAAAATTTAAAACCCTCAAAAGATGAACAAAAAATTAGTAAAAATAATAATTATTCCAAAAAAACCTCGAAAAGTAAACTTGCCAGTATTATCAAGACAGACAGCAAGTGCTTCCTTAAATATATAAGAAGGAAGAGATAGGCCAAAGTGAATATAGAACCCTAATAGAATGCGACTGGTGAAACCAGGAAATGGGAGAGATGTTGAATAAATACTTTTCATCAGTCTTCACTTTAGAAGACACTACTAATATTTTGAAACTGCTGATTACTCAAGGGATGAAGGTGATGAGGAAGGAAATAAATCCTGTAACTATCTCTAAAGAAAAAGTGTGAAGGAAACTCATGAGGCTAAAGACCTCTGGATATCATGACATGCATCCTCAGATATTAAACAAAGTAACTAGAGAGATTGTGGAAACACTAGTAGTAATCTTCCAAGAATCCTTAGATTCTGGAAAATGCCAGAGGAATGGAAAATTGCCAAATTGTTTAAAAAGGATGGTGACACAAAAAAGGAAGCTATAGGCCAGTTAGCTTAACATCTGTTATTTGGCAAGTGTTAGGTTCTGTTATAAAGGAGGTAATAGCAGAGCATTTGGAAACATATGTCACAGTCAAGTAGAGTTAGCACGGTTTCATGAAGGGGCAAATAAGCCTGTCTGTCAAATTTATTAGAATTGTTTGTGGAGGTAACATGCAGGATAGATAAATGGGAAGGTAGCGCATGTTAAGCTCCTTAAAAAAAAAGAACCTCTGATATTGGAGGTAGCATGTTAGCATGGATAGAGGATTGGCTAAATGATAGAAGACAGAGGATGGTCATAAGAGGGGCAATGTCTTTCTAGTACAGTGCAACAGGAATCAGTACGGGGGCCACAGATCTTTGCAAATTATGACAGGTGAGGAAAGTGAATGTGCTATTACTAACTTTGCAATGACACAAAAATAGGTCAGAAGGCAATAGGGTTAGGTAAGATGAGGATGACACAAAGAGACTGCAGTGGGTCACAGACAGGTTAAGTGAGTGGGCAAAAACTTGGCACTTGGAATGTAATGTAGGAAAGCATATGAAAATTATGTATTTTGGCAGAATGAAAACATGGGATACAAATCCAGCAAGTAATTGAGAGTGCAAATGAAATGTTTGCATTTAATTCAAAAAGAATTATATATAAAAGAAGGGAAAACTTGGTAAAATTACAGGAAATACTAGTTAGACTGCACCTGAAATGTTGTGACCAGTTTTGATCCCCTTATCAAAGGAAAGATATACGAGCATTGGAGGCTGTCCAAGGAAAGTTCACTAGGCTGATCCAGGGCATAGAATGGTTTTCTTATAAGGAGAGGTTGAGTAGTTTGGGCTTGTACATTTTGGATTTTAGAAGTATGAGAGGCAACTTTAATGAAATCTATAACATTCTGAGGGGTCTTGCCAGGGTAGATGTGGAGAGGTTTACTTCCCTTGTAGGTGCGTCTAGCACCAGACACCATAATCTCAAAGTAAGGAGTCCTTTATGTAAAACAGAGATTAGGACGAATTTCTTCTCTCAGAAAGTAGTGAATCTGTGGAATTCTTTACCACAGGGGCTATAGAAATTGTGTTCGTTAAATGTAAGGCTGAGATAGACAGATTTTTAATCAATATGGGACGTAAGGATTATCAGATCAGTAATGACCTTATTGAACGGTGGAGCAGTCTGAATGGCCTATTCTGCTCTATTGTTTTACTCTCTTCTGGTCTTACGGTTGAAAAGAAAAGGACTGAAGATAAATCTTTCATTCTGATCTGGTACAGACTTCTACTTGATAGCTAGATCAGATCACGGTAGGGTACCTGTATTAGTTTTTCAGCTTCCACCTGGGGTGCATGCCTTGTAGCATTTTGCTTTCAAGTGCATGTTGCACTGCAGTTGCAATTTCTTTCTCCAGAAAAGAGAAGCAGAATAATCGATTGTCATGGTTATTGGAAGAAGAAAGCAGTCTGACATGTGCGTTAAAGCTGAACGAGGAATGACTTCCTCAGTGACAAACTCCAAATGGTTTCTACAGAATTCAAGATTGTAATGGGGGCATCTTTGGCAAGGCTGGAATTTATTGCCCATTGATTGACCCTGTAATTGACCTGATACAATTGAATGGCTTTCAAAGTCCAGATTTTCTGTCCTTAAGAATATTACTGAATTGTTAGCTGGGGGTTTCACAAAAATTGAATAAATTTTTAATCAAATTACTATTACAACATTCTCAAACTGCTGCATTTGGATTTCAACTCAGATTGTACGGATGTCTCATTTAATACCTGAATCATTGCACTTGCTCTAATGACTTGAATAATGAGAACAAACTTTCTTAATGGATCTATCTACAGGGCTTTCCCATTGATGAAACTGGTCATGATTGAAAATATGAGTGGGAGCTTATAGAGCCATATTCCATAAAGTTCTCTGTCTCCTTTACAGAGAGAAACAATAGATTCTGTACAGCTTGAGGATAACCACTCCACAGATGTGGTGAAATGCCTCCGTGGACTACCACAGTGGGTGTGAGGATTGATCCCATTCGGTTTGTTTGATTCTGCGCCACACTCTAGTCATCTCGCCACCTGAGCTAACTGAGTCCCCATGACAGAAAGCAAACACAGCTGAATCCATACCCTTTTCTTAAGTTTGCTATTCTTCAAGGTGATTTGCCAATAGGAATATTGACTCACGGCTGCGTCATGTTTTCTCAACTCTGTCACCATATTTCACTCAATCCTGCCTTTGTCAATAGGCCAGAAATAAACATTTGCAGGAAACAATTAATAAATCAAAACAATTATCACCATGCTAAACATTGCCATATATAAATATTTTTTGTGAAATAATTTTCCCTGCCAATTCCTGGCAGGTGATTTGTTAATGTGTGCCAGTAATTGTGTTTTTTTTACCCCTGACTAACTCTTGTATTCTTTTATCTAGTAACCTGCATGTATCTATATTCTGTTTATGGTTGCAGTGACCTGTCCACCTGAGTTGAGAAGTTTCCTTTTAAGTGAACAATGAGCCTAAATGAAGCGGGGAGATGTTATAGTTATGTGAAATTCTCTTGTCTTTAGTTCTTCTGTGTGAGCTATTTGTCTATTTATTTCCCTTTGTATTTGTCAGGAATTTGTAGGATGGCAATTGCTAAAAGAGCAGCTCAGAGGCCTACACTGGTTGAGCTCACGTTGCAACTGAGACGTTTATATTCAAATGAATCTGCAATCAAAAGGTTGCATTAGGAATCACGACCAAGAAACTCCATATTGTTGCAAAAATCAACCCTTCAGGGAGAGAAGTCTGCCATCTCTACAGGTTCTGAATTGTATGTGATGACAGACCGTCAGCAATGTTGTTGATTTGCAAAAGCTCTGCAAATACCCAGAAAGATAACAATAGCAAAAAAGTCCAGGAAGAATAGAATGAGACAGACTACTTTACATCCATCAAGGCATCAGACAAAAAAGGCAATGTACATGACAAAGGCCCACCCTGTTGAATCGACCCTGCCAAATCATAGCAAACATCTGGGACCTGTGCCAAAATTGGGAGAACGATACCACAGCTAAGTGAAGCAAAATCATTCATAACATACCTTTTAAACAGTGTCGTAGACCCTCTACATCACTCACTTTGTCCTATCCACGTGGGACGGCAGACCATTAAAGATGGTGGCACACTAGTCAGTCCAGATTGAGTGACCTAGGATACCAAGATACCAAGAAGTCTCATGCTATCGAGCCAAACACTGGCCTGCACCACACCTGCTGACTACTACCTATCACCCTCCTTCACTCATAATTTCTTTGCCCACTCATTGGATGTCGGCAACCCTGGCAAGGTCAGCATTTGCTGCCCAACTCTAAATCCCATCAAGGACGTAGTGGTGAGCTACCTTCATGAACTCTGGCAGTCAATATGGTGTAGGTACTCCCAGAATGAAATCAGGGAGAGAGTTCCAGAAGTTTGATGTAGGAATGATAAAAGAGAGATGGCTTAGTTCCACATCAAAATGGAATATGACTTGAGAGAAAATTACACGCGATTATTTTCCTACAAGACAGTTGATCTTTACCTTCTAGGTAGTAGAAGTCACAGGTTTGGAAGATGTTGTTGAAGAAGTTGCTGCAATGTAGCTTATACGTGGTACACATTGCTGCCACTGAGTGCTGGCGATGGAGGGAGTGAATGTTTAAGGTAGTGGTTAGTGTACCAATCCAACAAGTGCCTTTGTCCCCTAGATGGTTTCAAACTGCTTGAGTATTGCTGGACCTGCATTTATTCAGGCAAATGTGGAGTATCCCATCACAAGCCTAACATGTGCTTTGTAAATATTGGACTGGCTTTGGGGAATTAGGATGGAATTAAATATGTCTGAGTTTCTAACCTTTGACTTGCTCCTGTAGCACACTATTTAAATAGCTAGTCTAATTAACTTTCTGGTCAATGTTTCCAGGATAGTGGGGGATTTAGCAGTGGTAATGCTGTTGAATGTCAAAGGGAGACAGTTAGATTTTCAGTTGTTAGAGATAATAATTGCTTGGCACTGCATCACATCTCACTGAGATAATTTTTTTTATCCATTTACACGATGAGTGCATCACCAGCTAGGCCAGCATTTATTACCCATCTCTAATTTCCCAGAGGACAATTAAGAGTCAACCACATTACTGTGTGTCTGGAGTCACATGTAGGTCAGACCCAGGTAAGGATGGCAGTTTTCTCCCCTAAAGAACATTAGTTAGCCAATGGGATTTTTCTCAACAATCAATAATGGACTTATGGTCATCATTAGACTTTTAATTCCAGATTTTTATCACATTCAAATTCCACCATCTGTCATAGTGGTCCCCAGAACATTACCTAGGTCTCTTGATTTAACAGTCCAGTGATAATACCACCAGGCCATCGCCTCCCCTGATGCACTGGAAATCAAGCCAAACTATTCCAGGAGATATTGCAAGTGTTAAAGATTTTTAAAAATGTACCATGATTCCACAATTTACCGATCTTTTAGATCCTGAATAACAGAAAGCATGAACAAGTTTTCTACACTTACAAAAATTTTTGTTTACTATCAACAATTAGACTCGATCTACTGGTGAACAATTATGAACAGTTGGCATAGAACTCTAAGGTTTTGGAGTAGATCTATAGCTCAGGTTGTGGGTGTTGAGGTTGGTTGGCTCACCGAGCTGGTATATTGTTCCGCAGACGTTTCATTACCATGCTTGGTAACATCCTCAGTGCAGCCTCTGATGAAGCGTTGGTGTGTTTTCCTGCCTGGTTTTTAAACTCTAGGGTCCATTGCGATGGATTCCCTCACTTCCGGGTTTTCTCCGTAGTGGAATGTATATGGGGTCGAGTTCAATGTGTTTAATAATAGCATGCTTCGTGGAGTGCCATGCTTCCAGGAATTCTCATGCTTGTCTCTGCCTGGCCTGTCCCAGGATCTTGGTGTTGTCCCAGTTGAAGTGGTGGTTCTCCTTGTCCATGTGGATTGAGATGAGCGAGTATTGGTCGTGTCTTTTGTGTAGTTGGTGTTCATGTACTCTTGTTGATCTTGTAGATGACATTGGTCCTGTCCATGGCGGGGAGTGGGTCTTTAGTTCGGATGAGCACTTGTCGTAGGGTTGATGTGGGCTTGTGTGCCACTCTGATGCCCAGCGGTCTGATCCCCTGCAGAGACTGCGAGAAACACTACATCGGACAATCAGGAAGGAAACTAACAACAAGAGTTTAAAAACCAGGCAGGAAAACACACCGATTGTTCATCAGAGGCTGCACTGAGGATGTTACCAAGCACAGTAATGAAACATCTGCCGAACAACAAACCAGCTCGGCGAGCCAACCAACCTCAATAGAACTCTACTAATTAAAACTCTAATCCTCTTTCACATTCACAGTGACAGACATAGACAGGAAAAGAATGGCTGTTACAGACGAAGGAAAACACTGAGAAGGCAGTTCAGTGTTTCCTGTTTATGGGAGTTGCTGAGATAATTCTCATGATTATTGTATTGTTTAGAATTCCACTCCTCAGTCATCCTTCTCCAGATGCTTCCACCGGTTTGCAAGGGACACAGGCTGGATTGTTCACTTATAAATAAAACTGATAACAAAAGTCATGGCAGCAACTGCAAAAGAACAAAATAAACTGGTTTTCTTGAGTTTTAAAGTGACTTTTACTGTAGAGAACAGAGACACAGCTCTTCAGCTGGTGGTGTACCAAAGGCTTCTTTGTATCATGTTCACAGCCACAAGCTGCTCAACTACCTGACAGTCCGTCCTATAATTGTTGGCAGGCAGAAGACCTTGAAGATTTTGTAAACTAAAACAATAACTTACAGAGTATTGGGAGATTATCTCTCAAGTAACTCAGAAGTTTCTGTGCATATATAATTTACCATTGCTGATGCATGTATTTGTACACTGACCATTAATTCTAAGATTTTACAACACGATGATGTTCTCAAGGGGAGAAGAAAAAAAAACCATGAAACTTTTGGTGGGATACAAATTCTAGTCTTGTACAAATACTCATGGCCCAAAGAGTTGCGGCTTTGGCTGGAATTGGTCATGAATTTAACAGGGAAGATATTCGATAACACGATAGCACATGCAACAATAATAATGACTCTTTTTTGTGCGCCACAATACAGTTCTGAAACTATGCAAAAAAAATTGTCTTCATACTAGTTCTGAACTAAAATCATTTTAGAATCGAAGTGTTATTTCTGTCTCTTGACAAATTCTGCAAAAAGTGCTGAATTTCACCAGCACTTTCTTGGCTTATTATCCTTTACTGTTTGCTAACTGGCAAATGGGTGAGCTGCAAATGTTTTTGACACTTTGTGTCAAAATTGTTTAATGATTGTAAATGTTCCTAATTCCATAAAATGGCCCATTCCAGTATGGAGAAGCTGATGGTGTGTCAAATCTAAAGATTTTCACAGGCTTTTCTCTGAGTACCCAAGCAGTACCTCCTAGAGATGCAATGTATAAAGATGGATATCAGGGACAAAAAACTAACTTGCATCCTTTCCAAGTTACGTGACTATGACCTGGACTTCTGTTCAGCAACGGTGAAAAATCAGTCTTTAAAATGCCTGAATCTGGCAGTGTCTTCTTATGTCAATGGTGTGCATTGCCAAGTAAAGGAAATCTGTAGGAAGGGTCACCGGACCCAAAACGTTAACTCTGTTTTCTCCTTCACAGATGCTGCCAGACCTACTGAGCTCTTCCAGCCACTTTGTTTTTGTTGCTGATTTACAGCATCTGCAGTTCTTTTGGTTTTTAAAGGAAATCTGTAATTTGGTTGACAGGAGTGTATGACCACATTACTTCATGTATGCAGGAGAAGTTAAGTCCAGCCATGATTATATGAGCAGGGTCAATGGCCTGCATGCTCCATTTTGCTAAAACTAGAATTAGAATTAAAATTAGCTTTAGTTTTATTGTCACATGTAGTCACATGTGTACAGTGAAATATTAACGAGTTGCCACTTAGAACGCCACCTTAGGTACCAAGATGACTAGGTACAGATTCTTATGTACAAATTCTTAGGGAAAATAATTTAGAAAAAAAGAAATAAAAAGTCCAGCAATAAATTAGAAAAATACAGAAATAGGAGTTCAGAATAACAGTCTTCCAAGCCAGACCATGCCAGACTTCACCTCAAGACTGGGAGTTTGAGTACATGCTGAGGGTGGGAGTTTGAGTCCACACTGAAACCAGGAGTTTCAGTCAATGCTGAGGCAGGGAGTTTGAGTCTATTTTGAAGCCTGGAGTCAAGTCCACGCTGAGGCCAGGAGTTCAAATCCATGGTGAGGCTGGGAATCCAGGTCCTACGAGTTCTTATGTTTTTGTGTCAATTGCACCCCAAGGAATTTCTCCAATGACATTGTCAGTTGTCATCCATATAACTTTGTTTTTGCAAATGAAGGAGCAAAAGTGAATTGTTAGCATATACCCAAAAAGGATTTTCATTTTTTAAAAAAAGGGTATTTTGCCAGCCTATGAAATATGTTATTGGAATGTTACAAATGAATTGATTTTCAACACAATGCATAGGTACATTAGCCCAATAAGTATCCTGTAGGGCTACAGAGTTCATAGAATTGCCCCATAGTCTAAGCAATTATTTTGTCTGTTAATATGTCAATCTGTTCCATTTATTTCAAATAAAAAACAAAACAACTGTAGATGCTGTAAGTGAGAAACAAAAATAGAAGTTGCTGGAAATGCTCAGCTGGTCTGGCAGCAGCTGTGAAGAAAATAATCAGAGTTAACATTTCGGGTCTGGTGACCCTTCCTCAGAACTGATGGTAGCTGGGAAAATGTCAGTTTATATGCAGAAAATAGGGAGGGGGATAGGGTAGGGAGTAAACGATAGGATAGAGCCTGAAGAGAGAGAAGAGCAGTTCAAAAGACAAAGGAGTTGATATAAACAATCTGTCTAGGAGGGTGAATAGTTGTTAATGGGGACTGTTAGTGATTAACAATAGGTAGTGTGTAATGTCAGGCTCTGTCATAATATGTCACCAAATTACAGATTTCCTTTAAAAACCAAAAGAACTGCAGATGCTGTAAATCAGCAACAAAAACAAAGTTGCTGGAAGAGCTCAGTAGGTCTGGCAGCATCTGTGTGGGGTAGGGGGCTAGGACATGGGAGAGTTTAGGCCCTAAAATTATTGAACTCAATATTGAGTCCGGATGGCTGCAGGGTCCTGAAGCGGAAAATGAGGTGTTGTTCTTCCAGCTTGCGTTGGGCTTGGCTGGAACACTGCAGCAAGGCAGAGACAGAGATGTTGGCCAGGGAACAGGGTGGTGTGTTAAAGTGGCAGGCAACTGTAAGCTCAAGGTCTTTTTTGCGAGCAAAACGTAGATGTTCTGCGAAGCAGTCACCCAGTCCTACACTTCATTTCCCCAATGTAGAGGAGACCACACTGTGAGCAGCGAATACAGTAGACTAGATTCTGGGAAGTGAAGGTGAGGTTTTGCTTCACCTGGAAGGTATGTTTGGGCCCTTGGATACTGGGAAGGAAAGGGGAAAATGGGCAGGTGTTGCACCTTCATCGGTTGCAGGGGGAGGTGCCATGGGGCTGTCAGGGGGTGTTTGTGGTGAAGGAAATGTGGACCAGGGTGTCCCGGAGGGAACAGACCCTGCAGAAGGCAGACAAAGGAGGGGAGGGGAATATGTGTCTGGTGGTGGTATCTCGTTGCAGGTCATCTGACACCATTTCCACCACCTCCAGCGAGATGCCACCGCCAGACACATATTCCCCTCCCCTCCCTTGTCCTCCTTCTGCTGGGACTGTTCCCTCTGGGACACCCTGGTCCACTCTTCCTTCACCCCCAACACTCCCCAAGAGCCCCACAGCACCTCTCCCTGAAACTGGTGAAGGTGCAACGCCTGCCCATCTACCCCTTCCGTCCCCACTATCCAAGGGACCAACATACCTTCCAGGTGAAGCAAAACTTCACCTGTACTTCCCAGAATCTAGTCTACTGCATTCGCTGCTCACAAAATGGTCTCCTTTACGTTGGGGAAATGAAACGTAGGCTGGGTGAATGCTTCACAGAACATGTACGTTCTGCTCGCAAAACGGACCCTGAGCTACCTGTTGCTCGCCACTTTAACACACCAAATCAAAACCTAAAGAACTGCGGATGATGTAAATCAGGAACAAAAACAAAGTTGCTGGAAAAGCTCAGCAGGCCTGGCAGCATCTGTGAAGAAAAAACAGTTAACGTTTCAGGTCCAGTCACCTGAATATAAGCTGGAAGAACAACACCTTATTTTCCGCTTGGGGACCCTGCAGCCCTCTGGACTCAATATCGAGTTCAATAATTTTAGGCCCTAAACTCTCTTATGTCTTAGCCCCCTATCCCACATACCAGGCCTTGTTACCACATAGCCTGCCATTACACACTACTTGTTGTTAGTCACTAACAGTCCCGATTAACAACTATTCACTCACCTACCCAAATCGTTATCAACTCCTTTGTCTATCTAACTGCTCTCCTCTCTTTTCTGTCCTGTCTATCCTGTCGTTTACTCCCTATCCCACCACCCTTCCCTATTTTCTGCATATAAACTGACATTTTCCTAGCTACCATCACTTCTGAGGAAGGGTCACCCAACCCTAAACGTTAACTCTGATTTTTTCTTCACAGCTGCTGCCAGACCTGCTGAGCATTTCAGCAATTTCTGTTTTTGTTACATTTATTTCAAACCGTTTAATTCATATCTGACACCTCGTCACAATTCTCCACTCTAAAAAAGCTCGCTCACTGATCTAGATTTTGCCCAGCTCACTCTCATTCTCTGTTTCTTTTTTGGCGATACCATTCATCACTGTTCTTAGGGATAGCTGTTCACTGCATTTTCCTGTCCAGCAGTTTCAGTCAAGTTGTTACTGCTGGTGCAATTGCTTTGCAGAGAATATTTAGGTGGAGGCTGGGAAATATCCTTTCAGTAGTTCCTTAAAATCTAAGGCAGATTCATTGTAACCAGCCACAGAAAGTCAGACAGATATCATTCCACTCTCCTCCATCCCTGCACGCCCTAGAAATATTACAACTTAAATATGTTTACATAACATAAAACAAAAATCAGGTTTAAGTAGAGATAGTAGGAACTGCAGATACTGGAGAATCTGAGATAACAAGGTGTAGAGCTGGATGAACACAGCAGGCCAAGCAGCATCAGAGGAGCAGGAAAGCTGACGTTTCGGGCCTAGACCCTTCTTCAGGAAACCAGATCAAAATCAAAAATTCAGATTTTCTGAAGAAGGGTCTAGGCCTGAAACGGCAGCCTTCCTGCTCCTCTGATGCTGCTTGGCCTGCTGTGTTCATCCAGCTCTACACCTTGTTACCTCAGGTTTAAGTAGATGCGTGCACCTATTAGCATCAGAGTGCAATATGTTTCTAATGAACTTGATCGCTTTTCCCAGCAAAAAACAAAGCAGAACTGTTAACAACAGACTCATGCAATGTTGACAAACATTGTAGAAACTACAAATGGACACCAGACCAAAATTAATTCAGCACTATCTCTGTGGGTTTGGGCTGCGAAGTGAGGCCAGTGCAATGGGAGTCAGAGCCTTCTGCAGAAACAGACCGCATGCACCTTTTGCTATATTTGGCTCTCTTGAACTGACTGCTGCTTCCCACAGCCATCACACTACACTTTTTATGCACTAAGATAGGAATTCAACATCAGCTTAGGAAAGAGACTGTGTGCAATTTGATAATTTTAGCATACATAGAACTTTGCACAATTTGACAACAGCTCATGGGTAAGGGGGCAAACTTTGTCCAATCTGGTAAATGAAACACAGGAATGGTGTGTACAGATTAATAATTGACTCACATGCAGGAATATGTGTGTACTGCCTGATGCAGATTGAAGTCTTATGACCCACAGCCAATTAACCTGCTGTAACATGAAAAAATGGCCACAGTAGTTAGGTGCTCATAGGCTCCAGGCTATAATAACTTGACAAAAATTAATGGTTACAGGAAAGGCCAAAAGGAATAATTAAGATTGTGCAGGAGTTGCATGGGTGTTGGCCATCCAATCTCTCTTTGAGACACCTGGTTCAGTTTGAAGATGGGTTCCATCAACATGTCAATGGGTGGCATTCAAAATTAGCACCACACCAAGAAGTCCAGAGACCATCTCAGCCACAGGAAGTTAGAGGGAAAGGGGCTTGATCTCATGTAAAGAGAGATGAGGCATCTCCATGGCAGTAATCCAGATTATTCTTTGGGATCCAGGGGTCCCACAAAATTAGTTGTATATTTACTGCTTTTGGGCCCCTTTCCCTTCACCACCTGGCTATTCTCTTGAAATCGAATCAGAGCCTTACATATTTTGCAGAACCCCTGTTTGAATGAAGTGATAAATCTCCCTCCTGATTGGCACCCCCCTACTCAATAGGAGACTGCAGTAAATATTGTGGTGCAGTAAGAATGTGGTCACTTTACAGCTTGTAGAAAGTTTTGAAGTATCATTTAATTTCATTAGAACTAGCACAATATTACTTTCTTGCTTCCCAGCAGTAATTCAGCTCGCCCCTCTGAGAAGAATTATGAATCCTTATTCTCTGAGGCCATGAACCATATTATGAAGGATCTTGACTTCACTAAACTATAGTGTAGTTGTAACTGCCTAACCCCACAATGGAGACACCAAATGCAAGATGGCTAACTACATTCTGATCCCATTCTTGCAAAAGTTGACAGAAAAGAGTCCCCTAAAATCAACGCCTGTCTGACATTTTAAAAGGCTTCCCTAGGCACCCGAATTTGGTGACAATCTGAGCCTTTCATCCATAATGATGAATCAGTGCCAAGTGATTGATTTATCTTGACCTCCTCCTGAAGTCTCCAGCATCACATATGCCACACTTCACTTATTTTAATTCACTCGTCAGAATATCAAAACAAAAGCTGAAGAAAGTGGATTTTGCAAAGACTATGTGCCATGACAACAATTCTCCTGTAGCTCTGAAGACTTGTGTTCCAGAATCAGCCATGTCCCTAGCCAAGCTCTTCGGGTTCAATTATAATCATAGCATCAAACCAAACATATGGAAAATTGCCCAGGTATTCATGTACACAAAAAACACATTGCTAAGTCCAATGCAACCAATTACCACTTCATCAGTCCACTCTAATTATAGCTTCATAGAGTCATACAGTACAGAAACAGACCCTTCAGTCCAACTTGTCCATACTGACCATGTTCCCCAACTAAATTAGTCTCACCTGCCTGCGTTTGGCCCATATCCCTTCAAACTTTCTATTCATGAACTTACCCAAACGTTTTTTAAATCTGGCAGTTCATTCCACACATGAACTACCCTCTGTGTAAAAAAGTTGCCCCTGATGTTTTAAATCTTTCTGCTCTCACCTTAAAAGTATGTCCTCTAGTTTTGAACTCCCTCTGTCATTCACCTTATCTATACTTCTAATGATTTTATAAACCTCAATAAGGTCATTCCTCAACCTCTTATGATCCAGTGGAAAATGTCCCGGTCTTTCCAATATATTTTTATATCTCAAACCCTCCATTCCTGGCAACATCCTGGTAAACCTCTCCTGAACCCTGTCCAATTTAATAATTTCCTTCCCTTAACAGGGCAACCAGAACTGCACACAGTATTCCAGATGAGGCCTCACCAACTCAACATGACATCCCAACTCCTATACTCAAAGGTCTGACCAATGAAGGCAAGCATGTTAAATACCTTCTTAATCACTCTGTCTAACTGTGATGCAAATTTCACACAATTATATGCCTGAACCTCTAGATTTCTCTGTTCTATATCGCAATCCAAGGCCCTGCCTTAATTGTAGAGTTCTTGTCCTTGTTTGTATTACCAAAAATTACCAAATTCATCAGTAAAGTTATGGAACTTGAGCCAAATAATTTCTTCATCCAACACTCAACTCTGGGAGGAGGTCAAGGATGTCAGTCTATCCCTCTCCAAGCCCATGACCAATGGTTCAGTCTACCTGAACAAACAGCGACAACAAGAGATAAAAGATAACATGAGGAGAGCAGAACAATCTATAGAACGTACATTTTGCAATGCATAAGAGCTGGTGAGTTGCAGATGTTCATGATGGCTTGGCCCATTTTTTAAGGTTTTTTTGTATATTTTGCTAATGTATAAGCTGAAACGTAAAGGCGGCATTTTGCATGCATTGTAATAGCATTCCAAATGCCCAGGAACTGAACCTTTCACGAGAAGCAGAAATCATACTGGCATTGCATTGTTTAAAAATAAAAGTTTGCAATAATCTGAGGAAGTTTGTCAAATTATATATTGAATATAGATTGTTCCTAGCCATAATACGACATCATAGTAAACAGTACCTCATAGTACAGGAGCATGAATAAGTATGTCACAGCACAAGAGTAGCATAATGTCATGGAGTGTTTTCCGCAGTTGCAGAGCAATATATTCTATTCTCAGAATAGCAGCTCACTAGTCCAGTAGAGGCATCTCTAAATCAATCTAGTTTTCCTATTATCAATAGAATATATCTCAGTGGCAGTCAGTCCAATACAGTCTTTTTTAGTACAATCTATCAGAATACCAACACAATTTATCCATGATCCAGTACAGTATGCCTCAGTGCTGGTACAATATATTCATCATCAAGCACAGTTTCGTATTTATGTCTGCCTGCCAATATAGTTTATCAGTAACCCAGTACAGTATGTCACAGGCTTAGCACAGTACATTAATAATCTGAAACAGCATTCCTCAGAGCAACATATTTCAATTTCAGTACAGTATGTCAATAAGCTACTACAAATTCCACAATACTTGGACATGGTTAATTGGTTGACATATTACACTAATATTTTTGACGGAACTATCAGCAGGGAAAATGCATCACATGTGGCACTATATTACGTTGCCTCTGCGTTGCTCTGTACCCTCTTTCCGGAGGGAGTTATATTTCCTGCTATAGTTTGGCATCCAAACAAGGTGGCCAGATGTGACATGCTTGGAGCAAAAACAAATCAAAAAACCCGGCAAGTTCTGGAAGTCCGAAGCAAAGTCAAGAAATTCTATAAACATCCAACAGGTCAAGCAGTAGCTGTAAAAGAAGAGTGTTAACATGCCAGGTAACATGCTAGGTCTGACAATCTATCGCTTTCCCTGTATTTTATCAAATGTTGCCTGGTTTACCGAGTGGAACCAACATTTTCTGATTTTGTTGGGGATTGCAATTGCGCATATTTCAAACAGCAACAGATCAATTGCTTCAACAGTGGGTTCCATGGTTCAAGCTAGTTGACATTTTTGGAGTCTTTGAGAGTTCAACCACTGCTGTTTAGCTGATGAGGATGAAATATCATAGAAGAAACAGAACAACTTGCATTTATATATCACCTTTCAATGACTAAGTATGTCTGAAAGTGCCTTACAGTTGACTAACGTAACATAGCAAAGTCAGCAGCCAATTTCCTTAGGTAATGTAAAGTTAATGTGTCTATTATATATATTTTAGTGACTGTTTTAAAAACACAGTTATCAGCCCAACAAAGATAGATTCTATAATCATGTGACTCGATTTAGCAACACCCTTCCAGAAACTTTTCCACAGTCAATGTCAGCCAAATAATCAATGTCCTGATGGGTCTGGAATGCTAAATATTGTGTTATAATCTGCAAGTAACTATTGACTCATGAGGAAAACCTTTCCACAATGGAAATGCAGGATTGCTAATCCTGCAAAAATCTATGTTAAAGAGTTTCCAATTAACCCCCAGAAGGGGCAATAGACAGTTCTGTAATGCAAGCCTCTGTCTTGATTGCAACTGGCCTCTTTTCTCCCAGGAGGCTTGGTCACATGATTTCCACCTATTTATCCCTAGTGCCCTTTTGACAACACAATTTTGAAATAACAGACAGTTCAGAGGTCAGTGCTGCTCAATACCATATCAAATAAACACCTCTAACTCTGAGCAACAAAGCAAAAGCCTGTTCAAAGCACCACCAACTTGTATTTATGCACTGTGAAAATAAAACCTCCTTTTCTCAGAACCGTTAAGCAGAAATCAAATTTCAGCAAAATATCCTCAGATGACTTCTGGAAGGATTTTGTGATGAGAAGCAAAAGCCTACAACTCCTCAACTCCTGACTAGCCAATCATTGCACAGAGGAATTCTAGACTGCTAATTCCAATATTGGATTTTTGGACTCCATCTTTAAAGCAAGGAGTTTGATACCCTTGCATGTGTGTAAAAAAAAGAGAAGATCAAGACCAAGGGGAATGAAAAATAAGCAACAGGCACTGAATGCTAATTGAGTGAATCAAAAGCAGGTAGGCACATTTGATTATGTTGTTCAACAGTGAGTCTTACAAACCAAATACTGGAAATGTATTTAACCATCTAGGGTGAAATCTTGCAGAGGCATGAATGACATGGACTATGGTGAGATTTGTGGAACAATCATATGAGAAGTCCAGCAAGGCTCATCTCAATGTCGGGACCAACTCACTGCATCTTTTACGCACATGCCCAGGAACAAGGAGCTTTTCTCTCTAGGTAACGGCAAATTGCCCTTTAAAGGGGTTTATAACTTGTTAAGTGCTGTATTAAATGCACAATCTGTCTCAAAAATATTCAGCTTCCTATTTTATCAAACATACTGTCAACAAGAACTCACCATTTACTCCAAAGGGCCTGCATATTGGACATCGAGCACTAATATCTCAGGCCACGTTCTATAGGCACAGGCTAAACATATCCCACGCCACAGATACTGGCATTCAATATGTAAAAACCTCTAAGAATCCTCCTGGCATATTCCCACTCATTCTGCATTCCAATGCTGCAGATTGGTCTGCACTGGCAATTCTCATTGTAGTGCTGCAGCAAGGACACTGTGTGGTCAGGAACATACACCCAGACCATGGACTGGATCAGGCTGTATCTCTGGGCTGTTCGCTTGCTCTCATAGTGCTCACTTACTCTGAGTCTACCTGGATGCTCACAGCATTGACTTGTCTTGCCTTTTTGTGCTCTGCCTTCTCAGCTAGAGTTACCACGCTCACAGTACCCCTGCATTACCTTGCCATTTAACATGGGCACAAAAGTTTGTCTTGGTTGTCAGCACTCTTCAATAAAGTCAAGGGGGATAGCCTTTGCTCAGGGAGTCCCAGCGCGGTAAGTCAAGGCCAACCTCCCATACTAGTCAATGAGCCACTTTTAGTGCTTAGAGTCAGGATGCTCTCCACATACGGATTGTGGAACTGAATGGTAGGCTGACATCTAGACATCTTGACTCTTCCTGCCTTACTGTGGCCTGTTTTTCTCCTGGAATGAAAGACATGATGTTACAGGAGATATACATGGGTCACATGGCTGTAACTGTTGGTAAAAGTGAAGGGGTGTCCTGAGTGAGTGAGTCGGCAGCGCAGAGGGTACGCAGGGTTAGTGATATTAGGGGCTGGCATGAATGCGAATAAGCGAGGGAAGATATCACAGTTCATAGTGAAAGTGGTAAAGTATAAGCCTTGGTGGGAGGTGGGTATAGTAACAGAGATGGAGTGAGTGTGGGGTATTGGAGAGAAGATGATGGCATGTTCACCAGCGGAGTGGAGAGAAACATTAAGTTTCTTTCTACAGCATTCTTCTAGATGAGTTCTTTTTTAACTATAGCATGAGGATACCACTTTTGAAGCAAATAAATGTAACACCTACCATCCTGCACTGAGGGTTTGGAGATTGATCTGTTGCTTGAGAGTTCACTTCAGCGGTCTGAACATTTTCAATCCTTCTACCCTGTAACTAGAGATCCCTGTCTTAGCCCCTCCTCAAACTGCCAGATGTTGGATGGCAGTCAGCGGGTGCAAGCCTTCAGCAACAGGTGAAGGTGCTGTGACAGAATCTAACTCTTAACTTGGTTCATGGAGGAGGGAGGATTTTTAGATCAAAGTTCTGACTTTTGTTATCATACTGAGCCCGAGCCCAACTGCAGCTGCCCTCCTGGTTTGTCAGATCTACATTTCAAAGGCAGATGCATCCACCTTACAAGGTCTTCAAACACAAACCATTCAATTCAGTGGCAGCAGTGACCTTTAACCCTGCTGCCAGCTGCTGAAACCCTGTCACAGCTTTGACAGCTTTTTGATACCAGCAGCCCACAAATAACGAAAAAGAATTAACTAATTGTGGAGCTTGCTCAGCAGTTTTCAAAACATAGTTTAATATCCAGTTTCATCCCATTACAAGGAGATTATTATTCCTCCTTTAAAACTATCTTTGACTATCAGGTATAATTCAGTTGCAGTCGTGAATGAAGGGAAGGGAAAAGTTTTGTGTGTATGACCAAAAATATAGCGATTCTTGGTTTCTTGAGTATCCCTGCCCTCCTCCACCACTGGCATCCACACCTTCAGCCGTCAAGATTCTGAGCTCTGGAATTCCCATTCCATCTCCCTTTGAGATTTTTGGTCACTTATTTTAACATCTAATATGACGTAGTTCAGTGGAAAACTTCATATGATAATACCCCATGAAGCATCTTGTGATTATTCACTGCATTTAAGGCTCTGTATAAAAGCAGACTTGTTGTGTAAAGGTCACGGCAACTTCTCAAAGTCAATGCATTCAGTCAAAGCTAGTGGAAGAGGTCTAAAACCATACGTTTGCTTATGGTGAAAGAGATGACATTGCTTAGTGTGCCTCAAGTTCTCAGATATTTGCATTGAAGTTTTCCAATCACAGTGAAGTTAGAGGGGAGATGACAACCAATGGTACTCCAGGACATCACGGTATGGTGACTTAGTAGTTAGTACTGCTGCCTCACAGCGCCAGGGACCTGGGTTTGATTCCACCCTCGGGCAACTATCTGTGTGGAGTTGGCACATTCTCCCCAGGTCTATGTGGGTTTTCTCTGGGTGGTGTGGTTTCCTCCCCCAGTCGAAAGATGTGCAGGTTAGGTGGGTTGGCCATGCTAAATTGCCCTGTAGTGTCCAGGAATGTGTAGATTGTGTGGTTTAGCCATTGGAGATGGTTAGGGTAGGGGGGTGAATCTGGGTAGAATGCTCTTCGGAGGGGCGGTGTGGACTCAGTGGGCCAAATGGCCTGCTTCCACACTGTAGGGATTCTATGATTTCAGGAAGAATCAGGCTGACTGGCTCAAATGCAGTTTCATTTTCTGCCCAGGAGAGCAGTACATTGTGCTTGTTCAGAGATAGGACTGATTAACAATCTCCACACCAACACTGAAAGAAACTGGATGCAAATCAGGATGTGGATTTTTGATTGTTTCAGACTTAACCTGCCCAAAATTGCATGCACATAATAGCATACCTCTTGCACTGTTGTACTTGAATGTTGCACTATGTATTTGAATGTGTGTTAGTATTGTGGAGAACAGTTTATAGATCACTCTCTCTTTAAAGTAATTTCTATTCAGCTGCTTTTTCCTGGTGATATTAGTATCATGGATCCTACTGTTTATGTCATTAAATAACAAATTCTACCCTCATGTGATCCTGAAGAGATCAATGGCTACAAAACAATATTTGATGGATCCAGATAATAATCTGTACAATTACAAATTTTTAATTCATTGCATTTAAATTACCTTCACAATTTAAAACAAAGTGTTGAACTTTTTGATCTAATGTACAAATATATAAACATTTCAATGAAAAATAATCTGTCACTTTTAAATGGACCTTTTAAGAAATGTGCCTATTGTCCTGGCTATTCTTGTGTCTGCCTAAATCCTGGAGTATCATTGGACTTGCTCAGGGCCATCATTTCTGTTCACAGCTCATCATTCATGTTGTTTCTGAAATACGGTCTTGGGATCTTTTAAGTACTCGGGAAGCAATAGAAACAGGCCAGAATTTTATGGGGCTGTTTTATGCGGTTTTGGAGGCCAGGCGAGAGAGATATAACATAAAACTGGACGTTGGCGGGTCGGAAATCTGATGACTTCTCACTGTTTCTGCATTCTACCAACAGCGACCAAAGATGGAGGACAGACTTTTCATATCAAGGTAGAGTAAAGCTAATTAAGGGATTTAACTAACCAATGCACTGTGAGTTTATTTATTTATGATCAGAACCTTCACGTACTGATTTCATTAAACGAGATACAAATCCCTCCTAAATCGAATCAGTTTCAACAATGGCCAAGAGGCCCTACATTGTTTTGATCCTAGCTGATGTAGCACTGGATAAGTCAGATCTCAGGATGACGCCTGGCTTCTTATGGACTTGTTGGGCCAAAGGGCCTGTTTCCACAACGTAGGGATTCTATGTCGATGTCTATGTCTGTGTCTATAACTCATATGTTTTAATTTTTGCTGTGATTGACTATGGTGGTCAGTCATGAAGCATATTCGGACGAGGCTGAAAATGCTATTTAGCAATAGAATGTAAGTTTACAACACAAAAGAAAATAAAGGTATTATCAAAGATAGTTAAGAAGATCTTAACACAAACAGCAAAACAAAGTTTCAACCTGTTTCTGAACACTATCATTTTACAGATGCTCAATTCCAGATGAATTTAATTCCTATCTCAAATTTTTACATTTTCATTTAATGGATTACTCCCAGTTTCTTTTCCTAGGGGACAATTTTATGATTCCATTACGTTCTGAGCCCATTGACATGAACCTTTCATATTTCTGATGACTGAGACTTTTTCTGTTCAAACAACTTGACGATTTCTATCCAAACTCTCCTGGCTTGGAAGTTTCACCAAGTAAATGGTTTAAATTAAATTGTTTAGTTCCACTAAACTAAAAGCTCAACTTTCCTGTTGTTCTTCCTTCTGAGCAGAACTCCTGATTCTTCTGAGCTGGGACATTAAGCCGTCAGTTCTGACGTCCAAGCTAAACTAACCACGGAACCATAGAATCTCTACAGTGTGGAAAGAGGCCATTTGGCCCATCAAGTCTGTACCAATCCTCCGAAGAGCATCCCACCCAGACCTAGCCCGCATTATATTCCTGTAATCCCGCATTTACCATGGCTAAACCACCTAACCTGCACACTGCTGAAAACTGTGGGGCAATTTAACATGACCAATCCACCCAATCTACACATCTTTATACTTTGTCTGTTGTGAACTCAGCAGTATAAATGGTCCATCCATTAATGCTGTAGGAGTCCTGCCAGCAACCTAACTGCAGTCACATGTTTTCTTGGAATTAAAGCCGTAGGCCACTGTGCCAAATAACGTTCTGATCTGTTTAAAAACAAACCTTTACAGAACTGACCTATATCCATCTGCCTCTGTTTTAAAATCCAAATCACAAAATATAACATATATGACACTTTTCTTCACATGGACCACCTTGTGCAAACTCAATCAATGATCAATATTGCAATCATGGATGCAAATATAATACTCATGCTAATGAGGGTCAATGATTGAGGCATATAAGTGCCTCCTGAATCCATTTCTTTTCAGGGATTTGTCTCAGCAAAGGCAGGTGGGTGTCTCACACTAAGGTACAGCCATGTCTGTGATAGCATGTGTTATTACAAAACTCCATTGATACTAATTGGATGGTCACTCCTTCACCACCAATACATTGCAAGTCCCAAAGAGCAAAGAGAAAAAGAATAATCATCATGGTAGAGCAAATAAGTCATTGACATGTCAGTTGCAGTGAGCCCAGATTCTGGAAGTGGCTCCCACACCTATGACCACCTCTGTCCAAGCTTGCTTGGTCAGGCAGCCTGGTTTTCTATTTTTTTTTCTGAAGGAATAGGACCGCTCGTCATGCTCAAGCAGCATGGAAAGGAATGTGCAGGGAAGTACCACTGAACTTGACCTACCCAGGGTCTTCCTCCTACTATTGTGGTTACAGGGTACAGCTCAATTTTCTAATTTTCTGACAGGCAGTCATGTGTGCCAACAAGCAATCTGTAGGACATGGAAAGCAGTCAGCAGTGAATATGGCCTAGCGGCTCATTAAAAATGGCACGAAATCTACAACAACATCAACTGATGTCACCTCCACTGCCTTGCATCTTGCCTCTATTCCATGAGTGAATAGCCCCTGGGCCTCCCTGACTTTATTTGGCCGGTTACTGTGAGAGTGTATGTGGATAACTGTTCAATGCTCCATATGTGGCCTACCTGCAAAATTTTGCCCAGAGTCTGAATTTCGTGGCTTATTCAAAAGCTAGAACCTTTGACTGTGTCAATATAAAGAATACAGAGTTGTGTTACGGTGAAATACAAAGAAATTATAATACACACAATGGCCTTTAGTCCAATCAAATGGTCTTAGTATTTATCATAAATGTTTTCAAGGCTTTTACACATCACTAGATGTTAGAGGGTATTAAAAAGCTTTCTAAAAGTTTTTAATAATCTCTCAATTGTGCCAGTATGTTAATAATTTGTAACATAGACCCGTTTGTTTGGCACATTTGATATATTTAATTTTATTACCTCTACTCTGGTATAACACATGGAAGCTAAAACAATGTTCATTTCTTTGAAGGCCATGATGCAATATAATAAATGGTACCCCCACTCTTTCCCACAAATCGTTTCTTCATGCATTGTAGAAGGGAATGCTGACCGGTATGTTTCTGAGATGTTGCACATCTCAAGGTTAAGATGACATTGGTTAACATCTGGAGTTAATATCTATATTTATGCTCTTACTTAGGCAGATCGAGAGGAAAGCATCTTCAAACAAGCTCTTTCCAATTCTAAATTTGTTCCCTTACCCATTTTTCTGTGGGTCTGCAATCCTAGTGGTCATAGAGGAATCCTGATTTAGCTATGCAATCTCTGTGAGCTGGCTCAGTTATGCAGAACTCTGCTCATCCAATCTAAACCAACGGCAGTTTAAAAGTCACAGTTCCTTCATGAATTCCTGCTTCCATAACGTCTTGAATTTAAAATTCCCATCCTCTGTTTGATTCTGTCTATAGCCCCACCCCTCCCAATCTCCAGTTTAACCTCCTCCAGCCCTGTACCCACTGAAAACTCACAGCATCCGGTGATCCACACAGCTCACTAGCATAGAGAACTCCAAAGGTTCTACTGTTTTTCAAGAATGAATTTCTCCTCATTTTAATTCTAAATGGATGATCCTTTATTCTGACTGTAGCTCTAGACTCTCCATTGAAGTGAAACATCCTCCCAGCACTTGCTCTGTCAATCCCTTAAAAATTTTAATTGCTTTAATTAGATTTCATCTTTTTTTTCTAAATTCTGAGGGAATGCAGGCCTGGTATATTCAATTTCTCACACAGAATGAACTTTTCATTGCAGCAATGAGTATATTGAGTCTTTTGTTATGGGGCAGGGCCCCTGTATTCCCTGTCCACAACCCAGGAGTTCACTAAGATTTAGTGGGAGAGAGAGGACAATAAAATGTATTGAGGGCACATTGGTAGCATGGGGGTGATGTACTATTAGTGATTTTTGGACTTCTTTTTAAATGTCACTGAAGCTGCATCTCTGTCAGACACAACATGAACATCATTCAGAGCAACCATTGGGCTGAACAGGCAGGTACGCCTGTTCTGAAGAGAGGTCACTAGGCCTGAAATGTTGAGTCTGCTCTCTGTCCACAGATGCTGCGTGACCAGCTGAGTTTCTGCAGCAATTTCTGTTTTCGCTCTGGCTGGTAATTACTCTGGTTTCCATGTCAAGTTTCCTCGACATCTGGATTGTTAGGTGTATTTGGAAAGATAAAAAGTGGAATGTTAAAGAGGTGTGTTGGCTGTCAACAATGCATTTTAAAAAACAACAATCCTCCTTAATTGGCAACTCACCATTGCCTAATGAGAATCTTGCATCTGGTTGTTCATTTCTCTGTGTATTTGTGAATGGCATTGATAGAACATCAGACATCACTTCATGGTCACACATGAAGTTCCATTGTTGGAGGTGTACACTGACAGCCTGTTACATTATCTGGCAGCAAGAGGAACAAGGCTTCTACTTGGCATTGGGTCTTGCTGACACCTTTGGTCTGCCTCCTAAAACATCTCAATATTTTAGTGGCCTCTGTATCCAAAGATTTATCAATCGAAGAGTTGTTCAGCAGTGTCTCTGGCAGAGAGGTGCAACACATGGTGGAGCATGCAGGACATGGGTCTGTGTGCCACGTGCTCTTAAAACGCCCTGTCATCAGTGTGTTCTGCAATCCCCTCCCTCACAGGTTACCCTGCCCACTCCAAGTATGGTCACAGTCATTTTCTTCCCCATTGCTGGCTTTCACCTTTCAGCACAATAGAGTGATCACTCCTTGGCTAGTGGCTTCAATTTCTGTCTGCTTCATTAGCAAATCCCCAGATATCAACATGGCTGTCCTGATGGTCCTCCACGTGAACTCCGTTGGCTTTTCACCTCCCCACGTCCCCACCCAACTCTATTACATGAGCCAGCATTTACCCAGCTTTCCCACCCAGTTGCTAGCATGTGGGATGACCATGCCAGCTGTGGCATGGTGGCTCAGTGGTTAACATTGCTGTCTCATAGGGCCAGGGACCCAGGTTCAATTCCAGCCTTGGGTGACTGTCTGTGTGGAGTTTGCACATTCTCCCCGTGTTTGCGTGGGTTTCCTCGAGATGCTCCAGTTTCTTACCACAGCCCAAAGAAGTGCAGAATAGGTGGATTAGCCATACTAAATTGCCCTGGGTGTCAAGGATGGAAAACGCAAGGATAGGGTAGGGAATGGGTCAGGGTGGGATACTCTTTGGCGGGTCGCTGGGGACCTGATGGGCCGAATGGACTGTTTCTGCACTCTAGAGATTCAATGAAAAGGATTGACTGGGATGCAGCTTCTAATGCTGTTGAGGAATTATGAAGTTTTCATTCAAAGACTCATATCTCATTCCCTGGGAACTGCCATGTCTATCTCATTTCCAGTGCCATATTGGCCATAGGGTAAATTAGACAAGTATCATGAGGCTACTGGTTGTCAATGTAGGCTGTGATCATGTATTCGACTGACTGGGCTATTATGAAATTTGTAGCAGAATCAGCTGAGAAGACCAATGAGACCCATCTCAAAGTTGGGTGAAACCCATTCCATCTTTTATCGTTTTCACAAGCAGCGTGCTGAGATTTTCAAAAGGCAATGGTGAAGTTGCCAGTTAAAGGGGAGTGTTGCTTGTAAAATGCCTTGATGATGGCCCAACTCGCCCTTTTAATATTTCATTTCCTATTTTACCAAAGGTGTTGAACAATCTTGATGTGGCAAAGTTGACATGGAAACCAGAGGGAGTACCTGCCTGTTCAGCTCACTGCTTGCTCTGATGTTCATGCTGCATATGACGAAAAGTGCAGTTCAGGGCACCAGCCATATGCGCCCCTTGTCCACAAAGATTGGTACTCACCATTTACCTGATACACTGCACCACTGACCTGCATTGTATGTTGCTGGGAGTTAAATGCAAACTCCATATAACTGAAGAAGCTGCACTATTCCAATTGCTTGATTAACTGCTTCCATCAGCTTGCTGTTCACTTTCATCTCTCCTCCAGTAGCAGCCTGGCCTGTCACCACCTTGCCAATGCAACCTCCATCGGCATCAGGATTGTCCTGGTTCAATCTCATTCCTGGAATTTACGCACTCTCTTCCCAAGTGAGAATAAGAAGAGGGTTAAAAATACAAGGGGCACAGTGTGCAAATCACAGAACAAGATAACATCTATTCCATTTCACCAATAACATGCCTTGCACTTTAGATTGAGTATGACTGCTGCTTAGGAGGTGAAAGGTGATGAATTCAAACTCTGTGCCTTTTTCTGTTCAGGAGCCTGCTAATAAGATGAAACAATCATGGCTGCCAGTCGTGAAGCCATTCACCTTTCCAGCCCTCGCATGAGGTCATTGCTACCCGCTCTGGATCTGGGCTCCATTCATCACACTGCAGCTACTGACCTCCTCAGTTACTTCCAGCCATGCCTGCCCAATCATGTTTATGGCCTCTTTCCCCTGTCTTTTGGAACAGCACGTGCCTCTGTGTCCTCACTGCCATCTACATAACCTTCATAACTTCATATTTCTGCAATCCTAGACAGAGCTTGAGTTGTGCTTTTATCCTATTTGAACTTCACTTCAGCAAAAACTTAATCTCTCACTTTTGTTTTCTGTGTCCTCCTAAAGGTCTATTAATATGTTGCATTCCATGTCCAATCACAGTGTGTCCTTTTTAATTGGATTTGATTTAATTGATCTGATTTTATTTGATTTAAAGCTTTATTGTCAATGTGTACTCAAGTATAGGAATATAGAGAAAAGTGTACAATGTCAGTCCACACAGTGCCATCTTAGGTACAAGTAGTAACATAGAGAAACAAAGTGAAAAGTAAAGCATGACGGTTGTTCTTGGGATAAGTAGAAAAATGAAGAAATAATGTTGAAAGTTAACATTACAGCCCTTACTAGTATCAAAGTAGAAAAATAAAGGAGAACAGGTAAAAGGTCAAGTTCCCCTCCAAACCACTCACCATCCTGACTTGGCAATATATCGCTGTTCTTTCACTGTTGCTGAGTCAAAATCAGGGAATTCCCTCCCTCAAGGAATTGTGGATCTATCTAGAGCACATAGACCGCATTCGTTCAAAAAGGCAGTTCACCACCAACTTCTCATGGGCAACTAGGGATGGACAATTCAAAAAAAATTACTGGCCAGCCAGCGATATCCCCATTCGACATGGGAATAAAAAAATGAATCAGTTTTGTTTGTGGAGTTGATTTGGTCTCTGCGTAAGTACGGTAGAGTGTTCAGCATGCACCACAATTAGTGAGATGATGTTAAATGCTAAGTGGCATTTGGTTAACATAGGTCCAGCGAAATTCAATGAAACATGCAAATGATTATGATAAAATTAGGGTAAATATGAGCACCAGAGTCCGCTTGAGCACGCACGACATTGTAATCTGGGAAGCTGTGCGTTATAGCAAAGTGCAGTCTACTTTAATACAGACTTGAGTCATACAGTAACCTGATGAGTAAAATTGCAATGCAGCAATTGTGTTCGCTTTTATTATGCTGTACTGACAGAATCAAAAATGACTCTCAGACAAAACAGAACAATTCTTCATTGACCTTCAGCGGTATTTATTTCTCCACAAAATGCAACATGTCGAAGCTGACTCATTTTTCATGAACAGCTGGCTTTCAGATTGGAACCTGTTTGCTGTAACCAGGTAGCACTTTCAGTGTGTGACCAGCAGTGAAATAACACCATTAATCTTGCAGCGAGAGGTTGGGGGGCTGGGGGCTGGTTTGTTGGAGGTTGTGGGGGGCTTCATCATGGCTCACCTGAGAGGGCTCATCAATGTCAGCAATGATCCTTGTAGCAAGAAAACAAAACAGCTTGAAGGGACAGCAGCATATGGCAATTGTGTGCCAGACTTCAATGAGATCAGTGAGGCTTTCACTGCTGTATGTCCCTTGCCAAATAGTGGATAGGTGGAAGTGTTTACAAGGAAATCATTTTGTCACGGCTTAAATGAGAATGAACCTTTTAGGCTTTGTTTTTGTTTATTCGGATTGAGCCATCTGAGCTCCCCATGGCACCACCCCCGCCACCATCCCCCCAATGAAGTACGGCTTTTACCTATTAATTCCTTCTTAATTTGAATGTGACACAAACAGGAACAGGTCACCTCTCTCCAAATGGGGCCTGGAGAAAAGTACAATATCGAACCACTTAGGCTGCTGCTTAGAATGGCAGATGATGGATAAATCGTAAACCTAGACTAATTGCGTCAGTTCATGGGGTGAACGTGCAAACATGAAAGCACAAGCTGTTGTTAGCGACTTGATGGATACACAACTTCACTTTTCTGCATTGGGCAGCAGCTGCAGTTCTCCAAGGGTGAGGAGTACTATCTAATTTCATCCATCCTCTCCCCTTCACTATCACAGTGAGGCCACTGCAAAGCTGAGTTTACATAGGTTCTTGTAAAGTCCAATCCCATGAGAACCTCAGCAACTAAGAAGCGTGCCTCATATATTGAATTCATAACAATTCATGTATTGAATTCATAACATGAAATTTCAGGAACTTTTATTCTAGTTTGTAAACTCCATGTAGTATGCCTGTGGCAGTTGAAATTAAACAAGAGGCATGTGCATCTTAACCTCTCCTATTAACAGTGTCCAAAGGAAACAATAATATCAAAGATTCATATTATTTGACACGTATCAGACAGAAACCAGAGAAAGTAAATGGTATGTGACATCGACACGCCATCTAGGGAAATAATGTACCACAAAATGTTTAGAGCAATATCAATTCTTATTATACTTTCTAAGTTGACTTATTATCTGGGACCTAATGAATTGGTTGTAAAAATGAAAGAACATTTTTATACAAAGATCGAAGTAGGCCATTCAGCCCTTCAAGCCTGTTCCATCATTTAACATAGAACTTGATTGATAGTCTAACTTAACTCCCAAATTATTCACATATCCTTTATCCCCTAGTCACTTAAAAAAACTGCCATTGGACTCCTCTTGAAAATACCTAACAATTGAGTATCTACACCTCTCTGAAGTACATTCCAAAGATTCCTAACCTTTGACAGATAAACAGTTCCCCTCATCTCAGTCCTAAATGGCCAACCTCCTCCATATTCAGCCTGTCAAACCACTTACGAACTTTATATTTCAATTAGAGCACTTCTTATTCTTGTAAAGTTCAATCTTTTAAATATTGAATCAATTATTTCAGTATTGTGAGTCTTGAACGTACTGCAGGAAAATATTAACATTCTTATCATATTTGTTATTTTGTTTCAGTGCACTTTTATTTTGCTTTCTAAAATAAATCAAATCTATTCATGTGCCATGATTAATGATGAAACTGAAGTGGGTGAGTTTACATTTCTCAAACTACAAAAACTTGGAAAGCTGCCATGCAACATACTTCAAATTGTAAAGCTTTGGAACAAAGTTATTATGGTGTATTAACATGCTTTCAATTATATAAACCCATTTATAAATGTCATTGTGTCTCTTTCATTGAATCATGTAACACAGAAAGAGGTCATTGGTCTGTGATGCCTATGTCAACTCTTTGAAAGAGCTATCAATTTCAACCCAATCCCGTGCTCTCTCCCGTTGTCCTGCAAATATTTCCTTTTTAAGGACACATCCAATTCCATTTTAAAAATGATTCGTTCTGCTGCTGCCATTTTTTCAGGCGGTACGTTCTAGATTTTAGTGCGACTCACAAGGAAACTTAGTTTCTCATTTTTCCCATGGTTGTTCTGTCAAGTGACATAAATCTGTGCCTCCTGGTTGCTACCACTGCCTGCCACTGGAAGCAATTTCTCCCTAACCACTCCAACAAAGTCTGTCAGAATTTTAAAAGGCTTTGCTAAATCTTACCTTAACTTCGTCTGTGCTAAGGAGAACAATCCAATTTCTCTTTCCCCATAACTGAGATTGCTCATTCTTGATGTCATTCTTGTATACCCATTCCATACATTCTCCAATGTCTCAGTGTTTTTACTTGACGTATAGTGTCAGAACACTCCATCTGAGCCCCAGCCAATGATTTAAGATTTACCACAAAATCTTAAGAGTCATAGAGTCATACAGCATGGAAACAGACCCTTCTGTCCAACTAGTCCATGCCAACTATAGTCCCAAACTAAACTAGTCCCACCTGCCTGTACTTGGCCCATATCCCCCCAAACATTTCTTATTCATGTACTCATCCAAATGTCTTTTAAATGTTGTAACTGTATGCACATCCACCACTTCCTCTGGAAGTTCATTTCACATACATACCATGCTGCACAAAAAAGTTGCCTCTCATGTTTCTTTTTAAGTCTTTCTCCTTTCACCTTAAAAATATGCCCCCGGTCTTGAAATCCCACACCCAAGGGAAAAGACATCTGCCATTCACCTTATGTATACTCATGATGATTTTATACACCTTCATAAGGTCACCCCTCAACATCCTATGCTCCAGTGAAAGAAGTCTCAGCCTATCCAGCTTCTCCTTATAACTCAAACTTGAAAAACGGCCAACCTTGGAAATGGCCTCATAGCTAAGACGTAATCTTTAGGGAAGTGAAGAAGGTTATCATCATCTAAGATCTACTCATAAAAGCCAAGGATTTCCTTTGTTTAATTGCCTTTAGAGAGCAATTTAAGAAACTGCAAGCAGTACTTTTTCCTTCTGAAGAAGGATCAGTGGACTCAAAATGTTGACTTTGCTTTCTCTCCACAGATGCTGCCAGACCTCCCAAGTTTCTCCAGCAATTTCTGTTTCTGTTTCAGTGCTTTTATCTTCTTAGACAAGAAGTCTACAGTAAAAGTTGATGCTAAAAAAATCCACTATTTGCAATCACTAACTGTTCAATGTTATTCCTCACAGCATATTACTGCCCATGAAAAGAGCACAAATAATATTTAGATGATAAGGCACAATGCTAAGGGAGGGTACTACGCTTTGTTTGGTCAGTTATATTTGCAAAGCAAATATTCTTGAGTTGACATATTAATAAAGTGTTGTGCTTCTTTGATGAATGAATGATAGTCAACAAGATAAGGTTCTTAGAAATGAAGTGTTCATTAATGTAAGCTGAGATTTATCATTTGATAAACACTTGACAAATACTCCAGGAATGTCACCTTAGATTGTGTTGCTTATCTGACATTGCATTAACCACTACCTGTACAGTATATTAAAACCAAGGCTGACCGCTGTGGAATTGAATACACCTCACTCCCAGTTCTATCAATGTCTGGGAGGTCCTTTTGTCACAGACTATTGACTGAAGTCGACAGATAGCTATTCAAATCTCAGGGGTCAGCGTACATAATATCAAAAATACAATGAGTTCCAGTTCAACCAATGAATCTTGAAGTTAATGAAGTGCTTGGTCTTTTCTTTAATTAAGTGCCTTAACATTTTATATATAGACGTATTTATATGCTAGCTATCAGACTGAATTAGAATTAGATTTATTGTCACAGGTACTCACACAAATACAGTGAAAAGTTTACAAGCCACCACTTATGACACCAGGAGATAGAAAGAACTGAAGATGCTGGAGTCAGAGTCAATACAGTGTGGAGCAGGAGGAACGCAACAAGTCAGGCAGCATCAAAGGAGCAGGAAAGTCGATGTTTTGGGTTTACACCCTTCATCATTCCCACATTTATATACGGTGGGAGGGGGAGGGGCAAATCGTAAGAGTGTGTCTTTTTATAGGCTGGAGTCTAAATGTCTTCGACTGGAGCTAGGTGACTGTATGTGGTTTATAAAGGGTTCTTTACGAGTGTGTGGTTTATAAGGGAGAGGTAGTTATGAGAGTGGTTTATAACGTTTTGTTTTAATATAAGCCTGGTTTATAGGAAGATCCTTATATTGGACACAGAACTGGCTCAGAGGTAGAAGACAGTGGTGGTGGAGGGTTGCTTTTCAGACTGAAGGCCTGTTACCAACGATGTGCCACAAGGTTTGGTGCTGGGTCCACTGCTTTTTGTCATTTATATAAATGATATGGATGTAAACTTAAGAGATTTGGTTAGTAAGTTTGTAAATAACACCAAAATTGGAGGTGTAGTGGATAGCGAAAAAGGTTACCTCAGAGTACAACAGGATCTTGATCAGATGGGCCAATGAACCAACGAGTGGCAGATGAAGTTTAATTTTGATAAATGTGAGGTGCTGCAGTTTGGAAAGACAAATCAGTTAAGGATTTATATACTTAACGGTAAGGTCCTGGGGAGTGTTGTTAAACAAAGAGACCTTGGAGTGCAGGCTCATAGTTCCTTGAAAGTGGTAGATAGGAGAGTGAAGAAGGCGTTTGGTGTGCTTGCCTCTATTGGTCAGTGCTGTGAGTATAGGAGTTGGGAGGTCACGTTGTGACTGTACAGGACATTGGTTCGGCCACTTTTGGAATACTGCATGCAGTTCTGTTCTCCCTGCTATATAAAGGATGTTGTGAAACTCGAAAGGGTTCAGAAAAGATTTACAAGAAGGTTGCCAGGGTCGGAGGGTTTGAACTATAGAGAGAAGCTGAATAGGCCGAGGCTATTTTCCCTGGAGTGTTGGAGGCTGAGGGGTGACTTTATTGAGGTTTATAAAATCATGAGGGGCATGAATAGGGTAAATAGCCAAAGTCTTTTCCTCAGGATGGGGGAGTCAAAACTAGACAGCATAGGTTTAAAGTGAGAAGGGAAAAATTTAAAAGGGACTTAAGTGGCAAAGTCCTCACACAGAAGATGGTGCGTGTATGTAATGAGCTGCCAGAGGAAGAGGTGGAGGCTGATATAATTACAAGATTTAAAAGGCATCTGGATGGGTATATGAATAGGAAGGGTTTAGAGGACATGGGCCAAAGGCTGGCAAATGGGACTAGATTTATTTAGGATTTCTGGTTGGCATGGACAAGTTGGATGGAAGGGTCTGTTTCTGTGCTGTACATCTCTCTGACCCTATGACTCTAAGTACATGAGGTTGTTGTAGAATGGTGCCTGCTGGAAGTTGGCTTTGGAAATTCTGCTCCTTTTCACTTTTCACCTATTTTCCATGGGAAAGATGGGAAGTTCAACCATCTAGAACTGTGCCTTATCCTTGTATATGCCTGTGCTACATTGTGTTACAACACAACAATTTTTTAAAAGAGGTAGCAAGGTGTAGAGCTGGATGAACACAGCAGGCCAAGCAGCATCAGAGGAGCAGGAAGGCTGACGTTTCGGGCATAGACCCTTCTGCTGCTTGGCCTGCTGTGTTCATCCAGCTCTACACCTTGTTATCTCAGATTCTCCAGCATCTGCAGTTCCTACTATCTCTGAAACAATTTTTTAAAAAGGTATTTATGCAGATATTCTAGTTGCGCAAAAAGCTCAGTTAGAAGTGTGTCTTGTCAAAAAGTCTGCGATTTGATAACTTATATTACCAACAAATTCACACCACATATGCTGATGGCCCAAGACACTAAAGCCAAGATGCAGAATGGCACCAAACCTAAATGTCCAATTCAAAGCTCAATATCAAAGAGTTGAATCTGACCTTTCTGTAACAGTGTTAGTTTTGTCAAATATCATGAAGAAGTTCTGTCCATAAGGCCTATCGAGATCTCTCACCATATCTTACTAAACCCGACTCATTAATTATCTATCCCATCCTTTTGTTGTCTTCTCACGGGATTCTAGCCCCTTCCTATTGTTCCAGGAAAAACTAGGCATGCATTGGATATCTGCTGAAAAAGGTCATCCCTGGCATCCATCCAATCTTTATAAGGCTGCTGTTCACCTGGACATGTTTTGGCAATCCAGCATTGGCATCTGCTAGTGTCATAATGGCACAGGAGCCACAACTCCAAACTCTTTGTGGTACATAGCCAACATAGCTAACACTCCCTCACACATAGTCTCACCCTATTTTCACTCAACCAACCTCAAGGCCACACAATTTATCTACCATCGGCTGCATCCTGTCTAAACACTCTCTCTAAATCTCTCTGTCTTCATTGTCTGCTGCACTCCCACAACTTGTCATTGTTCAGGAGGGAAATATTACATCCAGACAAGCAATCGCACAATTCTGAAAATGATTTTTTTTACAGCCAGAAAAATGAACAAAAGCAAAATCAATCAAGACTGTAGATTGCCTCCAAAATGCAAACCAAATGTGGCATTGTGAGCAGCAACTAGTTTACAATCCATGATGGTCTGCTGGACCCTAGTCCTCATTGACATTGGTTAAGCCACTTTTGGAGTGCTGTCTTCGGTTCTGGTCTCCCTGCTATTGGAAAAATGCTGCTAAACTTGAAAGGGTCAGAAAAGATTCACAAGGATGTTTCCAGGGTTGGAGGGTTTGAGCTATAGGGAGAGGCTGAATAGACTGGGGCTACTTTCCCGAGACCATCAGAAGTTGAGCGGTGACCTTATAGAGGTTTATAAAATCATGAGGGACATGGACAGAGTGGATAGCCAATGTCTTTTTCCCAGTGCAGGGGAGTCCAAAACTAGGGGACATAGATTTTAAGGTGAAAGGGGTAAGATTTAAAAGGGACCTAAGGGGCAACGTTTTCACACAGAGGATGGTGCATGTATGGAATGAGTTGCCAGAGAAAGTGGTGTAGGCGGGTACAATTGCAACATTTAAAAGGCATCTGGATGGATGCATGAAAAGGAAGGGTTTAGAGGGATATGGACCAAAAGCTGGCAAATGGGGCCAGATTAATTTAGGATATCTAGTCAGCAAGGATAAGTTGGACCAAGGGGTCTGTTTCCATGCTGTGCAGTTCTATGACTCTATGACTCCATGACTGGAACCGGGAGTCAGTCAGCTCATGCCTGGCTTGTGTCACATACAAACGAAGCTTCCTCCAGCTTTCCTCAATGTCATCCTCCTTGGAAGACTGCTCCCGTTCATCCAGTTTCTCAGCATCCTGCACATTGCCTGATCCAGAACACAGCACATTAGGATGATGTGACACACTCTGTCTGGACTATACTGGAGGGCTCCCCAGAATGGTGCAAACAGCCCTATTGTCTGCTCAACTACAACTCTGGTCAAAGCAGGGGTAGCATTATAACTGGTATCCACATCAGTCAGGGTTGTGCAATGCTGCCATATGCCATAGTCACAGTGGTCAGTGGTCAGTCTTGTAAGGCACCTGGACCCTCAAATGCACCAAGTGCTCCAGGCATCATGGTAATTGTTGGGATGGTGGACACACATCTTCAGGAAATGGTAATGGCAATCACCTGAACATTGATCAAATCACTCTTCCTGTTGATGAATTCGACAGCGTTGTGATATGGATCTCTCAGTGCCACGTGTGTACAGTCAATGGTATCCTGCTCCTGGGGGTATACCAGCTATGTTCCTGAATCCTACTGCCCAGATTGCAGCACTGACATAGTTTTGGGGACTGAAATGAACCGGTGTGATCTGGCACATATGGCGTTGGTTGCTGTCGTGATGTATTGTGGGTGCATGACTGAGGGATGCCACACAGGTCACCCATCAGTCCCTGGAAAGAGCCAGTCACAAAGAAGTTCAAAGCATCTGTCACTTCATAGGATCAGGGAGAGGATGACCTCCCACTCTTGTAGCCCTCAAGACCCCCCTCTAGCATCTGGCGAAATTCCATCACAGTGTCCTGGGACATACAGATCCTTATATTAACACCGTTCCTTTCACATCCCCAGGAAATGGAGTCATGGCTTAGAAACCCTCGGCATTTTGTGGACCAGATGCATCCCAATGGGACCTGTTGCTGTGACCTTTCCCTGAGCTGGGTGATATTCATTCGCCTCAGAGGCTTGTTTACTGCTCCTGGGTCTCTCGCTGTCCCTGGCCATCACATTGTTCCGAAGGCAGCCATGTTGATCAGCATCCCACCAGCAATGGGGTAGATCACTCTTGCTAGCAGTGGACCTATGTTAGAAACATTAGGAGGAAAAGCAGGATCTAATCTCAGAGGACAGTCAGCAGTGACATACCCTGCAGATAAGGTTGCAACACTCCTCCATACAGTAAGATGTGCTGCACCTCAGTAATGAGGGCGACCTCTCCATCATTTAATCAGCTTCAGCATCTGCACAACTGAGAGAAGACATTATGCTGCCTAATTCACTGACATATTACATCAAAAGGAAATGCCTACTGCACTTTGACCCTCTTCCCATCCTGGACCTAAATCAGCCATACCAATGCATTCAGTCCAGTCGATGGTAATGCTCATATGACAGATGATGCTTCTCCCACAACACCCTTACAAGTTATGGGTCCCTTTTGACCAGGATTCATCTCATTTTTTATACGTTTTCTAATCAACCTGTTTGGGGATGTTATTACACACCTTTGGAGCAGGTGGGACTTGAACCTGGGCCTCCTGGCTCAGAGGTAGGGACACTGCTGCTGCACCATCAGAACCCTTTCACCTCTTTATAACATCATTGCATCATTGTGATGCCAATGCTCAATTTGCAGGCACAAATGGCAATGGCACAAATCACCCTTGACAAGCATTTGAACCCTAAATATGTCTGTTCTGCACAAGCAGCAAATGAGTGATGAAATGATTGGAAATAAAATGTAGGTGCAGTTTGCAAACGGTTACTTCATGTATTTGTTCTCTCTAGGTTCTAGTGTCCAAATGTCTCCGACACAACACCTTCACCCATCAAATTAACACTCATTTTACCCACTCTGGCCACTCTCCCAGCCATTTTCCAGTTGTAGTTAATGTTGAGTGAGGGCAACTGATGTCAGGGAATGCAGCTCATGATGGAAACAGTCCGCATCAGGGTCCATCTGATCACCAAGTACCCCCAACTACCCATGAGTTTCTTCACATTGCATTCTTCACATTGCATTATACCAAAAGCCCAATTCTACCCACTGCACCATTTGTAGACCCAGCACATTGAATTTTGCCTCCTACTTTCCTCATTGACCTTAGCCCGACACTGCCTGGAGCTTAATTAAATGATGCAGCAGAGACAAGTGCCTCCAGACTTCTTACATGATTCTGCCACATTTCTTGCCCTAGCCTATGTTACCCAGGCTCCAATATGATTCCGTCCATAGACATTTGTTCAACAAACAGAGATCATTCAGCCCAGTCCTTCATCTGCTACATCTTTGAAAGACTATTCAATTCATCCCAAACCTCTACTCATAGTCGCCTCCCCCCATGGCCTTGCAAATGTTTTCTTTTTAAGTATATATGTAATTCCCTTTAGAAAGTTACCCTTAAATCTGTTTCCATTACTCTTGCAGACAGTGAATCCAGATCATAATTTGTTTTAATTGATTCACAGGATCTGCATGATGCTACCAATTTATTGCTTATCTCAAATTGCTCTCGAGATGGTGAACCTTCTTCTTGAACTGCTGGAATCTTTGGCATGGAATATTGGGAAGAGGTTTCCAAATTTTGACTCTATAGAGTGAAGGAACAGCATCACATTTTCATGCCAGGATGCTGAGTGGCTTGGAAGGGAACTTACAGGTGATGGTATCTGCTATCCCTGTCCTTCTAGGTGGTAGAGGGCACAGGGGTTAATTTAGTTAGCATGAATCAATAAAACAGACATTCAGCCAGAGAAATTTTTTGATTAACTGATACCAAATTAGATGCTAAAATGAGAAGCAGATTTTAATTTTAAACATACTGCATAAGAATACCCAAAGGCTTTTATCAATAGCATGATGCTGGTTTTCACGCAGCATCAAAAAGAATCAATCTCCTTTACTGTTGCTGGCATTAGACGTACGTCAGTAAGAAGGATGGGCACGGATGCATTCCTTTTATTGATTCTCTAGGCCCCAGCATTGATGGGCCTACTTTCCTCTTTGACCTGAGCTCTGACACTGCCTGGAACTTAGTTAAAAGATGCAGCATGCCCAAACTTTTAGAATTTCCTTCCTAAACCTCTCTGTCTCTTGTGCGTCTCCTTTAAAACAATCTTTAAGCTGACTTCTTTGATCAAGCCTTTGGTCATCTATTTTAACAGTTTGCATTTGATCACTGTCAATTTTTTCAGATCACACTCTTGCAAAGGACTTCAGATTTGTAGTGATTGGAATGAGCTCAGGCAGGTGGATCTCATAAAATATGAGGTCCTTGATCAAGGCTGTAAACCTGGTCCAATCAGGGAGCCCTGGCTGACAGACATAGACAGGAGTGTCAGGAGTTCTGCTCACTCTCGGAGCTGCATCTGCACTAGCTGGGTCAGTGTCATGTACAAAGCACATGCAAATAAAGGGTGACTTGGTGATGGCATACTGGCCACTGTGATTATTTTAGGAAGTTTTAATCATGTGAAAGGCTTTGTTTACATGCAAGCTTTTATTGTTGAATGGCTGGGAATAGAATTTCATTAAATCAACCCCCAAGTGTCAGTGAATGCCTAAAGGTAGAAATGTCTTCAAGAAAACCACTTCATGGACCACTTATACCAGCCATGCTTTTTTAAACATTGATATCCAGGATGTGGCATCAGGAGAATGGTCATCCAGTGTACACTGTCCACATTTATTGCCTATATATAACACAACTTTATGGCTTGCCACACTTCAGAGGGAAGTCAAATGTAACCCATGTTGGTGCAAGACTGGAGTCACATATAGTCCAGACTGGGAGGACCATCATGTTCCCTTACCTAAAGGTAATCTGTAAAACTGTTGAGATTTTACGACAGTCGAGATCTTCATGGTCACTTTTACTGACACCAAATTTTTTTGGTTCTAGTCTTTTAATAGTGAAGGTATCAAGTGAAATGGACAGGCCGGAGGTTCTTTTCCTGTCCATCATTGTCACATGTACCTTTGTGCTGGGGACTGCAGTCATACCTGAAACATAGAACTGAAAGAAGACTGTTTCTGGATGGTGCTTTTCAGAAGGATCAGCTGCCCAAACCAATATAAGGAGTTCAACATGACAGTACCTCAGTCAGTTAGTCACAGCTTTTTGGGAAGAAGTTCAGGCTGTAATCCACTTGGCAAGAGAAGGGCCAGACTCCTCAAGGACACTTATTTAGCTTGTTGCAGGCTTGACTGCCCTTGGCACTTGAGACATACATGAACCTGTGATCTTCTTTTGGACTCCAGAACTGTCTTTAAATTGGACAATAAATTAGGTCCCTGCTGTATTTGCCTTAAAATCTGCCAAGTTGGGATAGCTTTGGGATTTAGAAAGAACACGGAATGAGGAGACTCAATCTGCTCTCATATATCTAACAACAAATAGAAAATTGGATGAATTCATGCTAAATGTGTAGTTGGGTCAAATGCCATTGGTATATGATGGATTATTAATAACAGTATGGCATGTAGACTGCAATCATTTATCAAATTCATTTCAATATAGGATCATAAAAGTATACAGTGCAGAAAGAGACCATTTGGGTCCTTGATTGGGATTGTACATTTTGCCTTTGGAATGTGGAGTTGGGCTTCTTCCTTCACTTCCACTATGACCCAGGGTGAGTTTTCTTAACAGATTAGGCATTTATCAGTTAATTTCGTACAGAAGTAAGTTGTAGTGTGAACAAAGCAGCAATTATATGGGACAAGTTGGAAGTTCTTGACGAGACCCCCTGTCCCAGACAGAAGGTTCAGGTGTCATTAAAAGACTACCTGGGCTACCTGCACTCAGTGGAAGCCAAGAACACCTCAGGAGCCTGTGTTGGTCACCATCACTCGCCATCTCTCCGAGCTCCAACATCTCCAGAGACCTTGTAGGGCAATAAAATGTTTAGTCCCGAGGTTTTCAGAGTTCTGGCTGGAGGCTCTGTTTCAAGCCACCAAGCTATCAAAGAAAGGAGAGAAGTGCTCTTCCTCAATGATGGCACCAAGGTGTCCTGCCAGCAGAACTGCACAGCCTGGGTTGAGATCGTAGAGAAGGTCAGTATCTCTGGCCGGCCTGAAAGAACACAGATGCAGTGCAAGAAGAGGACTAATGACTCCATTATTTTGCAAATGGCTCCATCTCCTCACTGCAATCTCCCACTCAGGAGACCATAGCTCAATTGAACTTTTCCACTGCACAAGTGGCTGCAAGTTTCAGCATCACAATGCATGATGGGCATTGAAGGGCTCATACTCACTGTGAGCAGCTGCAGGATGTGCACTTGGACCTTCATTCCATCATTCTACCCATGGGTGCACAGCGTCAATGGCAAAGCGTAGAGTCATAGGGCAACTCAACCTCACACCAGGTGCCCCTTCTTCTCAGGAGACAAGGTGGCATCAGCAAGTGCCCACAAGGAAGAGGGGTAACACAGAGGCCCCCCAATCAGTAATATCTCAGGGCATCCAAATGTGTTCTGTCCCTCCACTTCCCCTCTGACAATCACTCCACTGCCCGCAGAAGATCAGAGTGAGGGGGGTGGACCTGTGTCTATATACATGGTCCAGTTACTATTCTGTCCTTAAGTATGAGTTCTGTTTTTCTAGTTATGTGCCAATTAAAGGCAGCTGATTACAATTTCCCATCCACTGAACACATCATTAATGGGGTGCCCCTTCAGTAGGAGAAAAATTCAAGGTCCAAGTCCAACATACCCCCTCTCCCCCCGTCAACCCACCCCATAACCAACATCTCCTCCTATTTTAGGTGTATCATTTTCGAGCAAGAAAACTTCATACATTTATCCGGTTTTCCCTGAAATGAAGCAGTGATCTCAGCCTCAAATGCAACAAGTGCCTGTGCCAACTATTTAGCAGACCATTTCTCTCAACCTCTGCTTTGAGGTTCTTAATGATACTTCTAAGTTCATTGTCATTTACCCTGAACCAGTGGATATGTTTTATCACAATCAATATACGTCATAAGTTTAGAACCTTCTACCAAATCCCCATGAGCCTTTGCTATTTCAGTGTACATTGTCCCAGTCTCATCTATCCCAATACCTACAGTGTTCCATCCTTGGCAGTAACGTGGAAAATCTGCACATTATAACTTTTCTGTTGCGTGCCCTAACCTGCACACAGTAACCTAACTGAGCCAAATCAAAGATACCTGTTCTAAATTTATCAATACTGCTCACTTCTGCCTGTTGTGCCCTTATTTCTATTTTCTAAAATACTGCGTTGGGCTTAATTGCAGGACTGATAAAATTTGAACATCCAGGTTTAGAAAATACCCAAGTTTAGTACTTTTTTATTGAATGTGTATCCGCAAAAACTCAGCAGGTGTGGCAGCATCTGTGGAGAGAAAGCAGAGTTAACAGTTTGGGTTCAGCGACCCTTCCTCAGTTTTTTCAGTTTTTGCCTTAAATCACTGATTGCTATCCACAATCTTACATATCTATTTTAAATCAGGTGAGCAAATGTCTCTAACAAGCCTCTTGTGAGGAAGTTTATAAAATGCCTTCTTAAAATCCCTGCACTCTGCATCTACGTTATTCTTTCAAACTAGTTAGTTACCTCTTTAAAAAGTTGAATTCCCGTCGCCGTTGTGTCATTGCATTATCATTAACATGTGTAAACTGACTTTTTTTCGCAAAATTATGTGGTACAGCAGCAGAAAGACTGAGAATCTTTAGGGTCATCCTTAGGTATGTCAAATATATTTTTCTGGCTTTCCTTATTTAGCCCAAACATTTCTCAGTTCTCACCTCTCCGACTCATATAATGGATTACAAGCACTTGGCCACAATCACATTAGACTAACTAGTTTGCAATTATCATAGATCATAGAATCCCTACAGTGTGGAAACAGGCCCTTCGGCCCAACAAGTCCACGCCAACCCTCGGAGCATCCCACCCACCTCAGCTATATATCCCTGAACACTATGGGCAATTTAGCATGGCCAATCCACCTAACCTGCACATCTTTAGACTGTGGGAGAAAACCCACACAGACACAGGAAGAATGTGCAAACTCCACATAGGCAGTCACCCAAGGGCAGAATCAAACCCAGGTCCTCGGCACTGTGAGGCAGCAGTGCTAACTACTGAGCCACCACATTATCAGGAGAGGGAGCTGGTAGATTCGTGTTAATATCACTGGACTAGTAATTCAGAACCCCAGGTTAATGCTCTGGGAGCATGAGTTCAAATCCCCACCTGGCAGATGATGAAATTTGAAATCAGTATAAAATAGGCTTTTAAAAACTTATCTAATGGCAACGATGTAACTACTGTCATTTTTGAAAAAAAACTATCTGGTTCACTTTTGTCCATTGGGGAAGAAAATCTGTCATCCTTGTCTAGCCTGCATGTGACTCCAGACCCACAGTAATATAGTCGACTCTTAATTGCCCTCTAGGCAATTAGGGATGGGCATTGAATGCTGGTCCAGCGAATGATTCTCACATCCCATGAACAAAAATCTGGTTCATTGTCTTCTCCCTGATAAAAGATAGGTTTGCAGTGGCTCTTAACCTATTTCATGGCATTAATTGCATAGTTAAGAAGGCTTGAAATCTCGAAAGAGCTTGTGTTATCTCCTGTGGTGTCTTCAATCAACCTAAACCACAGTCATTAAAATCCAGTGACTTCTTTACGCCAAATTCTGATTATTATTTCTGAACTGATACTTTTCCTACATTTATCACCATCGGTTGCTCGATTTCCATTCAGTCTGTCATTTCTATGTTCATTTTATTGGCCCACATTACAGATCAGATTTACAGGAAAGCCAAATTCTTGAAAAATTAATGTGCACTTACATTATGACAGCATTGTTGTGAGTTCTGTATTAATTTTTTTTTGGGTGAGTGTGATATGTGAAGCCCCACCTGTCATACTACAGCCGCACTTTTTGATGCAGTTATGTCAATGTTTACATTTATATTTCTTTTTCAGCAGGGTATATCTGGCCTATATGCCATTTGATAAGTGTCATTGTCATTTGAGTCCTTGCTGACAAGAGGGATAAAATGCCATCCCCTATTCCCAATTCCTTCGCCTCCGCCGCATCTGCACCCAGGTGAGGCATTCCACTCCTGTACGTCTCAGATGTCCTTGTTTTTCAAGGACCGCAACTTCCCCCGCTCAGCGGTCGAGAACGCCTTCGACCGTGTCTCCCGCATTTCCTGCAACTCATCCCTCACACCCCCTCCCCGCAATAACAACCAAAACAGAATCCCCCTCGGCCTCACGTACCACCCCACCAACCTCCGGATCCAACGCATCATCCTCCGACACTTCCGCCATCTGCAATCCGACCCCACTGTCAAAGACATTTTTCCCTCCCCACCTTTATCTGCTTTCCGGAGGGACCACTCTCTCTGGGAGTCCCTTGTCCGCTCCACTCCAGCCCCACCACACCCGGCACTTTTCCCTGCAACAGCAGGAAGTGCGACACCTACCCCTACACCTCCCCCCTCACCCCCATCCCAGACCCCAAGAAGACTTTCCACATCAAGCAGATGTTCACCTGCACATCTGCTAATGTGGTATACTGCATCGCTGTTCCCGTTGTGGCCTCCTCTACATCGGGGAAACCAAGCGGAGGCTTGGGGACCGCTTTGCAGAACACCTACGCTCGGTTCACACTAAACAACTGCACCTCCCTGTCACGAACCATTTCAACTCCCCCTCCCATTCCTCAGATGACATGTCCGTCCTGGGCCTCCTGCAGTGCCACAGCGATGCTACCCGAAGGTTGCAGGAACAGCACCTCATATTCCGCTCGGGAACCCTGCAGCCTAATAGTATCAATGTGGACTTCACAAGCTTCAAAATCTCCCCTCCCCCTACCGCATCCCAAAACCAGCCCAGCTCGTCCCCGCCTCCCTAACCTGTCCTTCCTCCCACCTATCCCCTCCTCCCACCTCAAGCCCCACCCCCATCTCCTACCTACTAACCTCATCCCGCCCCCTTGACCTGTCCGTCCTCCCTGGACTGACCTATCTCCTCCCTACCTCCCCACCTACGCTCACCTTTACTGGCTCCATCCCCGCCTCTTTAACTTGTCTGTCTCCTCTCCACCTATCTTCTCCTTTATCCATCTTCTGTCCGCCTCCCCCTCTCTCCCTATTTATTTCAGAACCCCCTTCCCCTCCCCCATTTCTGAAGAAGTGTCTGGGCCCGAAACATCAGCCTCCTGCTCCTTTGATGCTGTTTGGCCTGCTGTGTTCATCGAGCTCTCCACCTTGTTATCTCAGATTTTCCAGCATCTGCAGTTCCTACTATCTTGGATAAAATACACAGTTCCGATTTGAAGTCCATATTTGTTCCAATTTGTCCACTCAACAAAAATTGAGCCTACAATAAACTTTTTTTTGCTTGGTCATGGATAGGTTCTAACTTTTTTCGGAGTGGAAATGAAAGTGGAGCCAAGAAATCACTTTAACATTGGGCTAGAGGAGGGAGTGACTGATTTAATAGTTGAGCCTTGATCTGGACTTCGCTGAAATTCCAGAACAGATCAATTACTCATCTCCACTTATTATTTGATATGTTCATTTGATAAGTCACAATGTTGAGCTTGTATATGTTGTTGAAAAGTACTTCTAGCTAAAGCTCCTTAAATATAAGTGCTTCTATTATTCCCCAGGTGATTTTTCTTTTGGATCTTGCTGTATTCGCCAAACACAGCTTGAGTTTTTTTTGTCCGTGGTTGTCTGATAGGAAAAGTGAACGATCAACCCAAGATTTTAGCAAGTTTACTGATCATTCTGCAGCCAACATAAAGCAACTGTTTTTGGGGCTAAAAGGAGGAGGGATCGTGCACAGTACAATCATCAGAGGAATCAACTGCTTGGTGAGGAATGGGAAAAAGAACAAAAGGGAGAATTTCGAATTGGAGGAAATAGAGCTAGATTGGATTAAGGTCATGATCCTGCACAACTGAATGGACTGCCTCTCGTAGCTGCATTTCACTAATATAAAGGATGGAACTGGCTTTTCTGAATTTGACAGTATATCCAGAGTAGTCTGGATTCTAAGGGCACAGAATACAATTGAATCTGAGTCAAGGGCTGATGCTTAAAAAAATACAATGATGACAGGAACAACCACAGCAAAACCATTAACAATAACCATTATGGCACTTTCAGTGCTGCAAAATAATGGGTTTAAAGCAGCTTTCAATCATACAGAAAGAAATGACAAGAAACAAAGTAGTTTCCAATGGGGAGAACCTAGCCAGCTGATTAGATCTGCCAACGTGTTTTAGGGAGAGGGCATACATAAAACGTCAGAATTACAGACCTAAAGGGCACGAGCTGGGCTTTAAGACTTGAAAAGGTTGCAGTATTAGGATGCAGCAAGGCTACAGGAGGAGTATATAAACAAAGGCAAGGGTGCTGAATCAGGTTTGTTAGGAGCCACTTCAAAGCCCTTGGAGTTGTGAATCAAATTGTGCACTGATGAGCATTTTGTCGTAATAAGGATAGGCTTTAAAATCAGCACAAATCCTATAATGATAACTTGTAAGGCTGTGTCAACAGAACAAACCATTTTTTTTCCAAAAGTTAGGAACCAGCAGGTGCACTTAAAATTCCCTTGCCAGTTTAGAAGTTCCCTCAACAGCATGATAGAGTCAATGAAATTATCCCCTATTTATGTACATTCATGTCTAGTTTTAACAAACCCAAAGAGAATGATCTCACCCAAAGGGCACTCCATCTCTTCCAAAGAAGTCTCTGGATGTATCCAAAAGGTTACCCTACCTCTCCAAATAACTGTGGCAGACTTAAGCCTTCTCTTGATGTCTAGAGTTATATTTCTCCCCTTTGAAACTCCGATCTGAACAAATCTGCAGTTTCACATATGCAGCTGCCTCTATGAACCATGTATATCCAAAATGTGACCAATTCCCAATCACCACCTCCCCCCCTTATAAAATAGGGGGTGTTCAACCCAAGGAGAAGACCCCTGGATTTGGGCCCCCAGTCTTGGCTAAAATGGTGACCCTCTCCATCTTGGCAAAAATACAGGCCCATGTGTCTCCAAAGTGAAAACCCTGGAAGATTTATCTAAAGAGTGCAGTGCATCATTGGAATCAGAGCAAAAAGAAACATTTTTAACATACTTGACTTTGATACACTTCTGAATCTGCTGGCCTCTGGGAGGTTACCGTAGAAAAGTGTTACATACATTATGTGGAAGAAACCACGAAAACTCTGGGTCCTGCCTCTCTCACCCCAAGGGTACAGATCAATGTCAGAAAGATTTCAATTAATTGATGAGGGCAGGCAATGCAATCAATATTGGCACAAGAACTGCATCAATGGTTAAGGAATCAATTAAGCTTCAATCTTACCAGATGACAAGCCAGTCTACATGTAGGTACAGAACTTTAAAACTTCTTACTCCAATTTAAGAGTATAATACCAATGCTAGCGCTCTGACGTGATCTGTGAGGTATCTCTGAATTGCTAGCTGTTACCTGTAATTCCTGTAATCTTTTTACATGAGATGTCAGTGCAGAACATCTCTGAAAGACAAGGAGACCAGAGCTACCAACTAAACAATAGATGGTTCCCTTACAATGAGCAAGTTAAAGAGCAGTTAAGGAGGCACTCTAGATATAAAAGGCAGTGAGAAACATTAGGAGGCATGTGACAGATCAATAGTTGTATAGCTGTGCGCTGAGCGTGGTGATCTGTAAAACAGTCAGTTCAGCTCTGGATGATCTATGGTCACTGTCCCAAACGTGCCTAACTCTAAGATGATGATCTGTTAGTAATTCTGTGTCTAACATTCTGAAATCAGCAAAATGTACTTCTGAACCTTTGCACTGCTTAACGTTCAATTCAACAAATTGAATCCATTTATTGAAGTACAGAAGTACATTTGGAATCCTTTTATTGATTCAACTCTTAAATCAACATGGACAGCACCAGAACAAAAAACCTTCCAGAATTGTAGCAATAGCCAGAAGAATTCAACGGACAAATAACTTCCAAGAGATGGGTGAGCCCTTTAAATAGATTTTGTGGAAATTTCTCCCTGTTGGTTAACTTGTGCCTGTTTTTTCTTAATCATTTAAGAGATATGGGCTTCTCTGGCGGGTCTAACATTTATTGCCCATTTGTACTTGTCCTTGAGAAGATCATTGTGAGCTGCCTTCTTGAACCAGTGGAGTTCATTTGGATTAGGTACACCCATAATGCTGCTGGGGAGGCATTCCAGGATTTGACCTAGTGACACTGGGAAGGAACAACGATCCAATCTTGTCCCTAATACAAGGTAGATAGTATCATAGATACCCTACAGTGTGGAAGCAGGCACTTTGGCCATCAAGTCCACACTGACCCTCTGAAGAGCATCCCACCTAGACCCAGCCCCCTTCCCTATCTCTGCAACCCTCCATTTCCCATTGCTAATTCACCTAGCCTGCACATCCCTAGATACTATGAGCAATTTAGCATGGCCAATTCATCTAACCTGCACATCCTTTGACTGTGGAAGGAAACTGGAGTACCCAGAGGAAACCCACGCAGACATGGGGAGAATGTGCAAACTCCACACAGACAGTCACACAAGTGTGGAATCAAACCCAGGACCTTGGTGCTTTGAGGCAGCAGTGCTAACCACTGAGCCACCAGGCCACAACTATGTTGGCATTGTTGGTATGCTGGCATTGAATCAATGGTGTTGTCATGTGGGCATCAAGAAATGGATGTATGCAAGTAGGGAGGCAGACCATGGAATAAGATAGCAGTAATCCCAAGTGCCTCATGGTACTTTATGTCAAATGGTGTGACCGTTTTGCACAATTTACAATATAGTGCTAGAAAGCAGCACACAGTACATGGGGGCAAGGAGGTTAGGTGTCCCTCAACTTGCCACTAACTCTCAGCTTTGTTATGCAGGACAGACTGATGTTTAATATCAAGAAGAGAGCCAAGATAGATGGAGACATGCCAGAATTGAAGAATCCAACCACATTTGAGGAAGAGGCCATGGAGATCACTGGGAGGCAGGACAGCTGTGTATTGGTGACAGCAAGACAGGAGTGACCAGATATCAGAACAAGAGTGACTCCAAGCTGCTTTTGAGACATGGACACACAAGAGACATGCATGAAACTGTAGCGACCTGTCATACTGTGCTGAAACTAAATAAGCTTCTTTTTGTTCTTCACTGCAAGCCTTCTGGATTTGAAGCTAAAGACACGTTCGGCAGATGACAGCAAAGACCTGAGGATGCTGACCATCAGTACTGAATGAATGCCCTATCACCTGCCTATGCCACACTTTCCTGCAACACAGTCACTCTGTCATGGACTTTGGAGTGGAGTTTCGAGATGGTTCAGTGGACGGAGACTATTTTGTTCTTAATAGTGGATCGTCCGTTAGCGATTGGGCCCATTCTGAGCCCCAGGCTAAAGACTGTTCTCTAGCACCTGCCACAGGAAGCCCCTGGAGATGCAGAGGTAGGTACTGGAACATCCGGTGGAGAAGTCAAAGGATACATGGAGCGGCGCACAGATGATTGAGGAGCTCATCAAATTAGTGTGTTCTTCCATGTTTCAGATACATGAGCGTGGTGCCTGTCAATGGAGAGCCAGGTCTAGCCAACAACTGAATTCTGTCACTCTGGCCATGGGATCTAAACAGCAGTAACTGAGTAAGAGGGGGATGAGGCATCCAGACCTCCCCCAGGTGCCCTTTCTTCTCAGGGAGACTATTACATACCAAGATAGAAGAGATACAAGTACTAACTGCCCTGGACTCCCAAGGTGAATGGTTGCTTCTTATTCCCTCTGCTGTTTAGCACTGTCCTCCTGGTGGGCAGAGAGTCCCATTGCAGGAATTCCATAGTAGGCTAAAGCCCTTAGGGTTTTGTCTCAAAGAACGACTGCCAACAGCAGTCAATGGGACAGTGCTCACCGTAGCCTGTCTCCTCGTCAGCTAAGGATCACTCCAAAGTTTGGCTGGAAGAGAAAACCTAAGAACTCATGAGGGAATAGTGGTGGCACACGTACATTTCTTCAGTTGTATATGTTTCACATTACACAGGCAGTCTTCATTTAAAGTTGTGGTTCACTTGCTGGAAATCAAGACTTTAAGTGAGACAACCATAAGTGAAGCATTGATACTTTTCTGTATAAGTCAGACCAGGGAGGTGTGACACATAGCTTTTCTAAATAAAGGAATTCCTTCAGGCTGTCAGCAGTTCCGGTCATCCATGTTAAATTGTTAGCCTTTTGAAGCCTCTTCCAAGGATGCACATCTTGAAAAAGTTTTCCTCCTCCCTCTGAAGAGATCTCAATGGGTCTCTCTCCCACTGCGACCCCTGGTTATCTCCTTTGCCCTGAAGCTCCACCCTTCCCACCGACCAATCCGTACTATCCTGTACCTGCACCATCCCACCTACGTTCTCTAGCCCCAAACCCCCTCCCTCTATTTATTTCCGCTTTCCCTTCCCCCTTTCCAGTCCTGATGAAAGGTCCAGAGGAGAAATGTCAATTTTCTTGCTCCTCTGATGCCCTCTGACCTGCTGTGTTCCTGCAGCTCCACATTTGATTGACTCTGACTTCCAGCATCTGCAGTCCTTATTATCTCCTAGGCTTTTGATGCTACTTCTTTGAAATTATAATTTCTTGTCTGTAAGCCTCATCTCATGCTGTAGGTTCCTTCAAGTTAATTGTTCTGCAATAAACAGAACTCTTTCCTGTTCACTAATGTCACATGGCGTACATTTTCCATTAAGCCTCCTCCAAAAAGTTTTTTTTATTCATTCATTAAATGCGGGCATTGTCAGCTAAGCCAGCATTTGCTGCCAATCACCAGTTGCCCTTGAGAAGCTGGTGGTGAATTGCTTATTTGAACCACTGCAATGTATTTTGTGTAGTTACATCCACCATGCTGCCGGGGACAGAGTTCTGTGATTTTGACCCAATAACACCAAAGGAATGGCGATTTATTTCCAAGTCAGATTGTTGAGTGGATGGGAGAGGAATTTCCATTTGGTGGTGTTACCGTGTATCTGCTGCCGTTGTCCTCTGAGACAGTAGTGGTCATGGCTTTGGAAGGTACTGTCTTCGGACTTTTACTGAATTTCTGCAGTCCATCTTGTAGATGGTACAGATTGTGGTGTTAGTGGGGGAAGGAATGGAAGTTGGTGGATGTGGTGCCAAAAAACAGGCCACTTTGCGCTGAATGGTGTCGAACTTCCTAAATGTTGTGGAGCTGTCCTAACCCAGGTATAGATGCTGGTTTTCCCGTGTTAGCACAAGGCTGTAGGATTTTAACAGTGCCAGCAGCTCTTTAGAGCCGTAGAGTAATACAGCATGGAAACAGGCCCTTCGGTCCAAACTGGTCCGTGCTGACCATGGTACCCACTCAGCCAGTTCCAATTGCCCGCATTGGGACCATATCCCTCTAAACTATTCCCATCCATGGATCTATCCAAAAGTTTTTTAAATGTTGCTATTGTACCTGCCTCAACCACTTTCTCCGGCAGCCCATTCCATATACGCACCACTCTCTGTGTGAAGATGTTCCCCCTCAGGTCCTTCTTAAATCTATCCTCTCTCACCTTAAACTTATGCCCTCCAGTTTTCAATTCCCCAAAAGGACTATATGCATTCATCCTACCTGCTTTTAACTTCTTACCTAACTCTCTATACTCATTTCACAGGACCCCATCCCTTTGTCTACCTATGTCATTTGTACCGATATGCACAATGACACCTGGCTGTTCACCCTTCCCCGTCAGAATGTTCTGCAGCTGCTCAGAGACATCCTTGACCCTGGCACCCAGGAGGCAATGCACTATCCTGGTGTCTCTTCTGCAGCCACAAAATCTCCTGTCCGTCCCCCTCACAACTGAGTCTCCCATCAGTATTGCTCTGTCTGACTGTACCCTTTCCCTTCGAGCCTCAGAGTCGGTCACAGTGCCACTGACCTGACTGCTGCTGCTAGCCCCTGAAAGGCCATCCCCGCAACAGTATCCAAAGTGGTATACCTGTTATTGAGGAGGATGGCACAGGGGAACCCTGAACTATCTGCATTCCACCTTTAACTCTTCGAGTGATCACCCAGCTACCTGCAGCCTGCGCCTCAGGAGTGACCACTTCACTATAGCTCTTACCAATGATGTTCTCTGCACCCCAGATGATCCTGAGTGAATCGAGCTTCAGCTCCAGTTCCCTAACGCAATCTGTCAGGAGCTGCAGCTCGGTGCACTCCTCACAAATGTAGCCACCAAAGACACTGGAAGTTTCCCTGATCTCCCATTTCGTGCAAGAGGGGCATGCCACTGCCCTCACTGCCATCCCTATTGCCTTCAGTCTACACAGAAAGTAGAGTTAAAGAACCCTCACCTGTACCCATGCTCAGCATCCTCATGCCAAAACCTCTCAAGCAAAGGCCTCAGAACTCTCACTCTGACACTAGCCCACTCTCTTATTGGCTGCTCCCTTGTATACCTTTACCTTGTCAGTCGTCCTGCTCACAGAGCCCTTTTTCTTTTGGTCAGAGGAGGAGGGAGGGTGGGAAACACCAATGTAGTGCCACAGGTTTAACCACACCTTGACACCAGGTTCACTCTGACCTGTTATACAGCCGTGATGACTGCTATGATGACTCTCAGCCACCCTTTTTGATAGCTGATGGTGCCTGACATTCCCAATTTATCGGACATCTCAATGACTTTTCAAGGTGGCATTTTGCAGGGGAATCAACAACTTATCAATACTGCTGGATTCTGCCATCCGGCAAGATTTTCACAATGGTCTGTGGGACCATACTACCAGAATTAAAAGTGGATCACAATTCCCACAGTGCAATCACCAGACAGTGGCTTTCCTCAAAATTACTCAGATTACGTTTGAAGGACAGTTTATTTTTACCCAATTAAAGACTCTAGGTGGGCCCTCAAAGCTGGAGGGCCAAAAGGAAACCCTCCGGCACAGGTGATACAGCAAACTGCCTTTTCAGTTCAGAATAAGAGAGGCCCCTTCGAAATGGAGGCTTCCTTTATCAAAGTCTTTAAAATGTCAAATAAAAAGCATAGACTATGTAGCTGCAAGCCACCATTGTGAAGGATGTACATTTTCATAGGGAAGCTAAAGGCTGCAGGGAGATAGGAGGAACTGCAGATGCTGGAGAATCTGAGATAACAAGGTGTAAAGCTGGATGAACACAGCAGGCCAAGCAGCATCAGAGGAGCAGGAAGGCTGGCATTTCGGGCCTAGACCCTTCTTCAGAAATGGGGGAGGGGAAGGGGGGTTCTGAAATAAATAGGGAGAGAGGAGGAGGCAGATAGAAGATGGATAGAGGAGAAGATAGGTGGAGAGGAGACGGACAGGTCAAAGAGGCGGGGATGTAGTCAGTAAAGGTGAGTGCAGGTGGGGAGTTAGGGAGGAGATAGGTCAGTCCAGGGAGGAAGGTCACATCAAGGTGTCAGGAAGAGGTTAGTGGGTAGGAGATGGTGGTGGGGCTTGAGGTGGGAGGAGGGGATAAGTGAGAGGAAGGACAGGTTAGGGAGGCGGAGTCAAGCTGGGCTGGTTTTGGGATGTGGTAGAGGGAGGGGAGATTTTGAAGCTTGTGAAGTTTTTCAGTGTGGACTTCACTCCCTATTTAGTTCAGAACCCCCTTCCCCTCCCCCATTTCTGAAGAAGGGTCTAGGCCCAAACCATCAGCTTCCTGCTCCTCTGGTGCTGCTTGGCCTGCTGTGTTCATCCAGCTCTACACCTTGTTATCTCAGCTAATGGTTGTAGCTGTGTCCAGACACTCGTGCCCAGAACCTTCAGGGATCAGGAGGCTGACTGAGAGGTTTCAGTCAGTGACTGACAGTCAGCCTAAACTGACATTTAAAACACATTAATTGGTTTCCCACATGCAACAAATATTTTCAACCACCCATCCCTACGTTCACCCCAATCAGAGGCTAAAGCCCAGTTTTGCAGGTTGACGTACAGCAATGATGGTTTTGTGCGAATGGTTTTTGAAGGCTAAAGGAACGAATCAGAGCAATGAATGATACCTCTCTGGGAAGCAAGATCCATGAAAATACTGACCTTGCATTTTTGAATGACTTGAGCCCAGTACATACCCACACTATCTGCAGGCAGAGGTAGATCAATTGTAAATTAACAAGGGAGTCAAAGTTTATCAGGAGCGGGTGGGAATTCTGGATTGAAGCCACAATCAAATCAGCATTGACTTAATTGAATGGCAGACAGGTTGAAGGGGCTGAACAGCTTCCTCACACTCTTAATTCGAATGTTTGCATGCACTTAGAGTCATAGAGTCATACAGCACGGAAACAGACCCTTTGGTTCAATCAGTCCATGCTGACCATAATCCCAAACTAAATTAGTCCCACCTGCCTGCACTTGGCCCATATCCCTCCAAACATTTCTTATTCATGGACTTAACTAAATGTATTTTAAATGTTGTAACTGTACCCGCATCTATCACTTCCTCTGGAAGCTCATTCCACACACGAACCACTCTGTTTGTAAAAAAATTGCTCTTCATGTCTTTTAAAAATCTTTTTCTCCTTAAAAATAGGCCCCTTAATCTTGAAACTCCCACCATAGGGAAAAGTTACCTGCCATTCACCTTATCTATACCTTTCATGATTTTATAAACCTCTGTGAGATCACACCTTAACCTCCTATGCTCCAGTGAAAAAAAATCATAAAATATTAAGGCAGTAAACTGAAGGAATAAAGAAAGCTTCCAACTTTCAGACCTTCTTGTTAAATGTTCCGTCATGGCTTATGAGCCTGGTGGGCTGGCACAAGTCCTCTTTGCAGCGCTGTCAGTGCTGGAATGAAACTTGTCACTCTTCAGCGCCATCTTGCCTCCACTATGAGTCCTCACTGGACCTCACCAATGCAGACGTCACCGATGCCACCAGGTACCAAACTGTTCCAAATTCGACTGCCATTGCCATGGGTCCACTCAGGCCCACCTTGACGATGCAGCCGCCGATGCCGCTGAGTGTCATTCTGGGCCCAAACCTGTCTCTGCTGCCACTTCCTTGAATCTTCTATTCACCTCAGTTTCATGTCTCATCCAGAATCTCCAACAGCATAGCATTTCTTCAATACTCCACTTGTCAACATGGATTTTGTGCCAAATCTCTGGAATGGAACTCCAAACCTGCTGATACAGTGATGAAAGTGTGACTACTATAGGGTGACTGACACCAGCAGCCTGTAATACCTGAGAAGTAACCCTCTTGGTGATGCTATGAGTGAACATAATACATGACATGACTTAGAATGGCTCCGCAAAAGATTTACTGTTTGAAGGGTTCTGTGCAGGGATCACACTAGAGGGCTTTAAAGACAAGTGCATTTGCCAGTCTGGAAGCATGGCCTCTTGTGGCTTTGCAGCCAACCCTCTCCAGAACATCAGCAAGACAGAAATAATTATTGTACGGTCAATTTGTGACTAAAATGTGAAGGCCTAAATGACCTTATGACACAGAAAACATTTTAGAATATGATCATTTTATGAATCCTTTCACACAATGGACACACAAGAGGCAGATGAATGGTCTCCTCTCACCTTACAAATTCTTTCATTTTTCAAACAGACAGATCAGTTTGGTGCCTTATTATTCACTGACTCGCAGAGTCCCTGTCACCATGAAGATTACATTTTTGCAATTTTCTAGCTGGCCCTTGGACAATGTGATCCATGTGCTCTTGCTGAGCTCTTCAATCATGGAATAGAAACAATTTGAAATCAGTTTTGTCAAAAATGCAACATTAAAAAAAGTTAAAGCATAATACTACTGAATATAAAATTATAAATATTGGTAATTGAAAGCTGCAATCAGGCCACAATTTCACAATGTTCACAAACTTCATTTGCAGGTTACAAAATAATCAGGAGCTACTATTTGAATTTCACTGTTTCACTGTCCTGTTTTTTCTCAAATTGAAATTTAAAGAGTTTCTTTTGTCAGACTACAGGCACAGAAATTCTGATTGCCATTGGAACAGACTCAACTGGTTTTGATCATCTTTAAAATTAACCATTTACCTGTTGGCGACATTCCCAGCAAGAAACCCAAGACTGGAATCGATTAATTACATCCATTGGAGAAAGACATGACGAATCCATTCAGTGCAGAAGAACTGTTGCAGCACCAGGCCTGGCTCTTTTTGCAGAGTCTGTTAATGCATTTTTTAAAAGTACCAAAGCCACTTTTGGACAGACTCAGGAAAGTTAAGTATATAAGTTCAGTGAGAGGGTAGTGTCTCAGATGTGTACGTAATAATGTTGCGTACGAGGTGGGTAAGAGGATAGGGTGACAAGTGGGTGAGAGGAGTGCTGGGTGCCAAATGTGGCTGAGGCAGTTGTGGGTGGGTGCCAGCTACTAGGATGCCAGGTGAAGGAGGGGCTAGGACACTAAATAAGTGAATGTGAGAATGTAAGATTGGGGGATATATCAGGCTTTTGGGTTGGGCCAGGGCAGTCAGCGTGGCTTTTGTTCAGTCTCACTCTTCCTGATATCTACTTGCTCGATCATTGTCTTTGATTCAGGGACACCCTTCCTCTACCATTCTGAAGGGAACAAGCAGCCATCACACTTTCACTTATTGTACATGGTGATAAACCCACTTTGCAATCAGGTTAATCCCAGCGACAATGTGATGAAACCCTTAAGTGGTCCTTGATTGACCACTTAAAGGCCTCATTTGGTGATTTAACGGGAAGGTTGACAATGGGTCTTCTGGTTCAGAAACTAATTTGGGTCACTGTGGGAAGGTAGTGGGGTAAAACTACATAAATACCCTTCCATCCTCTCAACTCACCACCAATGGCAACAGAAGTTTTCATCCTTTCTCTCCATTCAATCTATTCATTTTACTTTTGACAAAATTCTTTTAGTCAGTTTTCACTCCTGAAACTTAAAGATATATTGTTGTATCACATCTTTCTCAATATCTAGACAACTACATTCAGTAACAACTTCTAAATGCATCTTGTTATAATACATGAAATGAGGCAGCCAATTTGCTCAACAATAAGACCTATGGGAAAACAAGCAGATAATCTGTTTTGGTAAAGTTTGTTGAGGGGTAAATATTGGTCAGGGCAACAGCAGGAAATCCTATTTTCTTTTTTGAATAGGATCCACTTGTGGGCAGATGGATGCAATAACTCCACAGAGTTCAGTATCCCATCACCAAATCACCCTTTATTTACACATAGACAGTCCATGACAATGATCCAGCTCCCTCATAGCCAGCTCAGTGATCAGGATGACTGACGCTCCCATTTGTATCTGTCAGTCAGGGCTCCCCAACTGGACCAGATTAACAGCTCCAATCAGGGAACTCATATTCTATGATGTCCACCTGGTTGACCTTGTTAAAATCACTACAACGGGGTTACTGTCTCATCTAATAGGCAGCACCTATGACTGTGCAGCATTCCCTCAGTGCTACACTGGATTGTCAAGCTGGTTTTGATTCTTCATAGAATCATAGAATCCCCACAATGTAGAAGCAGGCCATTTGGCCCGTTGAGTCTACTTTGATCCTCTGAAGAACATCCCAGCCAGACCCAGCTCTCTACCCTATCCCTGTAACCCTGCATTTCCCAACACTAAATACACTGAGCCTGCACATCCCTGGACACTGTGGGCAATTTATTATGGCCAATCCACCTAATCCACATATCTTTGAACTGTTGGCAGAAACTGGAACACCTGGAGGAAATCAATGCAGACTCTGAGAGAATGAGCAAACTCCAAACAGGCAGTCATGGGAGGCTGGAATCAAACCTGGGTCCCAGCGCTTTGAGATCTTTGTGCGAATTATCTAAGACACAGTGGATGCAATCATTGGCCAGAAATGGAAAGAGGTGCTCATGTAGGAGAGAAGCTTTGTGCTTCAATTGTCACCTTGTTGTCATCAATTTTAGCTATAATCAGAGAAGGCAAGACAGGAACCCTGTTTGAAAGGTTATAACTTTATTTGTCTTGCTTTAAGAAAGTGGTCTCCTTCTGAAACATATGCATGCAGTGTCTCAAAGTTTGCTTTAACAACACAACGGAAGTTGTTTACAAAAGGAACAACAAGAACATAGAATAAGCCAAACTATCCATTTATAAATCAAATTTCAAAAGTTTAACACATGCAATAAAAATATAATCTCATCAATTCCAAAATTCTTCTTTATAATTTGAAAAGTAGTATGGTAGAGGGCTCAACACATCACTCCTGGTAGAGTACTCAAAACACCACTGCTGATACAGTACCTTACAATACCTCTCATATAATAGTTACAACAGTTGAACACCTTAGTAAGTTTAAGCCACTTGTGACTTTAGCTTTTAAACTACAACTTCAGATAACTTCTTTCTGGAGCTACCACACACTTGAGCTTCAAAGTACTCAGTTTCCTAATCGTTTCTAGGTTTTTAAATCAACACTTCTGGCCTGGGATTAGCACTAACGTTTCACACAAGGCTAATCAAATTCTCTAAATCTATCAATCCCTTCATAGGAGCATGGCTGTATAGCCAGCCGTCCTGTTCCAAGGTCTTCACAGGACTAACACAATCCAAAGTTAAAAGAGAAACTAAAAGTCTCTCAGTTATGAGTATTTCTCTTAAGCTTAAAAGAACTCAAATTCCAAAAGAATCTCTCACAAACCTTGACGAATCATTATTTACAATGCGGGGTAATAAACACTCCGAAATAAATTTACGTACACTGATGCATAAGTACATTCATTTTGCAGCCAGGCTTCAAAAACTGTTTTAAAATGAAATTGCTATGGTTATACAAATACTTTCATGTTGATCATTAACTTCAGAAATGCAGAAAAACCAATCAATTACGAGCTGAAAAACAGACCAAACTCACCAAACATTAAAAATTATACACATAAATTGAAAAGTTTACATCACAACATTTCTTACCTGGCCAAGGGGTTGGTGGGCATTTTTTGTCATCTGTTGCTGTCTTTGTGGTGAATGTCTTCCCATAATGCTGTTGGATAGGGGTTTCCAGCATTCTACACAGTAAAGCTGAAAGTATGACAAGACATATTGATGTTGGGATGCCATATGATTTGACAAAGAAATACTTGCATTTATGTGGGACTTTCTGCAACTCCAGCCCATCTCAATGTGTTTCATAATCACCTAAGTATTTTTGTTAATATACAATCATCATTGTAATCTAGAAAATGTGGCAATTGATTCACACACAGCACAGCAATGAGATTATGGACCAAATAATCTGCTTTAGCAAATGTGGTTTAAGGACAGGATACAGTTTGGGAAAGTCTGAGGTTATGTACTTTCATAGGAAGCATAGAGGCATAGACTATTTTCTAAATAGGGAAAAGATTTGGAAATATGAACTCAAAGGCACTTAGGAGTCCTAGTTTAGGATTCTCTTAAGGTTAACATGCAGGTTCAGGTGGCATGTGGAACACAAATATGATGTTAGCATTCATTTCAAGAGGGTTAGAATACGACAGCAGAGATGTACTGCTAAGGCTGTATAAGGCTCTGGTCAGACTGCATTTGGAGTATTGTGAGCAGTTTTGGACCACACATCTAAGGAAGGTTGAGTCCCGACCTGAAAAGTCAACTTTCCTGCTCCTCTGAAGCTGCCTGGCCTGCTGTATTCCTCCAGCTCCACAATGCGTTATCCCTGACTCCAGCATCGGCAGTTCTTACTATTTCTAAGGAAGGATTTGGAGGGAGTCCAGAGGAAGTTCATAAGAACAACCCCAGGGATGAACGGCTTATCATATGAGGAGTGGAGGTACTCTGGATCTGTACCCAATGGAGTTTAGAAAGATGAGGGGGATCTGATTGAAACTTGCAGAATGCAGATAGGTCTAGATAAAGTGAAGAAGGAGAATGTGTTTCCACTAGTGGGAGAGATAAGGACCCTAAGGCATAGCCGCAGAGTGTAGGGACGGAAATGAGATGAGGGGGAATTTCTTCAGAGGGTAGTGAATCTGTGGAACCCATTGCCAAGAAGGCTGTGAAGGCCAAGTCATTGACTGTATTTAATCCAGAGATAGATACTCAAAGTTATAAGTAGAAGGCAGGAGAATGGGGTTGAGAAACATATCAGCCAACATCGAATGGTTGAGCAGAATTGATGGGCTGATTAGTCTAATTCTGCACTGTTATCTTATGGTCTCATGGATAAGTATTGAACAGAATGCTGGTGAGAACTCCCTTTCACTTCCTGGAAACATTGCCATGGAATCTTTTATGATCATCTGAAAAGGTAGATATGTTTTATTGGTTAGTTAGTATCTTAACCAAAGATGGACAAAGGAACTTAGAGGTGGTGATGTATGCTCTCATACACATGCTACCTTTGGCCTTCTGGATAGTGGAGTTTACAGGTTTGGGGAGTACTGTTAAACAAAGGCCTTGGTTGAGTTGCTGAAATGCATCAATGGCATATTGATGAGGAAGGAATGTATATTTAAGCCAGTGGATTGATGCTGGCAACTGGTCTGTACACATCAGAAGTACAGAATTAAAAAAAAGCAGATAGTCTTGTGGAAAACTAGGAATTAGGCAGGCTGTGGAGAATAGTATGGAAACATTCCCTCACAACCACCACCTACAGCTGAGTGTAGAAGAAGCAGCTTTAAGTTAATACAGCGGGTACCTTCCACTCCACAGATGCTTCACAAATTCCACTCTTCCCCGGGAGGTGATTGCTGAAAAAGCCGTGGTCAGAAGGCTCCATGCATTCTGATCATGACCCCGCTGTCGGCCAGTCTGCTCAGCAGTCTAGGTGACCACAAAGAATGCAGTGGAATTCAAAATCCCCTGCAGGCCTAGACCTGTGCTAATTGGGCTCATGCCAATTGGGCCTAAATACTGGAGAAGGAGCTGTCTCTTTCCCCAGCAACACAGAGACTCATTCTTTGAATATGACTGGTAAACACAGGAAGATGCATTCCACTTCTTCATGCTGAAGCATAATTCTCCCTAAAGTAGACATGGGAGTGAAAGCTTTGTGGAAAGTTAGAGCCTGACACTTGAATGCACTATCCCATATTGATACCTCCATATCCCTGATTGACTACAAAATGACATGTTCTGAAGTACAACTAGAAAACTTTATATAATGGCAGTGGGGACTCAATGGGCCGAATGGCCTGCTTTCAGACTGTAGGATTCTATGAGCTTAAACACACTCAACCCCACCACCTAGTGCTGCTGGGCTCTGGAAACCTCAATTACTGATTGCCCCTAAGGAAGGCCTACAAATGTCCCTGGCCCCAGTCAGGCACTTTCCAACATTTCTTTCTCCCTTGTGATATTATCACTCCTAACTTGTGACCACTCCTGCCACTTTTTGTACGCATAATGATTATTTAATGTAATTTACTGCCACCGTAATTTCTTTTGTTTTTGTTTTGTTTTGAAACTCTCCAGTGATTAGTGACATGGGATATATCTATGTATAGTATCTACAGAAGATGCACTGTTCTTACATAACAAGAAAGTTTGTCTCATGATAGCAATAAGTATGAGAATATTTGGTAAGGCATAATGATGAGGACCTGATGAACTGGCACAGATACATCTGCTCCCTCTGAAAGCTTGACTAGAACTTTCTGTCTCTTCATTAGACTCTGTGTGACTTCAGTAGAATGATGGAGCCAAATAAACACGAACATTAAGTCATCAGAACCATGATCTTAAGCAACTTTCCTCCTGTTTATCCAGCTCCCTTAAATGTATCTATGCTCTTCATCTCAGAAAGTCCTAATGGTATTGAGTTCCATATTCGGACAACTTTTACGTTACACTGGTTTTCCTAAATTCCCCATTAAATTTATCAACATCCTACTTTTTTTGTTCACTCATGGGACATGGGTATTGTTGGCTGGCAGCATTTGTTGCATGTCCCTAATTGCCCTTGAGAAGGTGGCAGTGAGTTGCTTTCTTGAACTGCTGCAGTCCATGTGCTGTGGGTTGACCCATAATGCCACTAGGGAGGGAATCAAAGAGTTTGATCCAGCGACAGTGAAGGAACAGTGATATATTTCCAAGTCAGGATGATGAGTGGCTCAGAGGGAAACTTGCAGGTGATAGTGCTCCCATGTATCTGCTGCCCTTGTCCTTCTAAATGGGAGTGGTCGTTGGTTTGAAAGGTGCTCTCTGAGGATCTTTGGTGAATTTGTGCACTGCATCTTGTAGCTAGTATACACTGCTGCTACTGAGCATCAGCTGTGCTGTCAATGGATGTTTGTGGATTTGATGCTAATCACATAGACTACTTTGTTGTGGATGGTGTCAAGCTTCTTGAGTATTGTTGGAGCTGTGCTGTTCCGGGCAAATGGGGAATATTCCATCACACTCCTGATTTTTGCTTTGTAGATGGTGGACAGCCTTTGGGGAGTCAGAAGGTGAGTTACTCAGTGCAGCATTCCGAGCCTCTGTCCTGTTCTTGTAGCCAGCGTATTTATATGGCTAGCCCAGTTCAGTTTCCAGTCAATGGTCACCCTCATGATGTTGATAGTAGGGAATTTGGTGATAACAATGTTGGTTAGGTTGTCTCTCATTGCAGATGGTCATTGCCTGACATTTGTGTGGTGCGAATGTTACTTGCCACTTGTCAGCCCAAGCCTAAATATTGTCCAGATCTTGTTGCATTTGAACATGGATTGATTCAGTATCTGAGGAGTCATGAATAGCACTGAACATTGTGCAATCATCGCCAAACATTCCTACTTCTGACCTAATGATAGAGGGAAGGTCATCAATGAAACAACTGAAGATAGTTGGACCTAGGACACTACCCTGTGGAGATGTCCTGGAGCTAAGATGATTGGCCTCCAACAAACACAACCATCTTGCTATGTGACAGTATGACTCTAACTAGTGGAGAGTTTTCCCTCTGATATCCATTGGCTCCAGTTTTGATAGGGCTCCTTGATGCCACACTGGGTTAAATGAGGTCTTGATGGCAAGGGAAGTCACTCTCCCTTCACCTCTGGAATTCAGTGTTCTTATCAATGTATGAATGACGGCTGAAATGAGATCAAGAGCTAAGTGGCCTTGGTGGAACCCAAACTGGGCATAGTGAGCAGGTTACTGTAGAGAAAATACTGCTTAATAGCACTGTTATTGACACCTTCTAACACTTCTCTGATTGTTATGAGTAGATTGATGGCCGGGTTGGATTCATCCTGCCTTTTGTGTACACAATACACCTGGGCCATCTTCCACATTGTCAGGTAGGACCCAGTGTTGTAACAGTACCAGAACAGCGTGGCTAGGGGTGTGGCAAATTCTGGAGCATAAGTCTTCAATGCTATCTCTGAAATGTTGTCAGAGCCAACAGCTTTTGCAGAAAAAGTCAAGTTTCTCTACAGACAGTTAGGAAACCCTTTCGAAGATGGCAACTACCATTTTGATCATTGTAAAAGATTGGACAACCTCAGCAAGTAGTATGGAGATACAAAATTGCCTTTTAATATGACTTGAAATTTGCAAGAAGTAACACAATATAGTATTCCCAATTAACAAAAAGAAATTATTGGACAGGTATCATACAGCAATACAGTGCAACTGAATATGAAATTCTGAATATGGAGTTAAAACCTGAAGAAACTTTAACTTGTTATTTAAAACAGCACTAATCTAATGCAAGACTATAAACCTGAAGGCATCGTATTCTAAATTGTATTGTGATACCACATATTTAAATTAGCTTTAAAGGAAGAATAAACCAACATGTTAAGAAGAAATAGAAGAGAAAAATAATGTTCATAAAAATATTCAAGGTGAGAAGTGGGCGTAGAGAACTCAGGATTAAAAATCTTGGAGAAAACAATTGTAAGTTACAGAATTGCTTCAAAGCTGATATTAAATCTGAAACTGAACAAATTAGTACATTATTGCATTCAATAAGACGTATAGGAAAATTCCAAAATATCAAAAAGCTGCAAGTAATTTTGATGAAGTTTAAAAATCTTTTAGTAATTATTTTAACCTAGAGCTAACAAAATCGTTGAACAAGCAAGATTTAACAGAAGAATAGTGAAAGCTTACCCGTTGGCCTAATGGTGACTGGGTAACTATTATCAATCATCATAAAAGCCCATCCAGTTCACTAATGTCTTTAGGAAGGAAATTTACCATCCTTACCTGGTTTGACCTACAGGTGATTCCAGACCCACAGCAATGTGGTTGACTCTTATCCTGGGCAATTAGGGAAGGGGAATAAATGCCAGAGATACGCACATCCCAACAACACATTTTTAAAAAGAAAACTGCATTTCAGAAGATACTGATGGCATTGTTAGGAGGAGAGTTATTCAAACAAAATTACTGACTCCATACACTCAATTTGTGCAGAATCTATTTACATCAATGGAATCTTGTTCATTTTAAGCTTAATACAAGACTGAGTGTCACCACCCTGACAGATCAGATACCATGGTAGAAGAAACAAAGGTTTCAGGCTTCAAAGCCTAAACTGCATAGTCCAGATGGAAAATTAAAGGTATGCTACAGTTAAGACTGCAACTCCATCATCCCACAGCAGTTGAAAATGTGTACATAGTTCACAGTCAGCTCTCCTCAAATTTGAGACTATGCGCATCTCTTGACCTGAACATTCTTGTGGTAACAGAAGGAGTTCAAGTAGTTCCCTGAGAACAACTGGTTTAGAAACAAATCATCGTCAACCAGTTGGGCACAGAGCAGTCGATAAAAGATATACCTGTTGGGGAGACACGCCACACTGGTAATGTCACAGGACCAGCAATCCACATCCCCAGGCTAACATTGAAATCCCACCGGAGCAGATGATGAAATTTGAATAAAAGAAAACCAGGAATAGAGATAACAAGCATGGGGCTGGATGAACACAGCAGGTCAAGCAGCATCATAGGAGCAGGAAAACTTGACGTTTCGGGCCTAAACCCTTCATCAGAAATGGGGGAGGGGAAGAGGGTTCTGAAATAAGTAGGGAGAGAGGGGGAGGCGGATAGAGGATGGATAGAGGAGAGGATAGGTGGAGAGGAGGCAGACAAGTCGAAGAGGTGGGAATGGAGCCAGTAAAGGTGAGTGTAGGTAGGGGGGTAGGGAGGAGATAGGTCAGTCCAGGGAGGCCTTTGCAGGTCTGGGAGAGGGAGGCTCTGAGCTGGGGGAGTCTTGACTGTAGTGCCTGGAGGTGCCTGCGCATTGCTGCAAGTGTGTGTTTCAGGAGTCGTAGGGAGAAGCGCTTCTGGAGGGTCTCAATGTTCTCCATGTAGATATTGTCACGGTTGGGGCCAAATTGGGAAGGCTTGAATGTGGATTGTAGTCCATTGGGGATGATCTGGTTCCGTAGGCAGGTACTAAGAAAGGTGATGTGGCTGTGGTACCTGGTTTGCTTCAGGACGTGGTTGAGCAGTTTCAAGGCCGAAGAGGTGATGAGAGAGTTGCAGTGGGAGAGAGATTCCCTGAGGTTTGTCCGGAGGGAGGAGGGTAACTTCTTCAGGGTAGGCATCCTTAGAAGAGGCTTCGCAGTGGGGTTAAAATTGTATCAGAGATAAAAGGTACTGCAGATGCTGGAGAGAGCTGGTTTAACGGCAACCAAGTAACAATTGTGAATTGTTGTAAAAATCCATTTGCTAAAATCTTTGAGAGAATGAAATCTACCACCCTTGCCTGGTCTGACCTACTTGTGACTTCAGACCCAGAACAAAGTCGTTGATTCTTCATTGTCCTCTGAGCAGTTAGGGATGGGCATTAACTGTTGGCTTGGTCAGTGATGCCCACATCCTACAAATAAAGATAAATAACTGGGATTCCCAGAATTGTGGCAGAGCACAAATGGAAGATAGAGTCTAGTAAGATTACGTCAGTTAACATAAGAGAATGTTTCAACTTGTCAACAGGAAGTAAGTTACAGATTTTAAAGGCATGATGGAAATGTTTTCTCTTCACATCCTCACCGAAGAACATTGTAACCGCCGTCTCTCTTTAAGGAGAGCCATCAATACTAATAGCAAAGATAGTTTGAATGAGTAACAGACACAGTATCATGCATGAGAGTGTGAAAACTTTTAATTCACCATAAAGACATCTTCAGATGGCGAAATAAGATATCCAACCTAATCAACAAATCAAAGTAACAAGTTTCATTACCTTCTACTTCAGGAGTATCAACAGATTGAGAGAAAGATTTGTTTTAGTAAAATGGAGATGAGCTGCACATACCCCCATGTAAGCTAGACCAATGTCCATACAGTCAGGACACCAGCAAAAGGACAAAGATCCCCAGTTTGAATGTCTGGACAGATTCAGAGACTATCGGGGTCAAACACCAGCCTGTTATACTGTTCTGTTTTCTGTGATCCATCCAGTGAGGATGCTTGCAAAGGGATGACCTGCTGCAGGTTGGCCCAGGGAGTGCCAAGAAGTGAGTCATTCCCATTTGTCAAGAGGGGTTCACTGGTGCCCTCTACCAGCTTTCCAGGGACAAATTGTTGGGGTTGAACAGACTGCCCATGGAGTTCTAAATTTAAGACATCCTGGGGAATGTGTTGAGCCTCAAGGAATATTTAGCAATTGGTTAAATGCCCTTTATATGGGGCATGGCATTCATAGCTCTGCTGCCTAAAAGTGGCAAACTCTGCCTTGTCTTGTTCCACAGCAAAGATTACAAAAGAGATAATAGGTACTGCAGATGCTGGAGAATCCGAGATAACAAGGTGTGGAGCTGGATGAATACAGCAGGCCAAGCAGCATCATAGGAGCAGGAAAGCTTGACATTTCGGGCCTAGACTCTTCATCAGAAAATTACAAAATCTTTGCCAGGACAATGGCTTCCTGCTAGGCAGTAAGTTGAATCACATGATCCACTCCAACTGGTCCTCCATGGTCCCAGACCAGGCCATATGTGATAACATCCACACGGTCAGGGATCTGAGCCACCTTTCCCGGGAAAACCGGCTTGACGGCTACCTTCTTGTCCCTTGATCAGGAGAAATTGTGCAACGGGGTCGGTTACAAATATTTATTTGGATACTCTAAGTATTTGAAATTAGGATGCAGTTTTGTTGGCCAGAACCACTCCTGTAGAGTGTTCAATGGAGGTTAATGGTTGTTGAGGGCACTCATTCACTTTGGAAGATGTGTGTATCAGGACTGTCCCTTGTCAGGTCAGATGGACTTGCTTCGCATGGAGTCCTTCCTGCACCTGTTGTGGAAGAGGTTGTGGGGATTGGTGTGTGGGCTCAGGGTGGAGTTAGTCGTTTTTGCTTCAGCTGGCGATTTTTTAACTTCCAGTTGGTCAGCAATGCGCAGACTCCCTGCTGGAGGGACTGAAGCTTTCCATCTGAAGTACCAGCCATCCCTTCCACTGGGGAGTCCATCTCAGCCCTGCTGAGGAATCCAGGCCAATGACTTTGCAAAAGCTGGAGCCAAAGTTATCACTCACCTCGGACACTGGGCAGGACTAGTCCAAATGCTATAGTTGTCAAATATGAGTCATAAACCAACTGGATATTGCCATGTTGTGGTCCTGGTTGGTCACTTTGATCCTTCCCCTGGAAACTGGCGCAAACATGCAGAACATGCTCATTCCCTCCTTCTGGGAATAAAGGCTGCACTAGGCCATTTGTTATGGACCAGGCCAACCCCCCTCAAACATATCAAGGAGATAGCCTTAAATTTTATCCTATTTAAAGGCAAGTGTAAAGTACTGTGTTCCCGATGTGATTCGATTGGTCAGGCTACTTGGCTTTAAGCAAAACGCACTTTATTTTTGCACGACAGTTACAATGCAAACAAAAAAGAAGAATTGGCATAACTTTAACTCTATCGAAATAATTTATTATTTGAGTGGTCTGGCCTACGTGTGATTCAGACCCACAGCAAAGTGGTTGAGTCTTAACGGCCCTCTGAGCAATTAGGAATGGGCAATAAATGCTGGCCTAGCAGGAGACACCCACATCCCATATATGAATAAAAAAAATCCACTACTCATCAACAGTTCCAACATAACAGCATCCTATAAACACAAGCCAAATTCAGCAAAACACATTTCCCTCACTTGTTATCTTCTCCAGGTCAGGAGAAAGGAAAAACTGAAAGCATGAATCTAGCAACAGGGAGAGAATTTGAGCTTTTTGCAGCAGCAGAGAGAGAACTGTATCTAGTAGATTCAACTCCAAAAACACCAATTTCAATAACTGAAAGCAAAACTAAAACCCAGTGTCAGTGTGAGGCTCACCTCACATACTCATGTTTCTTTTGTCTAATTTTTAAAAAAACTCAAAGCTATTTACTCTGTTTCCATGGAGCAGACACCTCAGCGCCAGATTTACAATACCTGTATTCAAGAGAAGCAGGACAGCACAAATCCCTTATAAATGCACATTATCATCATACACTGCTGAGTTACGTCTCCTGCTCGGGGAAGGCGGTCAGGTACTGGTGTGCCATTGCACTCAGGCCATGATTTTCCACCTTCAGACCCTGCAACAATATCTTTCATATGAGCCCCGTTCCCAGACGGCGTCTCCTGGTGGCATATTTTTTCCATCAGGATCACAGCATCAATAATAATAACATGCAGCTTCTGATGGTGGATCATTCTGTTTTCCATAACTCTATTAGGAGTTGCCTGTTTTGCATCAGGACGTGATCCAGATTTGAGTTATGCTGGAACATGCTGGAACACACCCCGCTAGGAGCTCCCATTCAGGAGTGGAGGCTGTCATTGGGGAGGTCCTGCCCAAGAATCGACAATATGACTAGTGGAGAAGATTGCTAGGGGCTGTTGAGGGAAAAAAGACTCAGGAATGTGCTGGGTGATAGAGAAGTGGGCTGGATCACATTGCAGGAGCTTGATAGTGAGTGTTTGTTTGTATCGAGCTCACAGCCAAAGCCATCCAGAACCTCAGACAGTAATGCTCAATCCAGAGAGCAGTTGTGGTTTAAAGCAGCTCAGGCATGTGATGAACTTCCATCTGAACAAAGCCCTGTTCACATGGAATCTCAGACTGGCCCTTACGCCCCAGACTTCCCTCAATGCCTCATAATTTAAGCAGTCTCAAGGAAATTCCCTCCATGTCCTTCCATTTGATGCAGAAGAGATTTCTATTAGGGCTGCTGTTCCAGATCATTTAATTCCTCACCGTCTTCCACCATCTGGACATGCCCTGGCATTCCCTCTTGCCATCCAGCAGTGACAAAGGCCACCAGTGGAGGGTTCTCTACAGCAGACTCCTCCCATTTCCATCAGGATCCTGAGGTGTTGCATGCAGTGGTCCCATGCAGCCTTGGATTAAGTAGGTTCATGAACTGCCAGTGTAATTTAATTATTGCAGCCTCAATGAATAGATTGCGGGTTGGATTCAGCCCTATTTTGGTTCATTAAAGAGGCTGTTTCTAAATTTTTGATTGCAGTTCAACCCCACACTCCTGACATTTGGACACCCTGGATGGGCAAGTCAGAGGGCATCCTCATTTGTCCTGGACTGGGACCTGGCCAAAGTACCCATTAACAGGCAACAGATCATTGAGGGGGTAGTTGCACTCAACTGCCTGCCTCTTTTTCATGGTTACATCCTCACCAGGGTGTCTTTGGAGCGGCAATGTTCAGTGTCCACCAGTACACTTCAGGTGTCCTATGATCAGAAGGCATTTCAGAAGCTGGATTTAGATTTTTTAAAGTTTCCTTTGAAGTGTTGACCTTTGTTAGAGCATTCTTTAAGGCTGTCTCCACTAAATTTGTTTAATTTGGTTATTTGAAAACAGTAGAAAGGAAGATTAGCAGCAGCAAATTAACTCAATCAGAAGCTGCCAGTGATTGATAACCAGCCTTATGCAATAGTGAGTTCCTTTGTTCAAACTGCTGGAGTTCACATGGCCCATCTCTTTAAGCACTCATAGAGAAGCAGCCTTGCAATGCAACTGAACTTATTCCTCAGGGAAAAGAGCTCTACTGCATTACTACACTCAATCTACAAGATCAAGAAGCATTATTTCTCATTGCCTTCCACTGACAATGGAGCTATTGGAGTGTGTAGGCTGTAGAAGTCTTCCTAACCTCAGCTGCTGGGTATTAGGGGATATGGAACCATGCTGAGTAAGCAAAGCTGAAGGAAAAAGGAAGATTTGTAGGGCCATGCGTGACCTCAGGATACCTTAAAGTACGTTAGTACCAATAAAGTATATTTGAGGTGTTGTCACTGTTGTGATATAGGAAACATTCGAAAACTAATAATACAATGACCAAATAAATGGTTTTACTGATGTTGGTTGGAAAGTAAATATTGGCTAGAACACTCAGAAAAACCTTAGTCCCATTCTGTAGTTCTTACCGAGTCATAGAGTTGTAAAGCACAGAAACAGACCCTTCGGTCCAATTTGTCCATGTCGACCAGATATCCTAAAATAACCTAGTCCTCGTTTGCCAGCATTTGACCCATATCCCTCGAAACCCTTCCTATTCATGTACCCATCCAGCTGCCTTTTAAATGTAATTGGACCAGCCTCCACCACTTCCTCTGACAGCCTTCCCTCAGTACTACACTGGAATATCAACTAAGTTATGTGATGATTCTGTCCCTTCTGACTTAAACTGGCTCAGCATAGATCAGCCATGAATTGAACGGTACAACAAATTTGCAGGGCTCAATGGCCTCCTATTTCTATAAACTCCTAAAAGCATCAGTTATATTTCCCTGCACTCTGCTGGCTTTCACTCTAAAAATATGCGGAAAACAGACAGAAATAATCAATTGCAATATGTGACTGCAGGAAAATATCAATAATTTAAACATCATTAATATAGTGGCGGAGTGGGGTGTTGAAGGCAAAACAACTGACAAGAGCCATGGGAAAGATTAAGTGAAGTGACCGTATTAACCAAAAAAAATAGTCTACAAGGAACAGATCTGCTTCCTTGCTCCAATTATTGCCACCAGCAGTGTTTGTTTTAATAGAGACATTTACACCTAACTACCATTTGGCAGGTGTTAACTCTGCAGTCTTCAGTATTACCACATGCTGAGGATTCTGGGACGCTTGCCAAGCTCTCTGGCCTGCATCATGATGCAGTTACTCAACAATGAAGCTGGCCAGTTACAAGCTTCTGATCTTGAAAGTATTTTGCTGTGGCCCCTCAGTGATCTCTCCCACACTGTTCTATGCTTCTTTGAAATACATATTTATCTCTAAACGAAGATTACTTTCATATGAATTCTAAAATATCTCATTTGATAAGCCATGTTGTATCTCATGCAAACAACCTTCAAAACCATTTGAAGTTTAATCACTGACATGACTAAGATAGTTTGTCAGGGATGTGCGATCACGCAGTGACTACACTAAACTGTGGAAAAGATGCTCCTGAGCTATGTGATTGTCAGACCATGAGTGGAACTATCTCACAACAAAAACAAAAATGATTGTATGCTTTCCACGGAATACTAAACTCAAAGCTGGAAAAGAGTACTTGTTCATGCATTAATCTAATATTTACCCTTTCTATTTTATTTGCAGACTTGCGATGAAATACAAGCTCCTGTGACTGGCAGCATTAAAGCACAGCTTGGTATGGAAATTAATCTGGTACCATTGTGTCTCATTACAAAGCTCAAAACCCAGCAACGAGTAACTGTGAAGTCAAAACAGAGGAAAGGTAGGACGGCAGTGCAGTATATTTTAAGTCTGTGCAATAGTTAAGCAGGTGATAGCAAGTTGACACAACTTTTATTTCCAATAATGGCAAGATATTTGTATGTTTCAATAAAATTATGTCTGTCACTGGCAATAATAAGTTTAACTTTTGGAGAATATTTAAAATGGAACGTATTGATTCTGTTCATTCTTTACAAAATTTGATTTAAATTCAATGGATGGGAAAATCTAACATGGTGTATAATGGGTGGCTAATACAATCTGAGCTATTTGACACATTGCCCAAAGTTTAAATTAATCCCGTTATTGCTGATGTTAAACAATATTATTTTTCAGTTAACCCAGTATTAAAAGCTCAAAATTTAGTCTGTAGATGTAACCAGTTTTCATTCACCACCATCTGCAAGAAATAGGCATCATGGCAGCCACTCTAAGACAAGTAATAAAATACTTTTGTAAAAAATCACATTTTGTGGAACATGGGAACTTCACAGTAGTACTTCCCTCACTCCATACCCTGTAGCCTGCTCCATTCTACATCTTGGACCTTACACAAGGACTGCTGTTAGGAGCAGGTAGCCTGACATTGCTAGCCTTGCCCGGGGCTGGTACAATGAGGGAGAACTAAGTACATTGGTGTCATCAGCCCTCAGGCCTTTTGGTTCATAGTGATTCATGTCATAGACACAGAAAGAAGGACCCTTTGGAACAGATGATTAGAAGCTTTGATGGAGAAGCAGGTTTTAGGAGTGTCGTAATTAAGGAGGAGACATGGAGAGCCAGAGAGGGTTAGAGAAAGAATTGTCGAGCTGAGGGCTTAGACAACTGAAAACACAGCCGGTTGGGTACATAAAGGGGCCCAAATTGAGGGAGATCAGACATCAAGGAGTTTAAAAAGAGTACAAGGATGTTTCACTTAACTGTTGTCACTATTATATGCTGGGAAACAGCAGTATCCCGGAAATGGCAGTAAGATTAATGTTTTTCTTATCTGTTTTAATGATTTTGGTTGAGGGTTAAATGCTAGTCAGGACACCAGGAGAACCCTTCTGCTCTTTTTCAAATGGGGTGAAATAACTTTTTGCTTATATTAATGGCCAGGTTTGTTTTGCTGAGTTTGTGAAACACACTTGAAGTATGTTTCCATGCGATAAGTGGGAACCTTTGCTAGGTCCTTAGAATATGTGGGCATGACAGATTCTCACAGTTAGTCTGCAGCACAGAACTGTTGGTAAATTCTAGAGAACTGATTGAGGACTCTTTTCAAATTCACATGGTGATGAAATGTCTCTGTATACTTTTTAATATGTTTTAATCCAAAATATTGGTGTCCATGTCCTAACTGGCACCAATGTCCCTTTCGCCTCTCACTCCTGCACTCCCATTCAAGTAAAGCCTTGGATTCAGAATGTTCAGTGTTCAAGTCCCTGAGTAGCCTGACTTCTCCGTTTGTCTGCAACCACATCTAGCTCCACAGTTTCTTTATGTTCCTTCAATTCTCACACATCCCGATTTCCAATATGCCAACATTATCAATCACTCCTTCAGAAATCAAGCTGCTAAATTCAAGAATTTTCTGCCTAAATCGTCCCACTTTCTGACCTTTCTTTCCTCCTTCGACATTTCTTAAAACCTCCCACTTTGACCAAGCCTTTGATCAGTTACCCTTATATCTGTTCATGTGGCACGGGGTCAAATTTGATTGATAGCGCTCCTATTAAGTGCCTTGTGATGCTGTTGATATATAAATAGGTGGTACATAAATGCAAGGTGTTGATACAGTAGTACAACCTCTGGTCAAGTATTTTTCATGGCCAGCAGGTTTATGCAGAAGAAATACTTCTGCCCATCTCCAAAACTGACTTCATTTGCCAACTGTTTTATGAACTGTTTCTAGAGTCCACTCAGTTATGCTTCGTTAGCGTATCTTTCGACCATGGGCCACGAGCGCTTTAGGCCTGACTTGCTGGGATTTGCATTCCTAACACGCTGGGCTAAGTTGGTAAGGAATATATAATGTTCACTCATTGCTGATTATCAGCGACTGACAGAAGCGAAGGGTTAGAGCCTGAAAACAGCTGTGAGCTTGAATAGCGATTGTTCCAGCTGGAATAATTTCTGAGCAATTTGTTACTATTCGTCCTGTTTGGACATGAGTTTGCTTCTGGCTGCCTGTGGGAACGGGAAGCTAATAAGAGCTTTTAAACTCTTCCCCCCCACCAAACCCATCTCAGTGCAGTGTCTCAGGAGGAGTTCTGGCTTTCTGTTTGACCACAACCTTCTTGGATTTTGAGGTACGGTATGGGACCTGGGAAAACCTGGAAAGGATTTAGTAGAGATAACAAGCATGGGGCTGGATGACCACAGCAGGTCAAGCAGCATCATAGGAGCAGGAAAACTTGATGTTTCAGGCCTAAACCCTTCATCAGAAATGGGGGAGGGGAAGAGGGTTCTGAAATAAACAGGGAGAGAGGGGGAGGCGGATAGAGGATGGACAGAGGAGAGGATAGGTGGAGAGGAGGCAGACAAGTCAAAGAGGCGGGGATGGAGCCAGTAAAGATGAGTGTAGGTAGGGGGGTGGGGAGGAGATAGGTCAGTCCAGGGAGGACGGACAGGTCAAGGGGGCGGGATGATGTTAGTAGATAGGAGATGGGGGTGTGGCTTGAGGTGAGAGGAAAAACAGGTTAGGGAGGTGGAGATGAGCTGGGCTGGTTTTGGGATGCGGTTGGGGGAGGGGAGATTTTGAAGCTTGTGAAATCCACATTGATGCCATTGGGCTGCAGGGTTCCCAGGCTGAATATGATTTGCTGTTCCTGCAGCCTTCGGGTGGCATCATTGTGGCATTGCAGGAGGCCCAGGATGGACATGTCATCTGAGGAATGGGAGGGGGAGTTGAAATGGCCCTCCCTGGACTGACCTATCTTCTCCCTACCCCCCTACCTACACTCACCTTTACTGGCTCCATCCCCGCCTCTTCGACTTGTCTGCCTCCTCTCCACCTATCCTCTCCTCTATCCATCCTCTATCTGCCTCCCCCTCTCTCCCTGTTTATTTCAGAACCCTCTTCCCGTCCCCCATTTCTGATGAAGGGTTTAGGCCCGAAACGTCAAGTTTTCCTGCTCCTATGATGCTGCTTGACCTGCTGTGTTCATCCAGCCCCATGCTTGTTATCTCAGATTCTCCAGCACCTGCAGTACTTTTTATCTCTGAAGGATTTAATAGAGTTCAGTTTTTTTTTGAGGCCTGTCTGGTAGGGCCACTGGTTGCTAATGGCAAAGAAGACCCAGCAAATTTGACGCCTTTGTTGAGTTCAATGTGGAGTGACAAACAGAAATCTCAGTGCGGCTACAGTAACATTGCAGATGCTGGGAATCCATGATAGGAAGTGCTGGAAATTCTCCGCAGGCCAGGCAGTATCTGTGAAGAAAGAGACAGAGTTCACAGGCAAGAAGCAGAACTAGCCTGGAGACAAGCTGCCAATCTAATTTAAGAAGTCAACCAGGCTCTTCAGACAGGAGAAAGAATCAAGGTCCTTCTGGATTAAGGAACAGCAGGTTGCATGAGAGGGGAGCAAGTGTCAGTGTGTTTCAAATTTGTTATGTTTTCTCCTTGATTTTGCTAAAATTAAAAAGCAGATCTCAGTGTTTCGGTGGTTAGCACTGCTGCCTGACAGCTCCAGGGACCTGGGTTCAATTCCAGCCTTGGTGACTGGCTGTGCGGAGTTTGCATGTTCTCCCTGAGTCTGCATGGGTTTGCACTGGGCTCCCCAAATTCTTCCCACAATCCAAAGATGCACAGGTTCGGTGGATTAGCTGCGGTAAGTGTGAAATTACAGGGCTAGAGGTCTGGGTGGGATGCTGTTCAGAGGGTTCACCTCTGCCACTTGTGGTCAGTCTCCCTGCCCCACCTGTCAATTGGGTGAGCAATTAATGATAGCTGAGAGTGCAGTGCCCACCCGCAGCTGTCACCTCCATTTGCCTCCCTTGGCAACCCCCTAGGCCACTGCTCACATCCAGCCTTCACTTGCCCAGGGACTCTCGCTGAACCTGGACATCTGCTTGTTGTGTTGCTGGAATATACTGTACCAGTGCTTTCTCCTGGCACTGCCTGCAATAGACAGCTGCAGACCTCTGGTTGGTTAGTTGGCAGCTCATGTGGGTGAGGTGGGAACATGGTTGGCTATTCTGTCCTTGGGGTCATTGGTTCTGGAGAGGAGCTCTTCAAAGGTTATGTTTTATTACATGGTACCCTCCCACATATATAACTGCCCCAGTCCATTCTGCTTGGCTCTTACCTGCCAAAGGAGAGAGCATGGGATTCACACCAGCTCCCCAATTGGTAGGCAAGACTGGCATCACCCAGAAAAAATAACACTCTGTCCTCCTGTCCTCAAAGGTGTGGCACAGTGGCTCAGTGGTTAACATTGCTGCCTCACAGTGTCAGGGATCCAGGTTCAATTCCAGCAGGTGACTGTCTGTGTGGAGTTTGCACATTCTCCCCGTGTCTGCGTGGGTTTCCTCTGAATGCTCCGGTTTCCTCCCACAGTCCAAAGATGTGCAGGCCAGGTGGATTAGCCATTCTAAATTGCCCGTAGTGTCCAGAGATGTGTAAGTTACATGTATTAGCCTATGGGGATAGAGTAAGTGGGTGAGTCTGGTGCCTATTCAGAGTGTCGGTGTAGACTCGATGGGTCGAATGGCTTGCTTCCACATTGTGACAATTCAAAAAAATGCTGCTGCAGTATTTCTAGCAGCTTTTGTTTCCCCATGCAGCTTGCTGGATTGACACCTCAGGATTATGTTAAGGCGGTGGCGACGAGAGCAAACTGATGAGGCAGACGTTGGCAGCGGCATGGTGTGGGCTGGAAAGCCTGGAGCGGGAGTCTGGCAGAGGCATGGTGTGGGCTGGAAAGCCTGGAGCAGGAGTCTGGCGCAGGCCTGGCGTGGGCTGGAAAGTCTGGAGCGGGATTGTGGTAGTGGAAAGGAAAGTTGGACTCTCTTAAGTTTTTTTTTCTTATCTTATTCTAAGTTAATGTGAATGGCACTGTGTATGCACAGCAAAGGACACACTTTTCACTGTATTTTTAACACCGAATATATGTGACCATAAATGCTTCAATTTGCCTGAAACTGCTGTCATCAATGTAAATTGGGTCATTGTTGTGGAGGGCAAGCAGCAATGCAGATTATTTTGTGCATCTCAGGAAATGCATTCGTGCATACTCACAGGCATACAATATCACTCAAACACTTGTTTTTTAGAACGCTTTTTTCAATTTCAATGCCCGTGAGGAACATTGAAAGCAAGCTTCAACTAGTTTCTGAAAACAACAATCCTGGTCCTATCTACATCATAGATGTCTTATTTTCATATTAAAAGGAGCCTAATAGAGGCAAATACTTTGGACAAATCCAATGGCACGCTTGCTTCCTAATGGAGCTAATCTCATTGCTGGTGGAACCATAAAGATATCGAATCTATTGTGAAGCCACTGCCATTGACATGCAGTGTAAGTGATACGGGCAGGATCTAGGCCCAAAACGTCAAGATTTCCTGCTTCTATGATGCTGCTTGGCCTGCTGTGTTCATCCAGCTCTATAGCTTGTTGTCTCGGATTCTCCAGCATCTGCACTTCCTATTATCTCTTATCGCGGGCAGGGATAGCTCTGTTTGTGAACAAGGCCAGAAATCACATGACACCAGGTTATAACCCAACAAATTTATTTGAAAACACAAGCTTTCAGAGCGTAGCTCCTGTGTCAGATGAAGTGAGAAAGAAGCACCCAGAAGGCAGAATTTATAAGTAAAAGACTGAAGGTCACACCACTGATGAAGATGTATGAAACAAACCTAAGATGCTGTTAAATTTTTAAATCTGTTTGAAGATTTTAATTGATTAATATGTGCATGTAAATACTGAACTTCTTTCAAGTCACTGCCCTGAGACAACTAAAGGTTTTATCAGTGTAAAGAAAGGGTGACATCTAAGTCAGACAATACATATTTAGCTGTAAGGCCTGGCACAGAATCTGTTTGAGTTTTTGGAGTCAGCCTGGTTTCATTTCTAAAATAAGAATTTATAAAGCGCCACATTGACTGAGCGTCTATAAATTGTGAACAAAATAGAATACATCTACAAATACAAATTCACCCCATAGATTTATACGTGTGTGTGTGTGTGTGTGTGTGTGTGTGTGTGCATGCACGTATGTGTGCATGCATGTATGTGTGTGTGCACGTGTGTGGGGTGGGTGGGGGGGGAGACAGAAAGAAAGAGAGAGACAGAGTGTGCGTGTGTGAGTGAGGGAGCGTGTGTGTGTCTGTCTGCGTGTGTGTGTGTGAGGGAAGGGGGGTGTGTGTGCGCATGTGTGCTTGTGAGAGAGAGAAAGTGTGCTTGTATTTGTGTGTGTGTGAGAGAGAGGTGGGAGAGAGAGAGCGTGTGTGTGGGAGGAATGGTGGGAGAGAGAGAAAGTGTGTGTGTGTGTGTTTGTTTGTTTGTTTGTGTGTGTGGACATGAGGTAAGGATTTAAAATAGGAATGAGGGCCAGGGGTGAGAAAGCCTGGCAATGGATTACTAGCTGTGGTTAGTGGTAAAGGAGTAGAGTTGGAAAGTGGCAACATTAGCCTGGCGGGAAGAGGAGGTGGGAGTTCAGGTTAAGGGAAGGCTGCTGTGGGATGTCACTGACAAAAGATAGTTTTCCATTAGGTGAAAGGGCCAAGAGTGGGCTGAATGGAGCAGGGAAAATATAAAAATCTGAAGACTGAGAATGAGTGGGAGGGTCCAATACTGAAAGGAGATTGGAGGTTTCTTTGAAACCTATTCAGCAAGCTTAAAGGGTTCAACCTGGGCTAAGTACAATGTATGATAAGCATGTGAATAATATTGCAGAAGAAAATGGATGAAAGGTTTTGTAACATAGGTGGTACAGCAGTCAATTTACACACAGCATGCTCTCACAAAAAGCCATGAGAAAATGAACAGATAGTCTGCCTTACGATATTAATAGGCGGACGAATATTGTTGGTGGGCGGGCAGAAATCCCGTGCTCCTTACACAAGTTAGGCAAAGATACCATCCTCTGTCAACTCTTTTTCTTCCTGCAGGTGACTCAGCTAATACTTAAATATTTTAGCAAATGATTCATGGTCTGAGGGAATTCATTCTGTTGTAAAACAAATTAGCATCTGCTACCATTCTTTGGGGACCTGGGAATACATCACAGCAACACAGAACACAGCAGATGGTCCATAAATTGGGTTAAAACCTGATCAATTTAAAGATTTATTGGGCATGTTTTCAAAGCCAATAATTAATTTCCTTTACTTTGTGAATGCATGATTATCAAGACAAGGAATAACATTACCAGAATATGTTGGTGTTAACGTCAGGTGCTTCAACTTTGTCTATCGTACTGCCAGATATGTACAAACAATTCATCTGAATTATCTACACAATGGGTCTCAGTCTTATATACTAAAGACCACCTTGACAGCCACACCAATACAGTGGTCATATACTACTGTACAGTAGGACATTGTGCGCATGTTAAGGTGGTTTCAAAAGATCGTGTGGCACTATTTCAAAGACAAAGGAGGGGAGTTCTTCCTGGTATCTTGGCTTTCTTATAAACTAATAGATCCGGAAAGGGTTAATAGAGTCATAGAGTCATACAGCATAGAAGCAGACCCTTCGGTCCAACCAGTCTACGCCAACCATGTTCCCAAATTAAACTAGTCCCACAAGCCTGCGTTTGGTTCATATCCCTCCAAACCTTTCCTATTCATGAACTTATCCAGACCCTGAGCTTTTTGCCGCCACCTCCAGAAAGATGCCACCACCAGATGCATATTCCCCTCCTCTTCCTTGTTCTCCTTCCGCAGGGACCATTCCCTGCTGGACACCCTGATCCTTACTCCCTTCACACCCAACACTACCCCCTACGGCCCCATGGCACCTTCCCCTGCAACCAACGAAGGTGCAGCATCTGCCCATTTACCTCCCCAGTATCCAAGGGCCCAAACATACCTTCCAGGTGAAGCAACACTTCACCTGCACTTCCCAGAATCCAGTCTACTGCATTCGCTGCTCACAATGTGGTCTCCTCTACATTGGAGAAACAAAATGTAGGCTGGGTGACCGCTTCACAGAACATTTACGTTCTGCTCACAGAAAAGACCCTGAGCTTCCAGTTTCCTGCTACTTTAACACACCACCCTGCTCCCTGGCCAACATCTCTGTCTCTGGCTTGCTGCAGTGTTCCAGCGAAGCTCAATGCAAGCTGGAAGAACAACACCTCACTTTCCGCTTGGGGACCCTGCAGCCCTCCAGACTCAATATCGAGTTCAATAATTTTAGGGCCTAAACTTTCCCATGTCCTAGCCCCATACCCCACCAACCAGGCCTTGTTACCACATAGTCTGCCATTACACACGACCTATTGCGAGCCACTAACAGTCCCAATGAACAGGTCTTCAACCTCTTCGCCAAATCAATCCAACTGCTCTACTCTCTCTTCGGGCTCTATCCTTTATCTTATCGTTTACTCCCTACTCCATTCCCCTCCCTATTTTCTGCATACAAACCAACGTCTTCCCATCTATCACAAGTTCTGAAGAAGGGTCACCAGACCCGAAACATTAACTCTGATTTTTTTCTTCACAGATGCTGCCAGACCTGCTGAGTTCTTCCAATAAACTAAACTGCCCGTCTGTTAGTAGGAGTCTTTACTGCTGAACCCAAGCTGCTGGTGACCTCCGGCAATAAAAACTCAACCAGTAATAGACAGCAATGATCTTACCAGTTAGCTTGTTGAGTCAAATGGCTTCTTGGCCAGTCCTTCACCTGCTGTTCTAAGTGACTTACTGACTCTTGAAAAGTCCCAGATCAGAACTTTATAGAACAAACCCTTCTATTATCTCCCTAAATAACAATAATATCTTAGAAACACATACTTGGGAATACCACCACCTGCCGGTTCCCCTCCAAGCTAAACATCATCCTGACTTATAAATATATCATCATTGCTTCAATGTTGCTGGGTCAAAATCCTAGAATTCCTTTCCTAATTGCATTGAGGGTCTGCCTGCAGAATACAGCTATTTAAGAAGGCAGCTCCCACCGTCTTCTCAAGGGCAACTAGGGATGGGCAATAAAAAAACTTTCATCACAATGTAATGAGAGACCAGGAGTTGTTTTGTTCAACAATAACAATAAATTGAAAGATGTTGAATGTTGAAGGCAAATTAAAAATACAGCTTCACCCCAGACTGGCATAAACACAAACTTACTGCTGGAAGATCCCATGGAAGAATTCTTATGATGTTCAGTTCTAACATGTTTGGGAATAGGATTAGGATCTAATTCCAACATTACTTTGGGTATTGACAACATAACATTGCCCAGGACCAGTGAGGTATTTGGTTTCAATAAAGATATTATGCAAATATCATTTATGCGTTCAGGAGCTGAGTGTTCAATGACAGAAACGTAGCTATTTCTACTATTGGCATCATTTTAATCATTATTCCAATGAATTTGAACAGTTAGATTAATAAAGCTAAATGATCATCTGCATAAACGATTAACTCTCTTTCTTACTGCAGGATATTCACACACCCTGTCCTGCTGAGTGTTTCCAACATTTCTGCTTTTGTTTGTCAGGATTCTCCGACTCATTTGTTGTAAATTAGATGGAACATCTGGATAGATGGCAGAAAGGTCTGTTCATGCCAATCTTCCAAGGATTTTATGTCTCTCTAGACAAAGGATAAAGCTTACGGAAATGCAACTCTGGCATCTTCAACCGAGATTAGCAGAAACTAGGATAATGCCAGGTCAGTGGTGACACGGTGGCTCTGTGGTTATCACTGTCATCTCATAGCGCCAGGGACCCAGGTTCAATTCCACCCTCAGGCAACTGTCTGTGTGGAGTTTGCACATTCTCCTTGTGTCTGTGCACGTTTCCTCTGGGTGGTCTAGCTCCCTCTCACAGTCTGAAGGTTAGGTTGATTAGCCATTGGGAAATGCAAGGTTACAGGGATAGGGTGTTGAGATGGATGCTCTTCAGAAGGTCAGTGCAGACTTGATGAGCTGAGTGGCCTGCTTCCATACTGTAGGGAATTCTATGGTCCATTGTAACACACTGAACCTAAGGATGGTGAATACCTCAGATGGAACATTACTATATTTTGGAAAAGTGTCACCTTTGTTGAGTTTCATGGAGGATTTCTCTTGGCAAGGCCTAGCAACTTTAATCACTCAATGCTCCCAAACCTGCCTCCTTAACTACCTACCCCTTCCCCCGGAGCTCCTCCTATCTGATGCTAGCCCAATTTCCCTTCTTGTTGCAGCCAAAAATACTCAGAAATACTGGGATATCCAGTATATATCATCATCACTGCTGGAAGCATCATCTTGGAACCTCAGTTGTGCACCTGGATAAGCATTGGCAGTTCAGAATTACCCTTCACGGTCAATGGAGTGCCACAGTAGCTGCATATGACAAATAGACAGGTGCAGCATATTAGTGCTTCAGTAGGACTGAACCCTTCATCTCCCAGCCCCAGATCACCCACGAAAGCCATCATAGCATGTAAAAGAATCCTGCATTATACTTACAATTCGGATGGAGAGGGAGCCTGTTCAGGGTACTCTATGAGGTTTTGCAATAGCTATGTGCTGTCTGGTCTGCAGGTGCCTCATTCAATGTCACCAGTGATTATCTCTGCTTCACAAAGATGTCTTTCTGCAATTTGCAAGAACCAATGACATGGTCAAACTTGTTTGTGAACAAATTTGCACCCCACATACTTGTACGCAAAATGCATGAGGATATAATTTCAAGCTGCAATCTGAATCATAGAATCCCTACATTGCAGAAGCAGGCCAATCAGCACATCGAGTCCACACCAATCCTCCAAAGAGCATCCCACCCAGACATAACCCTTCACTCTATCTCTGTGACCCTGCATTCCCCATGGCTAATCTACCTTACCTAAACACCCCTGGACGCTATGGGCAACATAGCATGGCCAATTCACCTAACCAGCACATCTTTGGACTGTAGGAAGGAACCAGAGCACCAGAAGAAGCCGTTGCAGGCACAGGGACAAAGTGCACACTCCACACAGACAGTCGCCCAAGGGAGGAATTGAACCTGGGTCCCTGGTGCTGTGAGGCAGTATTGTTAACCACTGAGCCACCATGCCACCCCAAATCTAGTGGGCATGATTGTTGAAAATGCCCCTTGAAATGTCTCTTGTCATATAGAAGTGAAACTCACATTTTGACCAACTAGCAGGCAGTCATGGCACCTACTACAGGCATGGTTGCAGACAGTAATTGGTAGATCACGGATAACAGTACAGGTCTTCATGATCCTAAGCTACTGCCTACCACCCCCAGCACTGTGTCCCTCCAAACCACTACCACAACAGTGTCCTCTGATATCTACCCAAGTAATTCATTTTGCTTATCACTAGGGCAGACTGTTCTCCACCTCCCTGACCAACTTGGATGGATGGACCTGAATGATGATTGACCAGATCACTGACTGCTCTCTGTGAAGCTCCCTAACTGATGATCTGTGAATCGCCTGACTGTTTGCACTGGACCTGCAGTACTGACCTTGGTCTTTTCCTTAGACTGTAGTGAGACTGACCCCTGACCAACACAAGCAGACAACTGACAGTGTCCAAGCCCCTAGACTGAGATCAGATGCTGTCCTTGGCTGACTATACCAGGAACCTTTGACTGAAGGGTATGTTTCCCTGGACTTGACTGAGGACTGTTCCCTTTTTACTTTGAAACATGTGAAGCATGCCTGCTGCACAAGCTGTTGGCTCATGTTCTATGTGTGAGATTGACATAGCACAGTCCAAACAGCAACCCATCCACCTCCTTGACTGATGACTGCTATAGGCAGGACATAGTGCCTGGCTTTGTGTCTGCGCTAAATAGCAAGGCAAGGCAGGTGTACTGCTTCGGCCTTTACAGTGCAAAAGGACAAAACACTAAAAGATAGCACTAGGCAGGATTGCTGTCAACACCCAGGTTGGCACTAAAAGGGTGAGTGTTAAGAAAACGAGTGACCTGCCCTAAGAGGTAGCCTGGGCCATTTCATGAGCTGAGTGCCTGTCCTGTTGCACAAAGTGCCCTTCAGGCAGTATTGCAATGAGAGGTGCCAGTGTGTTTAAATTGCTGCTGCCCATGGATTGTGGCCTGTGACATTGGTGCCATGTGTCCAAGATGGTTGTCTGGTTGGGGCAAGTGATAAGCTATAGCAAGGTGCGGGGCTGGATGAACACAGCAGGCCTGCTGGGTGCTTGCTCTGACTTTTCATCTCAAGAACTCACAACATCTAATTTTCAACCAGCAGATGTTAGAAAGGGAGTCTGCATCTTAATGAGACCAGATTAAGGAGCAGCAAGGGTGATAATGAGCAGTAATCCCCATTATAGGACTCACGGCAAGCACCAGCAAGGATCTACCTCTTGATGTCTGGAATTTAGCTGAAAAATGTGATATGTTGTTTCTGATGTCGAGGATAGCGTCACTGGACAGCTCATGCAATTTTCACAGATTTCCCACCATAGTCTGCATTGTTGAGGCCCTGGGAAGATTCCAACCCTCAGCTGTGCAATCTTTTCAATACTCCAGTGAATGAGGGGTCATAGTGAAAGGACATTTTGAATAAAACAGCAAATAGTCTATACCTCCCCCTTGCCCTTAAGCAATTTTTAAAATGGTTAATGACTCTTTCAGAACTTTGGAACAAGTCTGAGAGTAGTCAATATATTGGGGATTTAGAGTTTAGCAGTGGGAGTAGCTGACTGATGAAATAGATGTAGGGAGGTATTGTATATAATCAAACCATTTTAATCTCGATCAGATGGAACAATGGGCTGAGGACTGGCAAATGGAGTTTAATTTAAATAAATGTGAGATGTTGAATTTTGGAAAGGCAAATCAGGGCATGACTTATACACTTAATGATAAGATCTTCGGCAGTGTTGTCGAACAAAGTGACTTAGGGTGCAGGATCATAGCTCCTGGAAAGTAGAGTCGCAGATAGATAGGGTAGTGAAGAAGCTGTTGGTATGCTTGTCTATATTGGTCAGTGCACTGGGTATAGGAGTTGGGAGGTCATGTTACAGCTATACAGGACATTGGTTAGGCCACTTTTAGAATACTGAGTGCAATTCTGGTCTCTCTACTATAGAAAGAATGTTGTGAAATTTGGATGGGCTCAGAAAAGATTTACAAGGATGTTGCCAGGGTTTGAGGGTTTGAACTATAGGGAGATGCTGAATAGACTGACACCATTATCCCTGGAGTGTCGGATGCTGAGGGGTGACCTTATGGAGGTTTATAAAATCATGAGAGTCATGGTTAGGGTGTCAAAGTCTTTTTCCCAGGGTTGGGGAATCCAAAACTAGAGGGCATAAGTTTAAAGTGAGAAGGGAAAGATTTAAAAGGGACCTAAGGGGCAATGTTTTCACACAGAGGGTGGTGTGTGTATGGAATAAGCTGCCAGAGGACGTGGTGGAGGCTGGTACAATTACAAGATGTACAAGGCGTCTGGATGGGTGTATGAATAGGAATGGTTTAGAGAGACATAGGCCAAAAGCTGGCAAATGGGGCTAAATTATATTAGACTATCTGGTCAGCCTGGACGAGTTGGAACAAAGGGTCTGTTTCTGTGCTGTACAATTCTATTACTCTATGACCTCTTGGTTTGAAATATGGATTCACAGCTGGATAACAGACATTTTTATAGACATATATACAATTTACTAAGGCTCTATTGGAATAAAGAGAGGCCTACTACTGGTGAAATGGCAGAGTGAGCTGGCTTGCAGATGAACGGAAAGCACAAAACAACATAAAACTATCTGTCATGAAGGAAAAGGCTATTTGATGAGAGACATGGAGAAAATTGTCCTTTATCATGTTTGTTTTCTGATTTGAGAGAGAGGGGAAGGCAAGCTCAAATTCCAAGGCCTGGCCTTTCTCACCTACACTCCCTCAAAGGCAAATTGATTGCCACATCAGAAGCCAGTGACATCAAGTCTCAACGTGATTCCCTGTATCAGCTATTAGGTGTCATGCGTGTGCACGTCAGGTTTTGAACTCTTGTTTCAGGACCCAGAATCAATATTTGTTCTCAACTGGTGGGAGATACACGATATAATCTTTACACAGGTTTCCTGATTCTTAAGTTAACCATGTGTCATTAAAGGTCACACTTGAGGCCAGTCACAAAAAGTTGAATCATGTATTTTCCTGTTTCCATCGGTAGGACTAGGGGAAGCTCCAAACCCATGCAGCAGGCGTTTCTGGCCCTTATACATCAGCTCCTGTTGGCCCAACCATTCAGGATGTGTACAAAGGCCATCTTTGTATTGAAGCAAGCTGAACACCCCAACACCTTAGCTGGCATGTTACATCAGGATGCCCAATTGCCATTTACACCCTACCAGTTTCAAGCAGTTGAGACTTGCACATCAGTACATAGCATTCTTTGTGTCAACATCTTTGGATGAACTTTTCAATTGCAATGCTTATTTCATGTTGGTTTATGGCACAAGTCCAGTTTCTTGGCCACATTGAATCAAGTTAAGTTGGCAGCTGCTGCTCAAGAATAAATATGTTACGAATTATAAATGAAACAAAAGTCCTTCAGTTAAAGGAAGTTTCAATAAGCATTTATCAATAACTAGAAGAAAAATATCTTAAGGATGCAATGCATCCAGAGAGCAAGATTGTAGAAAGCAGGAAAATAAAAAAAACTGCTTATTTTAGAAGTTAAAAGTCAGACAGGGAACATTTAAGACTATTTATGATGCCTAGGAATCAATTATAAATGATGATAAAAGATAATGCAGAAGAGTCAAGCCAAGAATAGCCAAGGTCTTTTTCCTAGGGTGGGGAGTCCAAAAACAGAGGATATAGGTTTAAGGTGAGAGGGAAAGATTTAGAAAAGACCCGAGGGATAACATTTTCACACAGAGGGTGATGTGAGTATGGAATGAACTGCCAGTAGAGGTTGTGGAGAGGGGTACAATTACAACATTTAAAAGGCATCTGGATGAGGAGACGAATAGGAAGGGTTTTTAGAAGGATATGCGTTAAATGCTGGCAAATGGGACTAGATCAGGTTGTGATGTCTGGTCGGCATGGATGAGTTGGACCGAAGGATCTGTTTCCATGCCGTACAACTTTAGGAGTGAAATAATTTTGTATTTAACAGTGAGAACGATAACTATTCCCTATACATATGAGAAACTTGAATATTCCCCATACCAATTAAAACCAGACAAATTGTTTGAAGATCTGATGTGGAAAGGTGGTGACTGACAGAAAAAGCAAGAAAATACTCACTCACCTGGAACAGAAGCAATGATCGGGCATGTGAGAGACGATAATCTGTTCTGGTATTTGAGGGAGACCGAACAAGGAACAATTTAACTGCAAGAGAGTGACAGAAAGATTTTATAATAGACAGAACAGAAGGAATGAGAGAGAAATTGTTAAATGGAAAAGAACAAACCAATCAATTTTGACTTCCTTTTGCTTTTTCAAAGTTTTGCACATCATGTCTTCTTAGTCAAAATGCTTGCATCATTCTCAAAAATCTAATTTGATGATCCTGTTATTGGGAATGTCAAAAATGCATCCCTCTTTGATAGAAGTTGACACTTAGAATGAAGAAGAACCTTGTAGTCCCACAACATGTAGTAGGAATTCATTCTATCATCAGCATGCATTTTAGTTTCACAAGTTGTGAAAAAGCCAATGTGATCTTGTTTCAGGTATTTCATATTGCATCAGTTGAAGCCCCACGTTAACACACGTGCATATACATGCCTTTGGCCAGTTAGACAAGGTTACCATTGCTTAATCGTTGATTCTTAGAGTAAGGGAACGAGAGCTATCATTCTGCATATGTATCCAATACTCAATTGTCACATTTGGCTAATTCTGATCACAGTTCACCGTTATAGCATATAAAAGTTTCTCCAATCTTTGCTATCTCATACGTGATTAACTTGGTTTGTAAATAATGCTTAGAAGAAAATATCTCAAACCTATCTTTATACTTCATTTCATTGAAAAATTCACATTTGATGCTGGTAAAAAGACCTTTGATTTCGACAATTTATGAAACAAATCAACAACAACGATTTGTATATATGTAGCTCTGTAGGTTAGAAAAACACAATGGTTCCTTACAACTGCACAATCAGCATTCAAGCCAAAGAAGGAGATGGTCATCGTGGCAAAAAAATGCTTGGTCAAGAATTTCTGAAAAAGTGTCCTGACCCGAAGCGTCAATTTTCCTGCTCCTCTGATGCTGCCTGGCCTGCTGTGTTCCTCCAGCTCCACACTAGGAAATCTAGGAGTCACCTGAATCTATCATACTTACTAATTGATGTGTCATTTTGGAAACTACTGAAGGAGATAATTCCTCATCTCAGTTGTACAAGGGGGAGAAAGAACAATGGAAGGGCAATAGTGACTGGTGATTCCACAGGTAACAGATCAGGCAGGCATTTCTGCATTATGAAGAATGGCTCTAGGATGGTGTGTTGAATCCTTGATAGCACGGTCAAGGATGTCATGGAGCTGCTGTAGGACATCTTTTCAGGAGATGGGAATCTCCAGATGACATGGCCCTCACACCAGTACCAATGATGCAGGTAGGAAGAGGGATAAGGTCCTGAAAGCAGATTTGAGGGAGTTATGAAAGAAATTAAAAGTCAGGACCTCAAGAGCAGTAATCTCATTATTCCTCCCAGCACCATGTGCTAGTGGGAATGAGAAGAGAAGGAACAATTAATTGAACATATGGCTGGACAATTGGTATAGAAGGGAGGTCATCAGATTTCTGAGGCACTGCGACAAGTTCTGGGGCAGGTAAGACTAGTGTCTAGTAAGACTAGTAAGACTAGCATCTGATCATCAGACGCCATTTCTACCACCTCCAGTAAGATGCCACCGCCAGACACATATTCCCCTCCCCTCCCTTGTCCGCCTTCTGCAGGGACCGTTCCATCTGGGACACCCTGGTCCACACTTCGAACACCCCCAACACCTCCCCACAGCCCCATGGCACCTTCCACCGTAACTGGCGAATGTACAACACCTGCGCATTTACCTCCTCCCTCCCCAGTATCCAGGGGCCCAAATATACCTTCCAGGCGAAGCAACACTTCACCTGCACTTCCAAGAATCTAGTCTACTGCATTCGCTGCTCACAACGTGGTCTCCTTTACATTGGGGAAACGAAGCGTAGACTTGGTGACTGCTTTGCAGAACATCAAATTTCTGCTCACAAAAAAGACCCTGAACTACCTGCTGCCTGCCACTTCAATGCACCACCCTGTTCCCTGTCCAACATCTCTGTCTCTGGCTTGTTACAGTCTTCCACTGAAGCACAAAGCAAGCTGGAGGAACAACACCTCATTTTCCGCTTGGGGACTCTATATCCCTCCGGACTCAATATTGAGTTCAATAATTTTAGGGCCTAAACTCTCCCTTGTCCCAGCCCCCGACCCCGCACACCAGGCCTTGCTACCACGTAGCCTGCCATTACACACCCCCTGTTGTTAGCCACTAACAGTCCCCATTAACAACTACTCAGCCTCCCAGCCTGATTGCTAGCAACTCTTTGTGTCCAACTGTCTTCCTCGCTCTTTGGACTCTATCCTATTGTTTACTCCCTACCCCACCCACCTCCCTATTTTCCGCATGTAAACTGAAGTTTTCCCAGCCACCAGCAGTTCTGAGGAAGGGTCACTGGATCCAAAACTCTGTTTTCTCCTTCACAGATGCTGCCAGACCTGCTGGGCTTTTCCAGCAACTTCGTTTTTGTTCTGTGTTGTCTAAGACTAGTACAGTCTGGATGGGCTCTATATTACCGGGAATGAGACTGACATACTCCTAGGAGGATGTGTTGGTGCTGTGTGGGTTGGTTTAAACTAGTTTTTCAGGGGTATGGACACTATAGGGGCACCCCAAATTGGAAGGGATTTAAGCTGGTAACTGGAAGTAGAAAAGCTGCAAGTGAGACCAGAAGGCAGGAGAAACTAAGTCAAGTATCGAGTATGCTTCAAATACAGAATGATGTCAAAAAGACAACATTAAAGGCATTCTACTTGAACACATGCAGTCTTTGCAACAAGGTGGATAATCTAAAGGTACAACTAGAGGTAAATGTTTAAGATATAATTGCCAATACAAGAAACACATCTGCATGGTGAGCAGAGCTGGGAACTGAATATTCAAGGATATTCAATATTCAGAAAGGACAGACAAGAAGCAAGTGGAGGTGAAGTTGTGCTGATAATACAAGATGGCATCAGTATATTAGTATGGAAAAATCTCAGATTGGAAGAACAATGTGTGGAATATGCAAGGGCAGCAGATAATAGTTGGAATTATTTGTTGGCCATCAAATAGTAGTGGTAGTGTCAGATTTGGCATTAATCAGAATCGAGAACCACTTAGCATGGCAACACAGTAATTGTGAGTGTTTTCAATCCTGTCTATAGACTGGGTAAACTATTTGAGCACTAAAAGTGTGGAGGACAAGTTTTTAGACTATCGAAGGGATGGTTTACCACAGCAACTTGTTGAAGAGCTGACTAGAGAACAGGCTATTGTAATATCCAGTAATATGAAATGAGAGAAGGCTAATTACTAACCTTGTCGTAATTAAGCCTTTAGCAATCAGAGACCACAATATGACAGAATTTTACATTGTGTTTGAAAGTGAGAAATCTGAAGCAAGGGGGTTAAATTTGAATAAGGGAAATTGATGAGGCACAAGTTAGCTTAGCTGGACTGGGAAGGTACACGAAAATACGTGACTGTATTTAGGCAACGGGTACTCTTTAAAGAACTATTATACTGCTTACATCAACTATACATTCTTTAAAGGTGCAAAAATTAAATTAAGAAGTCAATGACTCCATGGTTGTCAAAGTAAGTTAAAGACTGTTTAAGATTAGAAGTAAAGGCTGACAAGGTGACAAGAAATAATATTAAAGTTGAAGATTGGAAGGTTTTTAAGAATACAGCAATGAAGAACCGAGAAACTGATGAGGAATAGAATGTGAATGCAACCTAGCAAAAACAAAATTAGAACTTTGAAAACTTCTACAAGTCCTTTAAAAAAGAAATGTTTAGCTAAAGCAAGTGTGGGTCCAATAAAAGCAGAGTCAGGATAATTATTTTGGTGAATAAAGAAATAGCAGAGAAGCTAAATGATTACTTCTCATCTCTTGTCACTGAGGAACATTCTAGAAATCTGCTCGAATTAGAAATCCAAATGGCTAGGGAGTGTGAAGAGTTGAAGGAAATCAGCGTTAGTGCGAAAGTTGCGCCAACAAAATTAATGGGGCTGAAAGGTTATAAATTCTCAGGACCTGATGGTCTATATCCCAGAGTGTTGAAGGAACAAAAACAGAAATTGCTGGAAAAGCTCAGCAGGTTTGGCAACATCTGTGAAGTGAAACCAGAGTTAACATTTCTGGTTGAGTGACCCTTCCTCAGAATATTGAAGAAGTTGGCTATAGAGATAGTTGATGCACTGGTAATCATTTCCAAAATTTCATAGAATTTGGAATAATTCCTGCAGATTGGAAGCTTTCAAGTGTCACCTCACTGTTTAAGAGCACGAGAACTGATAGGGAATTACAAACCACTAGCCACACATTAGTAGTAGGGAAAATGCTAGAACCTGTCATAAAGAATGTGATAAATGGATGCTTGGTTAAAATGATCTGATTAGGCACAGTCAGCATGGATTTGCGAATGAAACATCGTGTTTGGCAAATTTTTTTGCGCGTTTTATCAGGATGTTAGTGACAAAGTTGATAAAAGAAGTCAAGGGATACAATATATTTGGGTTTTCAGAAAGTTTGCGATAAGATCCCTGCAGGAGCTTGGGTAGCATAATTAAAGCCCATGGCACGGAAGGTAATGTATTGGCATGGATTAATGGTTGGTTAAGAGACAGTAAACAGAGAGTAGGAATATATATGTCATTCCCACATTGTCAAGATGTGGCAAGAGGGGTAATGTCGGAGTCAGTACTTAGGACACAGCTGTTCGCAATATACATCAATGATTTAAACATGATACTTCCAAGTTTGCTTGGCCTGTCTTCCTATTTTCCTAGCACCATGAAAACAACTTCATTTCACAGACTGCCAGTAACAACTGTACTCCATGGTTGAATGAAAAAAAATATACAGGCTCTACAGGCAACTTGAGGATGGACTAATGTTGTTTAGCTGTTATGAAAAGATTTTTGTTATGTTGATTGCATATTGCACTTCAAAATTTGTTCTTAAGGGTCCTACATAAATCAGAGAATCCCTAGAGTGTGGAAGCAGACCATTTGGTCCATTGATAACACACCAATCCTCTGGAAGACATCCCATCCAGACCCACAGCCCCACCCTATGCCTGTGACCCTGCATTTCTCATGGCTAACTTACCCAATCTGCACATCTTCAACCACAAGGAGAAAGTGCAAAATGTACAAGACAGTAACCTGAGGGTGAAATAGAACCCAGGTCCTTGGTGCCATGAGGCTGCAGTGCTAACCACTGAGCCATGATGCCACCCCCAATGTCTGTCGCTGGTTTTGAAATTTTTGTTTCATGCATTATTTTGCTAGCTTTTGCACTGTCTTTGAATTTCTTCTTTAACATTGCGATTACTTCTGTTTAGAACATTGTTGGGTATCGCACTTTGCTTTATGTACTGCTGCTCACGGTGAAGGTTGCTATCATTCCTCTTGAGGAAACTATTGTGTCTGTTTGACCTAGTGTGATAGAGAAACACCATTTCCTGGTCTAAATATATGTTGTCACTAATAAAAGAGTTTATTGCATGTAAGTATGTAGTTACAGACGATTCATTTGATAAACAATGTGACAAAGACTGAAGAGACCAAAATGTTAGGGATCACTGCTTTGAGACTAAGCAGTTCTGTCCACCAGTCCATTTGACATCATCATAGTGGGTGGTGCTTTTGGAGGTTCCTCGTAATTAACCCTTTCAGACCTATATTTAAAATGGCAAAGGCTTTTTAGGGATTATGGCAATAAAAATGTTAGAGAAGATGTTTCTTTCCTACAGCCATCTTGCATACATGGTCAGCACAAATTTGTACCACCTGCTGTGAGATACTTGGAGACAGTTTTCCATGACAAAATGTTACCACAACATAATGTTTTCATGCTCATGGGTATTTTCAATTAACCACAAGAAATCGCAAGTATGTCATGCAGTCTGCAGGGCATGTATGCTACAGTAATTGGCAAACACTATCAACATCTTCATCACTCTTCTTCCTAACTGGAAAAGAAGCATGAGATGAACAGGGCGTAAATCTTTTCGTGATTTTATTCCCATGAGGATCAATTCCTTCTTTTTTGAGCCTCATGGCTTACATGAACAGGAAATGTTCGCAATCATTAAGACTCCAGTGATGACTGACCACAGAACCAACACTTTAGTGATTGTTACCTGGGAAGCAGCTATAGTGCTCTCAATGTGCAGCAAATTCCTTCTTCTAAAGAGATATTTTCTTTTCTGAAGAAGGGTCTAGGCCCGAAACGTCAGCTTTCCTGCTCTTCTGATGCTGCTTGGCCTGCTGTGTTCATCCAGCTCTACACCTTGTTATCTCTTATTTTGCTCCCTTCTCTGTTTTGTGTGAACAGGAGTTTAGAGGGTGGGCAGGTTGAGCTCTTGATGTGCTCTGTCCCCACCCTCCTCATTCACCAAGTTGTCTTCTCGATTTACCTGATTCAGGCACAGGAAGACTGCTCTCTTTTAGGACTGGGAATGTAGCTGAAATGGCAATGCTCAGAAATTTGAAGTTATCAGAGCAGTGTCAAATGTGACCTGATTAAGGACTGTCAGGAAAAGTCAGGATCCTGCCCAAAGTTCAGCATCATTTATTTTTTAAATGTTTCCTCTGGGCTAGCTGAAATTGGAATGTTTCCGCTGATACCACAGAGGTACCATGGAGCTCCTCTGCCCCAAGATCTCTTCTCCCAATCTTCCTGCCCCAACTCCATCACCATATTTAAGACTTTACTGATCTTCACCTTCCCATGCTTATCCTATCAGGAATAATGTCATGGGGTTCGGAGAGGAGGTCTAACCCTGCTGTCACTACCATCCTCCTGCCCTAATTCTTGAATAACACTGCTAGCAGAGACAGCATTCCACAAGTTTCAAATGGAAGTTATTAACAAAGAATACCAATGAGACCTGAAATTAAACTCTCCTGCGATTCTCATTCCAGGGTTAGTGGTGGAGTCTGTTGGGGTTCCAATGGACAGATCATCATTTGATTCAGCATATCTGTTGTGTCATCACATAGATCCCAGACAGGCATGTACCTTTAAGGCAATCAGAAGACATCATCACATGTGACTTTAATCTTCCAGCAGTGTAGTACCATGAGTCAGTGGTGTGTAGTCAGTTATTCAGCCAAGTGAAGTATTGCAGTCATGTAATGTAACCATTACATCAGTAAGCATTGAACATAGACAAGATATAAATCTAAAATCATACAGATAGCTAGTGTCATTGACAAACTTCAAGACTTTTTTTTAACAAGAACTCAATCTTTGTGATATATATTTCAAGGGAACACGCTGGCCATATCATACTGACTGTGGTGTTTTACCCAGAAACCATACTGTGGTAGCAGCTAGCTAGTTCTAAAAGATGGCAACAGTTATGACATTCAACACATCATCCTCCGGCACTTCCGCCATTTGCAATCTGACCCCACCACCAAAGACATTTTTCCCTCCCCACCTTTATCTGCCTTCCGGAGGCACCACTCTCACCATGACTCCCTTGTCCGCTCCACACTCCCCTCCAGCCCCACCACACCCGGCACCTTTCCCTGCAATCACAGGAAATGCCCCTACCTGCCCCTACACCTCCCCCCAACACCCCCATCCCAGGCCCCAAGAAGACTTTCCACATCAAACAGATGTTCACCTGCACATCTGCTAATGTGGTATACTGTATCCACTGTTCATGATGTGGTCTCCTCCACATCAGGGAAACCAAGCGGAGGCTTGGGAACCGCTTTGTGGAACACCTACACTCGGGTCGCGAAAAACGACTGCACCTCCCAGTTGCGAACCATTTCAACTCCCCCTCCCACTCCTTGAACAACATGTCCATCCTGGGCATCCTGCAGTGCTGCAACGATGCCACCAGACGGTTGCAGGAACAGCACCTCATATTTCGCTTGGGAACCCTGCAGCCCAATGGTATCAATGTGGACTTCACAAGCTTCAAAATCTCCCCTCCCCCTACCGCATCCCAAAACCAGCCCAGCTCGTCCCCGCCTGCCTAACCTGTCTGTCCTTCCTCCCACCTATCCACCGCTCCCACCTCAAGCCCCACCCCCATCTCCTACCTACCAGCCTCATCCCACCTCCTTGACCTGTCTGTGCTCCCTGGGCTGACCTATCCCCTCCCTAACTCCCCACCTACACTCACCTTTACTGGCTCCATCCCCGCCCCTTTGACCTGTCTGTCTCCTCTCCATCTATCTTCTCCTTTATCCATCTTCTATCTGCCTCCCTCTCTCTCCCTATTTATTTCAGAATCCCCTTCCCCTCCCCCATTTCTGAAGAAGGGTCCAGACCCGAAATGTCAGCTTTCCTGCTCCTCTGATGCTGCTTGGCCTGCTGTGTTCATCCAGCTCTACACCTTGTTATCTCAGATTCTCCAGCATCGGCAGTTCCCACTATCTCTGAAACAGTTATGACAGTTGTGAGACTTTCTTAAGCTTTACTAATTAACTATGTGAATTCAGAGTTGACGTTTGCTCCCAATAACCAAGACCAAAGTGCTCCACTCCACTCTAAAACACAGTAATCTCTACAGAAAAGGATAGTGAGTGACTATTTTATCACTCGAAAAAAGTATGATCTAATTAAAAAAAAGTGTGTTTTACATGTTGTGCAGGTCATCTCCAATCTAGCAAAATTATTATTTGGTAAAACATAGGCATGAAAGCTGAAAAAGATCACTATGTTACTCAGGGCTTTCCTGCCTTTTGTCATCAATCATCTCTGCCAACTTGGCTTGCAGGAATGACAAGAACTCAACAAAAAGGGTACTTATAATGTCATTATGATTTTTCTTTTAGCACACAAGTAAAACACTAAAACTGTTCATCTACTTTTAAAGCTGCAAATGTGAGAAACAAATGAAAGAAAAGCTAACAAAACAACAAAAAAAGGAAAAATATTGAACTGCAACACAGTTTTTGTTATGCTGCCATTATGAACAATACAGAACTATAAAGTATAAAGTGGAAAGCAAATACCTCAGCATGGATTGGTAATCTATTGAGATCCTGTGAAAGTTCCAGTTATTTAAATGTATAATTATTGTATAAATTAGCAAATATCAGATATGAAAGGAATGCAGTCAAACTTCTTATTGCTTTAGGAAATGAAGGTTTAGAAAGCAGTTAATCTATCTGGTATTTCTAATGGTGACCCCAAAGGTCCTTCTAGCTTTTTGAAGATGAGATTAAATTGAAGTAAATGTCTGGATACACAGGCTTGAATTCAAATTATACCACGATCAGTCAGGTAAAACAATCAATAAATTTGTAGACAGGTATTGATACATAGATACAGAATGTGATTTCACTGAATCTAACTTGGCTGAAAGGATAGAACAGGTCATAGCCTACACACAGAAAATCCTTCAGAAAAGCACTTTCAGACAACTATAAAGAATATAACCATGGATGAATTGGTAAATCTCAGTTCTAAGCCATTGTACAGGGCCAGCAGAATCTTCAGGTGCATGACTCAACTATGACTACCATCAAAAGTATTAGGAAGCATTCGGATATTGTATGCAATGTGGATTATCTGACCCACCAAAGCAGTATCCAACATTATGTGGTATCTACAAGCTATATTCTATAAGTGGACACTGGGCTAACCTGTGCAAGAAAACCAATTGCCCAGAGAAAGCCAAAGTACGCTGTATTGATACACAGCAGAACACGCAGAAGAATCAACAAAGGAACAATGTCAAGGACATTTCCAAAATTTCTTGCTTAGCATGGAAGCATATCAACTAATTCCAAGAGGCATCTGCAACATCACAGCTTACAGATCTCAGTCAGGCACCTATGTGGTCAATTTGATATACCACATAGGTGCCATTAGAAAAGCTAAAGGCTTTACTTCCATCTAACTGATATATCCTGAAAGTAATGAACAATATGCATTAAATGCCATGATGAACAATGGTGCAAGTTCAAATATCATCACTTTATCTTACATGAGTTGTTCTCAGGAAACCAGTATATGCATTTTAATTCACATATGATAAGCTAATTGCTTACTGTGAGACTGATATCACATTCATTGGCATCATCTGTCTTCAATATCAATTGGCTCCTTGGGATGGATACCTAAATATTTTATATTGTTGAAAGAGCTGGCTCAGTTATTATCGATCTGCCAGTTTGCATGGTTCTATATATTATCACAAAGATTCCAGACTGCGCTATTGAGTCGATCCATGACTTGACTCAACTATAATTCAGGTAAGTTTGATGCTATTGGAAACTTAGGGGCAATGCAATGTCACGTGTGATGGAAGATGCCCAACCCAGTATCAACTCTCCTCATACAAGCAAGATTCACATACAGGAGATGCTCAGGCTGGAGTGAATTCCTTTGTATATAATGAAGGTACATAATGTGTTACTATTATTTGGGAATTTAGCTTCCAAAGTGAAAAAATAATTTTTAGCTTTAAATTTGATTTGTATGTCTATATTGCATGTGTTAAGGAGGAAGGGCATAAAGTCACAGAGTCGTAGGATTGCACAGCATGGATCAGACTGTTCGGTCCAACTCAGACTGTTCGGTCCATCTCAGACCATTTGGTCCAACTCATCCAGGCCAAACAGATATCGTAAATAAATCTAGTCTTATTTGTCAGCATTTGGCCCATATCCCTCTCAACCCTTCCTATTCATATACCTTTTGTATGCCTTTTAAATGTTGTAATTGTAACAGCCTCCACCACTTCTCTGGCAGGTCATTCCATACAAGTACCACCCTCTGCATGAAAAAATTGCCACTTAGGTCCCTTTTAAACCTTACCCCTCTCACCTTAAACCTATGTCCTCTAGTTTTGGACTCCCTTTCCCCAGAGAAAAGACCTTGACCATTCACCATATCCATAATCCCATGATTTTATAAAGGTCCATAAGGTCACCCCTCAGCCTCCGACGCTCCAGGAAAAATAGCCCCAGCCTATTCAGCCTCTCCCTATAGCTCAAACCTCCCAACCCTGGCAACCTTCTTGTAAATCTTTTCTGAGCCCTTTCAAGTTTTGCAATATCTTTCCTATAGCAGGGAAACTAGAACTGAACGCAGTATTCCAAAAGTGGCCTAACCAATGTCCTGTACAGCCACAACATGACCTACCAACACATATACTCAATGCACTGACCAATAAAGGCAAGCATGCCAAATGCCTATTTCACCACCCTGTTTACCCGCAACTCGATTTTCAAGGAACTATGAACTATACTCGAAGGTCTCTTTATTTGGCCACACTTTGCAGGACCTTGCCATTAAGTGTATAAGTTCTGCCCTGATTTGCCTTTCCAAAATGTAGAACCTCACATTTGTCTAGATTAAACTCTACCTGCCACTCCTCAGCCCATCTGATCAAGGTCCCTTTGTACTCTGAGGTAACCTTCTTTGCTGTCCACTAAACCTCCAATTTTGGTGTCATCCGCAAATTTACTAACCATACCTCCTTTGTTCATATCCAAATCATTTATATAAATGACAAAAAGCAATGGACCTAGCACCAATTCCTGCAGCACACCACAGTTTTAGTTTCATTTTTGAGTTCTGTGTGTGATCAGGTTGTCCGTTGATTTCTTTACATGCAATTAAAGTGAGGTTTTTAAAACCCGGGAGGTAAATAGTTCAGTGCATTACCAATATTGGTAGAAGAGAGAAAAACATGGCCTGTGCCTTTAAACAAAGTCTTCTCTGACAAACGGCAACAGAAACAGAAGCATTAATTTAGAAAAGCAGAATACAAATTTTTCTTGGGGATATCAGATCATTAGGAAAGAAAAGCCAATAAAGCAGCCATAGTTTCTGAAGGAGGGTCCAGGCCCAAAACATCAGCCTTCCTGCTCCTCTGATGCTGCTTGGCCTGCTGTGTTCATCCAGCTCTACACCTTGTTATCCCTATAAAGCAGCCAGACTGTTTAACAGTCTCTAAAACAGTCAGGGCAAAAGAAAAGAAGTGGTTTAGACGTTAGTAATTAGAACGCTTCAGAAACTAGTTACAGCCATGCCAACTGTCCAAGTACCTTTGAAGTCGAGGTGGGCTGACCTTTCACTAAGGTTTATGTATCTGTAAGGTTTTTGTTAAAAGGATAAACGTGTTGAATCTTTACTTCTGGCATCTTGTAAAAAGACTGTATCAAATAGTTCTTGTATAGTGTGAAAAAGTTTGTGGGTTTTTTTCCTTTTAATGTATAACATACTTTGAGGAGTTTTTAACACTCATATATCGGATGCCTCTTGTGGAGATGTACAATGACTAACCACCATGATAACCATGTAGCAAAAAATCAAACTTATGGTCTATCAAGGAAGGTTTCACTCTAGGTTCTGACGGTCTTGTATTTAACAACAACTATAACAGGTACATCATCATCTGCAAAGCTGAGCATCATACTAACTGGTGAAATGACATTACTTTTATTTTGAAGAAAAATGGTGCCCTACATACATGCTTGGATCTAGGGCCACAGAAATGCACTCAAGAGATTTTCACACACATTCCTGTTCTGGGAGAATTTCATTACAAGTTCTCCGTTCAAAGCTTGATGTCAAGAATGGATAAATAAATATTTCCCCTGAGCCACAGGAACTACAATTTTTGGAACACCTTTCAGGAGATATTATTCCCTCAGATTACCATTGGATTATTTGTTAATAAGGAAATATTCATGTCATCTAGAATTTGCCACATTATAGCTGTATAACAGATGAGAAATATAAAATCCCCAAAAGTGCAGAAGGAGGCCATCTGTCCATTTGAGTCCGCACGACCCTCCAAAAGGCCTCCCACCCAAATCCCTATCATATCCCATAACCCCACATTTCTCATGGCTAATTCACCTAGTCTCCACATCCCTGAACACTGGATAATTTCAGCACGGCCAATCCACCTAACCTGCACATCTTTGGATTGTGGGATGAAACTGGAGCATCCAGAGAAAACCCATGCAGATATAGGGAGAATGTGCAAACTCCACACTGACAGTCACCCAAGGCTAGAATCATACCTGGGTCACTGCCACTGTGGAGCAGCAGTGCTAGCCACTGAGCCACCATGAGATTGCAGTCCTCAGAAGAACTAATCGTGAGCTTCTCCAAACCTCCATCAGTACATGGCAATGACTATAAAACATGGTCTTGTTTACAATGGTAAAGATGTCAGATCAACATGAGCCAAATCAATTTCTTCAATCAATTTATTCATCAAATAGTATTAGACTTGATCTAAAGAAAATAGATACACGGAACATGCCTTCATGACAAGACAAAGATAACTCACTAAAGTGTCTCAATGTCTTCAATTTTTTTATCCCAATTTATTCTGATGTCTCCCCTTTTTGAGATTATCTCTGGAAAGAGAGATCATGCACATGGCAAGAGGATCAGCAGCACATTTTCCAAATTCTCAAAAATGCTTCAACATCCAGTGAGTGTGTACTTCAATATTATGATCCCTCTGAGCTTACCACTTTGGAAGTAGATGCAACACAGAAAGATCTCAGAGCGTGTTTATTATTGTCTGGTTCTGAGGTCCTTGTGACAGTTCAGGCAAACTACTCTAACATTGCAGGAGAATCGTTTGCTCTAGTCTTCAGAATACAACAGTTTCACATATTCCTTCAAGGCAAGCATTTGATTGTTCATAATCGACCACAAGCTGTTTGAAATGATCTGTTGAAAGGCACTTGTGAATCCATCTTCAAAACTCCAATGATTACTTGTGAAGATCTAAGGGTGCAGTTTTAACATCTCTTTCAGTTATTCTAAATCCGTCACATTGGCCAATGATCAAGTGGTTTAACTGCCATCTGATGTTTTTTTCTCCATGCCTCATTTTGGACATAGGCCAAACATTGGTTTAATAGTGCCCACCTATGAGTGCTCCTACACTGTTACCTTTGACTTATTCAAATTTTTCCCTTCACTAAACTCAGGTCAAGCCCATAATAAGACATGATTTAGTCATTGTGCATAATTAAAACATTGCACAGTTTCCTTGTCAGAGGCATTGACCACTCCTTCATAAGCAAAAGATTCAAAACCATTAACTAACATTGTGTTAATTGTGTTCCTGAAAGAGCAGGAAATCTCACAGCAGCTCCAATCACAGCCAAACATCCCGCTGATGCATCTTTCCCACATTCTGCCACTTCTTATTCACTTCTAGCCACTCACTAAATTTAGCAAAGTCCATTTGTTCGAGCAGTAGAATTATGAATATGAATTTTGGTTTGTCTTTATATTTTTTATAAAGCACATCCAAGTAAAATAGTGAAAATAATTATATTTCAAAGTAAGCAGAAAATCTGCAAGTGTGCATATCCCAGAGGTCAAATGGAGATTAAGATATGTCTAGACTGCCTTCATCTTCAGCCTTAGAAAAGCATGCCCTAATGGATCAGCATAAAAATTCTTATATTAACACCAACCATTTGTACATCCTGCATGAGCAAGTTTTGCTACAATCTTACATCAACTTGAGAGCGATTTTGTCTCATACACTTTTACCTACAGCCACCAGCTGAAACATTTCTGGTTATCTGGGGACTGAGGGCTTTGTGTACATAATCCTTTGAAGCTTGAACCACATATAGACAGGGTGGTTATAAAGGGATTTAGCACCCTTGCCTTCTTTGCTCAGTCCTTTGCGTATAGGAGTTAAGAAGTCACGTTGAAGTTGTACAGGACATTGGTGAGACCTCTTCTGGAGTACTGTGTACAGTCTGCTCACCCTGTTATAGGAAGGATATTATTATGATAGAGAGAGTTCAGAAAAACATTGCTAAGATGCTATCAGTTGTGGAAGGTTTGAGTTATAAAGAAAGGCTGGTTAGGCTGGGACATTTTTCCACTGGACCTAAGGAGGTTGACCGAGTAGAGGTTTGTAAGATCATGAGGCTTATAGATAGGGTTAATGGTAGGTGTCTAAGAGGAGGGATTTCAAGACTAGGGGGTATATTTTTAAGGTGAGAGGAGAGATTTAAAAAAGACATTTAAAAAGTACAAATGTTTTATACAGTGGGTTTTTGCATGTAGAATAAACTTCCTGAGGAAGTGTTGGATGTAGGCACAGTTACAATGTTTAAAAAAACACTTAGTTAACTACATGAATAGGAAACATTTGGAGGGATACGGGCCAGGAGCAGGCAGTTGGGGCTAGTTTAGTTTGGGAATATATTTAGCCTGGATGGTTGGACCGAAAGGTCTGTTTCCATACTCTACGACTTTATGTACCATATCACAAATTCCAAGCAAAGTAAAGTTTCTCCACTTTTTTCACATTCTATACACTGTGAAAGTCACAAATTAATAGAGGTAGGGGGTGCATTTTGATGCTGGGATTCAATCCCCGATATCAAGTGAGTTATAAATTGCTTTTCTTTTTAGTTTCTGATCATATTTTTGAGTGACTGTTTGATAATTGCCTTATAAGCTTTGCGGGTTCTCTATTGTTCACATCTATGCTGCCATCTTCAGTGTTTGTTGAATCTCTTGCAGTGATTCACAGTTCCTTGTGTTTCCAAACTGTCACTGACTGCGCTGAGCTAATTCTAAATCTTGGCCTCTCAGTGCTTTGCTTGGTAGACATCAATTAAACAAACACCCAAGCCAAATTAGTTTGCACTTTTAATTTTTGAAATGGAGAAGCTGGGAAATAGTCTATTTCAAAGAGTCATTAATATCTTTGGACATGTGAAGGAGACAAGGCAGATTATTATGTGACAGAATATTTATTTCAGCTGCTGATGGAAGCCAGATAATTGGAATATTATAGCACTTGGTGGGCCACCCAGAATACTGTTTATAACACAGTGATTTAGGAAAATAAATACATTGTGTCTTTTTCTGTTTGTTATAAGGAAATCAATCACAGCAACAGTATCTAAACTTTGACAATCTAAAAAATAGTCCCATTAGAATTGAAGAGGAGATAAATCAGTTATACTATTATTTGTTGTGTGATTTATGACTATACATGAGAGTTATGAAGAGAAATCATGTGTCCTCAGCTGAGAGTTAGTCTCTCAGGTCTTTCGGATTTAGCAGAGTGCTGCAGGAGAATGATAAGCCTTATTCCTTGTGGAGTACAAACACACACAGCGGACTCTACTAGGGGCCTGAGCAATGTGGGCTATTGCAAGATTTGTGGCAGAATCATTCGAGAGGTCTGGCGAGGCCTATCTCAATGTCAGGAGCAACTTACTGTTCTTTTATGTTTTTGCCTAGCAGTGAGGTAAGTTTCTCACAAGGCAATGGAATTACAGTTTGTTAAAAGCAATGGTTATTAATGTCGCAATTCCCCTCACTAATATTCAGCTTTCTGTCTTACAATCGATGCCAAACAAAAACTAATTGTCAAAAACTCCTGACATGGATGTCAGAGTGGGTACCTGGCGACTTCAGTTCACGTCTGGCTGCAAGGAACCTCCATGTCGCTGAGCACCAAACGGTAGTTCAGGGCATGATCCTTGGGCACCAGCCACACACTCTCTTCATACAAATAGATTAGCATCCAACCCCTGATGAGCATCATGCCATGTCTTGATCCACTTCCAGGCCCTTTAGAAAGCACACACTTGCATTGCAGGATACACCAACAATTAGCATTGAAAGGCTGCAGCAGGACACTTTGTGGTAGGGACAGGGACCCAGCTCACAGATTGAACTAGGCTGTAACTCACGGCTGCTCACACTATCTCTTCGTACTTGCACGCTTAGTGTCTACCTGCATGCTTGCACCATCCATGCTTTGCCTTTCCTTGCCATGCTGTGCCATATCAATTAGCGCATTGGCACTTTTGCCAGAGTCAAAAGCTATCAGATTGTCAAATTGACCCACTGTTTTGCACAGCCACCCACAGACAGACTTGCCTAGTCATGATTGTCAGTAAGAATCTTTTGGGGGATCAGAGGAATGTCTTGCTGTATGGCAGACCAAGATGTTAATTTAACATCTACAGTATGTGCCCACTTTTGCATGGTAAACATACTGCACGTATATTCAACCAAATGGCCATGTTGGAAAGTGAGTAGGGGCTAGTCTGTAATTCAGACAAGAGATGACTGCTATCCATTAGATGGTCTTGGCACTTTTGGTCAGGAGTACAGTCCAAAGGCTTGGTCATTGTAATTCATCCACTTTGGCCGCCCAAAGTCAGGGGAGCTGGCGGACTATATTCTGAGGAGTGGGGCCTTGTAGGGCCAGCAGCAGCACTCAGGGAAATCGTGCATTCTTAATCAGGGAACTGAAAGCGCTATGGTCAGGGTCTGAGATAACAAGGTGTAGAGCTGGATGAACACAGCAGGCCAAGCAGCATCAGAGGAGCAGGTAGGCTGACGTTTTGGGCCTAGACCCTTCTTCAGAAATGGGAGAGGGGAAGGGGATTCTGAAACAAATAGGGAGAGAGGGGGAGGCAGATAGAAGATGGAAAGAGGAGAAGATAGGTGGAGTGGAGACAGACAGGTCAAAGAGGTGGGGTTGGAGCCAGTAAAGGTGAGTGTAGGTGGGGAGTTCTCCAGCATTGGCAATTCCTACTATCTCATGGTCAGGGTCTGGTCAGTTATATCCATGAGCTGCTTGTCAATGTCGGTTGTCAGTCTGGGGTAAATATAGTTCTGAGGTTCGGTCTGTTGACTGTTCAGGAGGATGCAAGATGAGCCTGAAGAGAGATAAAAAAGAGGGTGGGGGTGTCAAGGTTGCTGAAGGAAAGTAGACACAGTTGTGGACATGCAGGCATGAACAATGACATGTGAAATGAAAAATATATGTCGAGCTAAGCAGAACAGCTTCAGAGGGTATAGTAGGCTGGGTGGGGGGTTATTGTCAGCGAACATCACTTTGAGCTCCACAGGGCAAGCAAAGAGGAGCAGGCTGGATAGCAATAAAGTGTAAGGGTGGGGCTCAGGTGCAGGGAAAACAGCTGAAGACAAAGTCTGATGGGGCAGGTCTCCGCATGGGGAGGAAGGGTGGAAATGGACTGTTGGAGCAGTGTGAGATAAAAAGGGACATGGAGACTCTTGGGGGTGGGGGGACTTGATCACTAAGTGGAATCAATGTTGATGATGTCCACCATGAACTGCATTGTCAGTCATCTCTTGCCACTCATTAGATGTAAAGTACATCCAGAAAATGACTAGGGTAATGCCTAGGCTCAATGGAGTTAGCATCATAGAGTCATACAGAATGGAAACAGACCCTTCAGTCCAATTTATCCATGTCGACCAGATGTCCCACTCTGATCTAGTCCCATTTGCAAGCATTTGACCCAAATACCTCTCAACCCATCCTATTCATGTGCCCATCCAGATGCTTTTACGTGTCGTAATTGTACTCACCTCCATCTCCTCATCTGGCAGCTTGTTCCATACATGTACCACCCTCCGCATGAAAATATTACCCACCAAATCCTTTTTAAATTCTTCCCCTCTCACCTAACCTATGCCGTCCAGTTTTGGACTCCCTCAGCCTGGGAAAGAGACCTAGGCTATTCACCCTATCCATGCCCCTCAGATTTTATAAACATTTGTAAGATTACCCCTCAGTCTCCAATGCTCCAGGGAAAGAAAACCCAGCCTATTCAGCCTCTCCCTTTAATTCAAACCCTTCAATCTCAGCAACATCCTTGTAAATCTTTTCTGCATCGTCTCAGGTTTAACAATATCCTTCCAACAGAAGGGCAACCAGAATTGTACGCAGTATTCTAAAAGTGGCCTCATCGATGTCCTATACTGCTGCAACATGGTGACCCAACTTCTCCACTCGGTGTTCTGACCAATGAAGGCAAGCATCCCAAATGCCTTCTTCACCACCCTGTCTACCTGCATCTCCACTTCCAAGGAACTATGCATCTGTACCCCAGGTCTCTTAGGTTGGCAACACTCCCCAGGGCCCTACCATTAGCTGTATAATTCTTGCCCTGGTTTGCCTTCCCAAAATGCAACACCTCACATTTATCCAAATTAAACTCCATCTGCCACTCCTCGGCCCAATTGGCCCATCTGATCAAGGTCCTGCTGTACTCTGAGATAATCTTCTTCACTGCCCACTACACCAAATATTTTGTTGTCATCTGCGAACTTCCTAGCCTCCTAGGAACATTCAAAATCATTTATATAAATGACAAAAAGCATTAGTATTACTGACACAGCAGACATTGGTGGGAGAAGCCCATGGGCCCCCTAACCACAGCAATACTATAGAACAGAGAACAATCAAAAGATAATGAGGTCATGTTAAAAGGGTTGTTATTCATGGGTGAATTTAACCTTCGCATATATTAGGAAAATCAAATAAGCAAAGGTAGCATGAGGCAAAATTCACACAGTATACGTGGGACAATTTCATAGAACAATATGTTATGGATCCAACCAGGGATCAGGCTATTTTTGATCTGGTGATGTGTAATGAGGCAGTTTTAATACAGGAACTCAGATTTAAAGATCCCCTAGACAACAATGGCCATAGCATGATAGAATGGTGCAGTCACATTGAGGGAGACAAACTTGGTTGGAAACAACTGTGCTAAACTTAACTAAGGGCAATTATAAAGGAATAAGACCACAAGACCATAAAGTATAGGAGTAAATTAGATTGTTTAGCCATTCAAGTCTGCTCTGCCATTCGATCATGACTGATACGCTTCTCAACCCCATTCTCCTGCCTTCTTCCTTTACCCCTTGGTACCTTTATCAATTAAGAACCTATCTATCACTGTCTTAAATATACTCAATGACTTCACCCCACAGTCCTTTGTGGCAATGAGTTCCACAGATTAACCTCCCTCTGGTTGAAGAAATTCATCCTCTTCTTAGTTCAAAAAGTGGTCCCTTCACTTTAGGGTGTAGCTTTGAGTCCTGGTTTCTTCCAGTAGTAGAAACATCCTCTCCATGTCCTCTCAGTATTCTGTAAGTTTCAATCAGAACACCCCTCATCCTTCTAAACTCCGTTGAGTACAGACCCAGTGTCCTTGACCGATCCTCCTTCATCCCTGGGATTATTCTTGTGAACCTCCTCTGGAGTCCCTCCACAAGGCCAACACAAAAAACTAAAAGAACTGCAGATGCTCTAAATCAAGGACAAGAACAAAGTTGCTGGAAAAGCTCAGCAGGTCTGGCAGCATCTGTGAAGGAGAAAACAGAGTTAAAGTTTTGGGTCCGGTGACCCTTCCTCAGAACATCCTTCATTTAGATGCAGGGCCAAAACTGCTCACAATATTCCAAATGTAATCCAACCAGAGCCTTATACAAAGATGGAATCAAACCCGGGTCCCTGGCGCTGTGAGGCAGCAGTGCTAACCACTGAGTCACTATGCCATCCCAAATGCAGCTAACATTGCATTTGCCTTTCTAACTGCTGACTGAAACTGCATGTTAACTTTAACCAAATCCTGAACTAAGACTCTCAAGTCCCTTTGTGCCTCAGATTTCTGAAGCTTTTCCACTATTTAGAAAATAGGCTACATCTCTATTCTTGTTACTAAAGTGCATAACCTCGAAGTTTTCCACATGGTATACCATCTGCCATTTCTTTGCCCATTCTCCTGGCGTCTCCAATTCCTTCTGCAGCTTCCCCGTTTCTTCAACACAACGGTCACTCCACCTATCTTTGTTTTATCTGAAAATTTAGCAACAATGCCCTCAATTCCTTCATCCAGATTGTTAATGTATGAGGGCAGAATTGGCTGAAGTTGACTGGGAAAGGTGGTTATCAGAAAAGACAGTTGATGATCAATGGCAGACAGGTAAGTAAATAGTCTTTGACTCTCAGCAAAGATATATCTCAATGAGGGAGAGGGGATAGACAAAGCAAGCTAACCAAGGAAGTTAAGAATATCATCAAATGGAAAAGAAGAACACACAATTGTCAAAGATATGTATTAAATTAGAGGACCAGGACTATTTTAAAACCAACAAAAGGTAATTAAAAGAATAAGTAATTAATGGCAAGTAACTCAAGAAAAGGATAGCAAGAATTCCTTTAAAAGTATAAAAAGGAAGAGAAAGGTTTAAATAAATATAGGTCCATGCGAGAATGACGCTGGGGAAATAACAATGGAGAACCAGGAAGGAAAAAGGAAATGGCAGAAAAATTGAACTCATACATTGCATCAGTCTTTATGACAGAAGACACTAATAACATTCCAAAATTGCCAAAGAATCAAGGGGAAAAGTGGGGAAGGAAATAAATACAATAACTATCACCAGCAAAAAAGTACTAGGGAAACTAATTGGATTGCACCCTAGGATACAAAAAGAAGTAGCTACAGAGATAATGGATGCATTTGTATAAATCTTGCAGGACTCCTTTGATTCTGTAAAATCCCAGAGAATTGAAGAACTGCCAATGGAACACACTTACTGAGTAAGGAAGGGAGACAAAAAACAGGTAACTATTGACTAGTTTTCTTAACGCCTATCATCAGAAAATATGTAAGAGTCTATTATAAAGGATTAAATTGCAGAACATTTAGAAATTCCTAATTTAATCAAGGTAAGTTAACATGGCTTCATGAAGAGAGAATCATGCCTGTAAAGATTATGAGGTTTTTTTGAAGAGCAGGTAGGTAAAGGGGAACCAGGAAATGTCATAAAGTTGGATTTCCAAAAGGCATTCAATAAGGTACCACACATAATGCTACTTCATCAGAAAAGCCCATGGTATTTAGAGTAGTGTAATAGGATGAAGAGGTAATTAGCTAACTGATATTAGACAGAGAATTAGGATAAAGGAGGTACTTCCAAAATACCAACATGTGACTGGTGGAATGCCACAGGGATCAGTGCTGGGCTACGATTATTTACAATATATTTGATTTATTTATTGTCACGTGTATTTTGTTACAAATTACTGTGAAAAATGTCGTACAGTGTAGCCATTCTCTGGTGCCTTCTTAAAACACAGAAAAATAAAGCAAAACATAGAACACAAAGGCAGAAAAATAAAGAAGTAGTTTTCAACTTTACAGTCTTTCTTGTTAAGTGCTCCATCGTGGGCTATGGGTCTGGTCCCCAACCACAAGTCCCCTTTGATGTACCACCTCTGCTGGAACAAGAGTTGTCACTCTTCTGTGCCATCTTGCCTCCATCGATGCCCTCGCCACTATGAGTCCTTATATATTAATGACTTAGAGGATGGAAGTGATTGCATTATAGACAAGTTTGCAGATGATACAAAAATTGGTGACAAGGCAAGTGGCGAGCAGCTTACAGATGGATAGAGACAGGTGAAGTGATTGGGCAAAAATTGGTGGATGGAACATAATATGAGAAAATATGAAATTATACATGTTGCCAGGAAAAATACAAGACCTGAATATTATTTAAATGGACAAAGACAACATAAATCTGTAGCACAGAGGGATATAGGGGTCTTCAAGCATAAATCACAAAAATCAGCCGGTAATAGGGAAAGCAAATGGAATGTTGCCCTTTATTTCAAAGGGAATGTTTTATAAAAATGGGGAAGTCTTATTGAAATTATATAAGACATTTGTCAGTCCACAGTTGGATTACTATGAACAGTTTTGGTCCCTTATCTGAGGAAAGGTATACTGACACTGGAAGCATCCAGAGAAAGTTCACGAGATTGAAAGAGGAGAGTTTAAGTAGTTTGTACTTGTACTTATCAGAGTTTAAAAGAATGAGAAACGACCTAGTTGAAATGTTAAAAATTATTTGGGGGCTTGACAAGTTAGATGCTGAGAGGTTATTTCCCCTTATGTGACAGTTAGGATGAGAAGGCATAATCTCAGAATATGGGTTGACAACTTAAAACAGAAATGAGGAGGAATTTCTTCTCTCAGAGGCTGGTATATCTGTGGAATTCTTTATGGCAGAAGGTTGTACAGGTTGTATTGTTAAGTATATTCAAGTCTAAGATGGGCAAATTTTGAATGAGCAAAGGAATCAAGGATTATGGGGGAAAGGTAGGAAAATGGAGATGAGGATTACCATATCTCCCATGGTTTCATTGAATGGTACAGAAGACTCAATGACCTACTTTTTATGTTTTAAGACTGTGTGATGATTGGTACTAAATCTCATAAAGCAAAGTTGTCACATTCTTACCAGACCATAGACTGCTCTCTCATTAAACAGAAATGACTGATGGTGTTTGAGGTTAGGGGAGAGGTTAAGAAGGAGACTTTTTAATGGTAATTGAACCCACTCTGTTGGCCTCATTAACTAGACATCCAGCCAACTAAGTTAATGAGCCTTATCAAATTCCAACATTGAGCATAGCAGGATTTGAACCCACATTCTCAGAGTGTTACTCAGACCTCTGGATTAATAGTCCAGTAATAATAATACCACTAAACCATTACTTCTCCTACAAAAGGTCATTGTATTCTTATCAGACCATAGGGCTGCTTTCATTGGAAAGAGACAATTGGTAGTGGTTTAATGTGACGGCACAACACCCCAGGTCAGGTCTAAGTCTGGTACCATCAATCTGAAAGCTTTATTATGCAATTTATGAATTATCCTATATTTAAAACGATAGATTCTCATTTACACTCGCCATTCATAAAAGCATTCAATTTGCTGCAAATATCCATGACCTTAGCACCTGGCAAAGGAAGGAATTGCTTGGGCAATGATCTGTTCTGTCTTCATTAGAGAAATGTTGTTATTAATTTATAAAGCATATTGATTTATCTTTCTATTCATCCTACCTTTCTTGTCAGGTGAACTGTTCATACGTTAAGTCATCACCTGAGAGCTGTCTCATTCTATCAAGAGTAATTACTTCCACAAGAAATAACTAGGTAATCAAGAGTAGTGAATCTATTAGCTGAGGTGTGCAACTTAGCAACGGAATTGTCAAAATCCAGCTGGTTAGATCAAATCCCAATTGTCATTCTCGAAGGAAGCAGCTGAGATGGTGCATGCAATGGGACGGAAACTTGTAGTTGACAAAGTTCTCATGAACCGGCTATGCTTCTAGATGGTGAAATGTGTTGGTTTGGGAGGTCTTTCAAATAAGCTTTGAATGATTTGCACCCTATATGCGACATATACTGCAGCTAAAATATGCCAGTGGTGTTAGAGTTAGTGAGAAGAGACCTTATTAGGATGACAGGAAAAGAAAAGAGAGAAGAGATTTCTGTTAAGGAAATAGTCAGAAATAAACTATGTTGTGCCTGGGAACTGGTGGTGGAGGGTAACAGGTAGGCTTTAGACTTAGAGCTTTTGTTTAGGAGCCTATGCTATAAAGTCTATTCTGGGCCTAGATTTTCAAATGTGGTCTTGAACTGAAAATGGAAGTTACTTCAACACAACGTATGAATACACGCAAAGAGATTTCAAAAGGTCCAATCAATAGGCCAGGAGGTTGGCTTACCGTGCAATCATGGACAGAACTCCCCTGACTGGAGGACCAATAGAAGATGGTCCAGTAGTCACACCCCAAGGTGGAAGGGGCTGATCTGAAGATGGACAGACGGCTGCAGTAGTTGGCAAGCAGCTGTTATGGGCATGGAGGATGTGCCTCACATGTTCAATTGTGTCCTTCCCTTCCTACCCTGAACCATCATGTTGGTCTGGATGTGATATGAATTGCTTGTGCATATCACTGTAAGTCCCAGTCAATGTAGGTACAGGGCTTTTATGGTCTTCAATTGGTCTCAATGGACTGCTGTTGGCAAGAAGTGGGTAACTGTCTGACGCCAGAAACCATCAGGGAAAGTGGCTGGAGTGTGGACTGTCCAACTGGTGTGCAGGCAGGTGGCATCAAAATGCTTACCTGTCTGCCTCTGGTCAGTACCTTTCACAAAGTATCCCAGCCTCTGTCTTGAAGTGAGAAACACCGTTTAAAATCAGTTTGTGTTACAGATCTTGAGGAGCCTTGACAGAGTGGATGTGAAGAGGATGTATACTCTTGTTGGAAAAATCTTGAACAAGGTGTCATTACTTTAAAAATAAGCAGTTGTCCATTTCAGATAGAGATAAGGCAATTTTGTTTCCTCTCAGAGGATCGTAACTCTTTGGAATTCTCTTCTTCAAAAGGAAATGGAAAGAAAAAAAATGTATTTGAGTATTTTTAAGGCAGAGGTGGATAGATTCTTCGTAAGCAAGGGGGGTGAAAGGTTTTGAGGGTAAGTGGGAAGGTAGAGTTGAAGATACAATCAGATCAGCCATGTCCTTATTAGATAGCAGTGCAGGGTCAAGGTATCAATTAGCTTACTCATTTGTAATCAGTGAAATTTAAAAAGAAGCAATTAGTTTTGCAATGGAGAGTTTGCTTGGGGATGAGTTAGTATTGATATGTTTGGAGCTTTAATTTCTTAAATTCCATCTTGATATTTTAATTGCCTGTTTATTTTCAACTGAGCTCTTGTTAATCATTTGTTGAAGGAGTGTTTCAGTGCCAAGTGCTTTTGTCACCTGATTGTGCAGAAAGAAGAGGCAATTTCTTTCACAAGCCTTTTCAAATTAACCATCTTGTACTGAATGCTGTTTTTTTTTTCCAATTTGTCCTTGCAGCCAGTTTCCTAAATCCCCACATGGACTCCTAATAGTTTGTTCCTTTAATCTTTAGCCCAGGCATCTAGTTTGAGCTGTCATTTAACCAGCATGAAACATGAGCTATGTTATAATGAATTTCAGAGGGATTATCACATAGTCTGAGGGGAATATGTTAGTGGCATGGTCAAAACTGAAAGAAAAGGCCAAACTATATTCATGGAACATATTCTAAACGCTAAGCGGTGCTGTGAGTCATGTGGAATCCTCAGGTATTTAGTCAATTAATTATTGATGTAAACAAGACTGGAGAGAACTCGCCAGCTCATCTTTGGGATAATAGCCTGGGATCTTTTATATCCCCCCATGAAGCCTTAGTTTAACATTTTATCCTTAAAGTCTTTCTCCACATAATATTGACTAATGATAGTTAACAAAAGTGGTTCAGACCATGTAAAGGTATAACTCCCTCCTTTTCTTTGGTTATGATATTTTGGCTAAGTGTAATTTTCATCAAGTTTCATGGAGGTATTTTTTTCCAAGCGGACTAGTGGGTTTTCATGTGCTGGTGTCCTAAACTCACCTCATTAAACACCTACCCTGCTGCTATGACGCCATCCTCATCTGATGCCAGCTAGATTATACCACTCACAGTAGCTGCAAGAACTCCTGACTGCCCAGATATCCCAGATAGACTGTCATCCCTGGCGCTGGCATCATCTATAAAAGGCCACTGTGCACCCAGACAAGAGCTCCCCAAAGAGTTGAGATCGGATGTAATTTCTCCAGACTTGAATCTCTGCAATGGATAGCACCAGGAAACAGGTTGAAACTTTGTTTAGCTGTGTATTTGCAAATTTTCTAACTGTCACCTATATTTAGATTAACTAGTTTTTTTCTTTTATTTCTTCTTTTCTGAAGTAAACTTCTATTCTGTTGTTAAATAAATTTGGCAGCCTAATGTGGAAATGTCTTATGACTAATCACCATGCTAACTAATTGCATATCAAACGAGAGTTCATTCTGGGATCTAATATATATTCATGCTGAAAAGTGAGATTCTTGACATTGAAGGTCATCAGGGCCCAATTCTTCTGATCACAATGTATCACCTCACACTTTTCCACATTGAACTTCACCTACCAGCTCCCTGCTCACTCTGCGAGATATCCTTCAGAGTCCTATGCTGTCCTCCTTAGTTTACAATCCTTGCAATACCGGCCAAGTCCTTTCAAGCATTACTCATAAGAAAGTCCCACCGTCACAGGAACAAGTCTGATGAACTTTCCACTGTACTATCTCTTAGGCAAGTTTATCCTTCCATAGGCAAGGGGACCAGAATGACACACAATGCTCCACAGGCAGTCTCACTACTGAAACTAAATCTTTGCTCCTGTACTCAAATCTCCTTGTAATAAAGACTATCATGCTTATGCCATGCTTTCTGCATTGCATGCCAGCTTTCGGTGACATGTAGGTCCCTCTGGGGGAAAGACTTTCAAAATCTCTCATCTTTACTCCTCATACCAAAGAGGATAACCTCACACTTATCCACACTCTGTTCCATCCACCATATTCCTGCCCATTCACTGTTCACATCCTTTGCATCCTCCTCATAACTTATATTCTGACAAGTTTTGTATCTTCTGCAAACTTAGAAATATTACATTTGGCTCCAATATCCAAATTTGATTATGACCAACTGGGACCCAACTTAATAATGACCCTTTTCTCTCCTTCTATTCATTCAGAGGACGAGGGCGTCGCTGGCTAGGCAGCATTTATTGCCCATCCGCAAATGTCCAGGGGACAGTTTAGAGTCAATCATATTGCTGCGGGTCTGGAGTCACATGTAGACCAGACCAGGTAAGTTTTCTCCCCTAAAGGACATTAGTGAACCAAATGGGTTTTTCCAAAAATTAATAAATCATTAAATTCTTAATTTCAGATACTTATTGAATTCAAATTTCACCATCTGCCATGGCAGGATTTGATCACAGGCCCCCAGAACATTATCTGGGTCTCTGGATTAACAGTCCAGCAAAAATACCACTTGGCCATTGCCTCTCTACTGCCTGTTTTCTGCCTGATAACCAATCCTCAATCAATGCTAGTATATTAGCCCCAATCCCATCTATGTTAACTTTATTTACTAGCCTCCATATAAAGTTAACAACATTGTCAAAAGCTGTGTGAAAATCCAAACACACCCCATCTGCTGGTTCTGTTACATTGTCTCTTCTAAAAACATCCTCAAAGAGCACAATCAGGATTGTCAAATATGATTTCGCTTTTCAATTGCAAGTTGACTCAACCCAATCAGACAGTTATTTTCTAAATATTCAGCAATCAACCTTTGTAATAGATTCCAGTATTTTTCCAACCACTAATGTCAGGCTGATGGTTTATAGTTCCTTGTTTTCTCTCTCCGTTCTTTTTTTAAATGTTGGGGTTACATTGCAACTATCCAATCTACACGCACTGTTACAGAATAAATAGAATTTTGAAAGATGTACACCAATGCATTTATTATCTCTGTCGCCATTTCCTTCAATGTTTTGTAAAAAGCATTTGCAACAACCTTCAGCTATCTCAGACTCCTCCAGTATCACAGATGCCAGTATTCAACCAATCTGTTTTCACTCCATGTGATATCAAGAAACAGCTGAAGACACTGGATACTGAAAAGGCTATGGCTTGTTGAAATATTTCAGTAATAACTACTGAAGACCTGTGCTCCAGAATTTGCCATGTCCCTAACCAAGCAGTTCCAGAATAAGTATAACATTGACATTTACCTGACTACATGGAAAATTGCTGAGATATGTTCAGTTCACAAAAATCAGGACAAATGCAAACCATTGACTGCTCTATCTATTCTCGATCATCAGTAAAGTGACGGAAGGAGTCATCAAAAGCATAATCAAGCCGCTCTTCCCTAGCAATAACCTGCTTATTTACTCTCACTCTGGGATCTACGAGGGCCACCTGGCTCCTGATCACATTACAGACTTGATTCAAACTTGAACAAAAGAGCTGAAATCCAGACATGTGGTGAGACTGATGGTCCTTGGTATCAAAGCTGCATTTGGCTGAGTGTTGCATCAAAGAATCAAGGGAAAGATCTCTGTGGGTTGGAGTCATACCTAACACAAAGGAAAATGGTTGTGGTTGTTGAAGGTCAGTCACCTCACTTCCAGAGTATCACTGCAGGAGTTCCTTAGGGCTGCATTTTAACCAAACCATATGTAGCTACTTAGTTAATAACTTCCCCTCTGTCATCAGATCAGAAGTGGGCTACTCACTACACACAATCAAAACCATTCATGACTCCTTAGATACTGAAGCTATCTATGCCCAACTGGAGCAAACCTGGACAATATCTTGACTTGGGATGACAATTGGCAAGTTACATGTGTCCCACAAAGATGCCAGGCAGTGACCATTTCCAACAAGGAAGGATCTAACCATTAATGACTGACATTCAATGGCATTACCATTGTTGAACTCCCATTATCAACATGCTTGTGATTATCGAGTCAAACAGTCATGGAGTACGGAGACAGACCCTTCAGTTGCCATTGAACAGAAAACGAACTGGATCAAAGGAGCAATTACACAACTACTTTAGTTCTATATTCATCAAATAATGCATAAATAACTTCCCAGAAATTCTAGGGAAGCAAGGGCCTGTTGAGAAGGAGGCATAGTATTAGAAAAATAAAGTGTTGGAGAAATGAATAGAACTGATGAATCTGATAAATCTTCCAAGCCTGAAACTAAAGGAGGTGACCATGGAATTAGTAGTATTGTCAATTTTCAAAATTCTGTAGATTTTGGAACAATCCATGCAGATTTGAGAGTGGCAAAAACCATCCCTCGATTTTAAAAATGAGGTGATAAGAAAACCAGGAATTTAAATCAATTAGTAGGGAAAAGCCAGAGTCTATTGAAGGATGAGTTGAGAGGAAACTTGGAACATGCCAAAGTGATGACACAAATTCAGCAAGGATTTATAAAAAGGAATTTACATTTGATAAACTGACTGGAGTTTTTCTGAGGATGTAACTAATAGAACCAACCAAAAGGATCTTTCATGTGCTGTATGCGGATTTTCAGAAAGCTTTTGATAAAATCCCAAATAAGAGGTTAGTGTGCAAAATCAAAGCACATAGGGCTGATAGTTATATACTGACATGGATTGAGAATTGGTTAGCTGCCAGAAAATAGAGAATAGCAGCGAATGGGTCTTTTTCACAGTGAAAGGCAGTGACAAATGGGCCACTGCAGGGATCAGTACTTGACCTTCAGTTATTCATAATATGTATCAATAATTTGAATGAGGTGGAATTTGGAATCCAATATAATATTTCCAAGTTTGCAGGCAACACAAAGTTAGGTGGGATTGTGAGTGGTGAGGAGGATGCAAAGGGGCTTCAAGGCGATTTAGACGAGTTGAGTGAGTGGGAAAATACATAGTAGATGCAGAATAACTTGGATAAGTATGAAGTTGTCTGCTTTAGTGATTGACTGAGAAATGTTAATGCATGAAAGGAACTTGTACACCAGTCACTGAATGCAAGCACTTAGGAAGGCGTGGTTTGCATTGCAAAAGAGTTTCAGTACAGGAGCAAGAAGTTTCCCTGAAATTAAAGCCATGATGAGGCCAACATGAGGAATATTGTGTGCAGCCTCCTTACCTAAAAGAAATTATACCTGCCATAGCTGGTGTATAGTGTAGGTTCACTTGACTGATTCTGGAATGGTAGCTTTATGATGCGATGAAAAATTGAGTTGACGAGACCGATATCCATTGAAGTTTAAAAAATAAGAAGGGGACTCTGAGTATTGAGTTCTGACAAGAATAGAGAGAATAGATGTAGAATTGATGTTTTCCCCAACCAAAGGTCCACAACAAAGGATTATAGTTTTAGGATACACGGTAGGCAATTTTGGGCGAAAATGAAATGAAATTTCTTCACTCGGAAGGTTGTAAACCTGTGGAATTCTACACCTCAGAAGGCTGTGGAGGCGAAGTCACTGAATATTTTTAAGAAAGAATAGATTTCTGGGGGCTAGAGATATCAAGAGACATGGGGACAATGTGTGAGTACGGCACTGAAATAGTAAATCAGCTATGATCATGTTGAATGGTTGAGCAGACTTGATGGACTGAATGGCCAACTCATGCACCTACTTTCTGTGCTTCTAAATAAATACTTTAGCTACAAGAGCAATTTAGAAGCTAGGAATCCTGCAGGGAGTAATTCATCACTGGTCCACCATCTAAAAGGCGCAGAGGAAGGGTCACCAGACCCGAAACGTTAACTCTGTTTTCTCCTTCACAGATGCTGCCAGACCTGCTGAACTTTTCCAGCAACTTTGTTTTTGTATCTAAAAGGCGCATGTCAGGAATGTGATGAAATACTCCCTACTTGCCTGGATGAGCGCAGTTCCAACAACATTCAACAAGCATGAAATCATGCAGGACAAAACCGTGCAATTGATTGGCATTGCATCCACAAGCGTTCCCTCCCTGTACCATTAACACTCAGTGACAGCAGTGTGCATTATCTAGAAGCTGCACTGCAGAAACCTACAAAGATCCTGCCAAACCTATGGTCACTAAAAGGACAAGGTCACCATGGCAACACCACAAACTGAAAGGCCCCCTCCAGGCCATTCACCAGCCTGACTTGGAAGTATATCATCTTTCTTTTGGTATCGATGGGTCAAAGTCCTGGACCTGCTTCCCTTACAGCATTGTGAGTCTACCTACATCAAATGGACTGCACCAGTTCAAGAAAGTAGCTCACCACCGCCTTCTCAAAGAATTAGGGACAGGCAACAAAGGCTAGCCCAGCCAGCAACACCCACATCCCAAGAATGAATAAAAATAATAATGTATGAAACATTAAGACATGATTTTTTCCAATTCTAATTTTTCATGAAAATTAATTTCTTTCAGTTTCACAGCGTCACTAAACCCTTGGGTTTTAATTATTTCAGGGAGATTGTTTGTGCCTTCCCCTGGGAAGACAGACTTAAAGTACTTACTTAGCTTCTTTGCCATTTCTTTAATTCCTATCATAAATTCTCCTGTCTCTGCATGGGTGGCTCTACTACTTTTCTTTACATACTTATAGAATCTTTACCATCCAGTTTTATGTTTGTTGCCATTTTATGTTCATATTCTATTCTCTAATAATTTCTTGGCCCTATTTTGCTGAATTCTAAAATTCTCCCAATTTTCAGGCTTTCAGCATTTTTGAAAACCTTATGAACCTGCAACTTTAATCTGATATTATCTTTAACTTTCCTTGTTCGTCACAAGTATGTCATCTTTCCTTGTTAGGTACTTTTGCCTCCAGTTCTACACAGGCCCATTCCCTCACCTCTTTTTTTGGTTACAGTAATGACTATTTCCAGCTTTTGCCCTTACCTGAAAGATTTCATCAACTTTGTTTCCAATTTCCACCCTTCTCTTGCCTTCAAATAGACTGATTCTTACTCTTTGTTAGCTTCCAAGGTGTCTGGAGATAGGCTACTCAGTGATATCCACCTTAAGACTCCTCAGTCCTACAACGATACCTTGATTATACTTCCTTATATGCCACTTCCTCCAAGGACTTTATTCTATTTTCCCAGTTTCACTGTCTCCATTGCATTTGTTCTGTTGATATCACCTTGCACATCAGTGCTTCTTATACATCTTCTTCTCAGTTGAGGGCTCCATTCCACATGGTTGAAGAACCCTCAGCTTTGTCTGTTTTACTTATCGCACTTCTGCTCTCTCCCATTTCCTTTCCACATAGAACTCTGGTAAGACTGCTTTTAATAGATCATCCTCACCATTTCTGGGACCCCCAGTATAATGGTGTTATCAACCATATCTTCCCTTTTCCTCTCCTTTCTGTATTCCAAAAAGATTCACCCCATTGCCTCTCACAGTTCTGTTCTTCAATTATCCTTAACAATCCCTTGCCTGCTAATGACACCTTTTAATGCAAGTGCAAAAGATATATTACATGCCCTTTTAATTGCTTCAATATCTCCACCGAAAGCCACAAAGATCTCTTCCAGCTCAAACAGTAATTCGTTTGTTCTTTTTTCAACTTTGTTCACTCTAATCACTGGGCATAATGCAGTCTCTTCTACACTGGGAAGGCAAACTACAGGTTGGGTCGCTACTTTGTAGAATACCTTCTTTCAATTCACACGTGTGGCTCAAACTTTGGTCACTTGCTAATGTAACTCTCTACCTCACTCTGTCCTCCATCCTACAGTTTCATTGGAATTCAACAAAAGTTACAGGAACAGCATGTCATATATTGACTAGGCTTATAATGGATTCACTCAACACTGAGGTCAAGAATTTCAGATCATAACTTCTGCTGTTGGCTTTATTTTTGGACTTAGACTGCCATTAAGTCTTATTTATATCTCCTCTAGACCCATTTTTGTTTTGTTATTTTTTCTATTACCATCTATTTGTCTTGCACCATCAATCTCTTTGTCAGGTATCTCTTTTGTCTTTCACCCTGACACATACCTTCCCTTTACTTGTCTGTTCTGCTCCCGCTTTCCTGATCTTTGTACTTACTTGAAACTTGTTACATTTCAAACTTCTTCCAGTTCTGTTGTCAGATCTTACTGCCTAAAACATAAACTCCATTTTTATCTCCTCGGGTCCTATTGAATACTTCCGACATTTTCTTATTTTATATCAGATATCAACCTCCTGCAATATATTACATTTGATCAAAGCTGTAATCTCCTGCTTATTAATTATCCATCATCCCAAATAATTTAACAGACGATCTATTTATCAGCATCACATTACTAATTGTGTGACCTTGTTGTACACAAATTAGCTCCTGTGTTTTCTACTATTGCACTTCACAAATACCTAATTGGTTGGAAACTTCATCCGGAGGCCGTAAAAGGAGAAATATAAATACAAGTCTAACTTTGCTTTTCTCAGATTATTTACTCCGGATTTTACTGATATTTATTGAGCTGCACTTTACAAAATGAAGGCATGTAGTCCAGAAGCATTCCTCCTGTGTGCTACAAGGAATTAGATTAATTTGTAACAACAGAAAGATGAATTCCTGATACAAGTAATTTCTGATTTCAGTGAACATTTAATTTTCGTGGCAAATTGAATTTGCTTTTATTAGGATCTGACTGTGATGAAAATCAAACTGACTCCATAGGGGAGTGATTAACCAATCTCCAACAAAAGAATTACACACATAATTATAAATGCGACCTTCCTTTTTTGCATCATTCCAAGTCACCAGGGAAATTTGATTGTGACACTGACAGTGAACATTGAGCTATGCTGAAACACTGACCTAAATTAATTTTCAATTGCCAAAAACTATATCCTGGATCAATGAGTTATAAAAAAGACAGGATACACCCAAAAGATTACTGGAGACTGGAAGTATAGACACAAATGCCAGATGGAAATAAAGTTTCCATTCTTAGTCAAGAAGCTTTTGTATTTACTTCATGAATGCTAGAATTTAACTCCACAGTGACATATTTGCAAATTACACTTTTCCAGCACTGTTTGTGATGGTTGGTCATGCATATCACTGACTCTTGACACCGCTAAGCTTTGCAATTTATTTTATTGACTGGTAAAACTAGCTGAAGCATTCTAACATCTGATCTGGCAATAAATGAGTTTACATATGACGTTCTGTTCCATTGACTTATATTACTTGTTTTCCTGATGGGATGAAAGTTAAAATTGCCCTTCAATTTGCAGCCACATGAGACTGAATTTCTAAGTTCCTTCATGAGTGCACTTCTAAAACATTGGACTTTTGATTGCTGCTGGTAAACTCCAGGGTGTGTCTGAAGAACCCTAATTCCCACTGAACACACAAAAAAAATGTTTGCGTAGTCATGTTTTATTGGAAAATGCATTCCCACTAGGAGCTAGTAAAAGTAGCAATCTGAAACATGAATTTCATTCTTAATCAGAATAGATGAAAAATATTTTATTATTTATTGACAAGTAACATTCATGCTGCACAAATCTGGGCGATGATAATATCCAACAGGAGATAATCTAACAATCACCTGTTAACATTCAGTGGTATTGCCATCACTGTTTCCCCAAAGTCAACATCCTAAGAGTTATCATTGACCGGAAACTGAATTTGTCTACAAGAGCAGGTCAGAGGCTAGAAATCCAGTAGTAACTAACTCACTTCCTGATTCCCCAGTGCTAGACCACCATCTACAAGGCATTAGTCAGGAGTGTGATGGAATGCTCTCCACTTGCCTGGACGAGTGCATCACCAATAACACTGAAGGCGTTTGACATCTTCCAGAAGAACACAGCTCATTTGATTGGCACCGCATCCACAAACATCAACAAAATCATCAAGTCTCAGTAGCAGCAATGTGTACCTTCTACACAGCCCTCTGCAAAACTTCACCAAGACTCCTTAGACAGCATCTTCCAAACCCAAAATCACTTCTGACTAGAAGGACAAGACAGCAGATACATGGGAACACCATTACCTACAAGTTCACCTCCAACCCATTTACCACACAGCCTTGGAAATATATCACTGTTCCTTCAGTGTTTCTGAGGTAATATCCTAAAACTTCTTTCCTAACTGCACGGTGGGTGTGCCTACACCAAATGGACCACAGTGGTTTAAGAAAGCAGCTCACCACCACCTTCTCAAGGGCAAGTAGGGATCAGCTATAAATATTGGCCCAGTGAGTGGCACTCACATCCTGTGAAAAAAAATCAATGATATGTCAAAATCTGAAAGAGTCCAAATTTGAAACAAAAGTTGAGCTGATTTGAACATTTTCACATGTATTCATGTTAAAATAATGATGTGCCATTTATGAACTTATTTTAGGTTTGTGAAATGTTTTCCAATTGCCCCATTTCATTTATTCTAACATGCCTAATGTTCCTGCCATGTCGGTGTTGGCAGCTTGTAGGCAGTGGCTTCCTCAAAGATTTAGGAGATTGATAATCGAGGATTAACTGAGCATTGATGACAACATTTAAACATTCTAAAGTACAATCTTGAACTCGCAGCTCCACGTTTATTTTAGAGTGAGATGACATGCTCTATAATTATCTCATAACAGGGAAATGCCAAACACCAGATGCAGTAATCTTGTCCAGTGCCTGTTTAAAGCATGAAATCATCCTTTCAGGAATAAAAATAGCATGTCAATGCAAGGGAGCTGTCAACTGGCTATTATGACTATTGGATTAGAGTACAACTCAACAAATTGCTGATTTGTTGACCAGACATTTGACGTTCAGTTGTAAGGGGTCAGGGAAAAGGAATAGCACCAGCACTGAGACGGGACCATCAACTTCAGTCCTCCTGAAAGCATCTGATTTAGCACGAGTGAACAGGAATTGTCAAGACAATGAATGCTGTGTGTAGAACAAACCAGATCTGACAGGTTGGCAGCGAAAAGATACAGAACTGACAAATTCCAAGATAATACGTCAAAAGTTTTCAAATGTTTGACTCACTCTTCCCATTATCAAGCATGCATCAGCTTGGTTCAGTTATTCAGTTTCTTGCCTCTGAGTCAGAAGACCAAGCTACATCTATAACTCTCAAGTATATAATCTAAGTTGTTACATGAGCGCAAGATTGAGGGAATGCTGTATTGATTCTGGAACAGTCATTTAGAATGGTATCACTACCCTGTTCAGGTGGATGTAAAATATTCCACATTGCAAGGTGAAAGTTATCAAGTAGTTCTCTCTGACTCTGTGAATATTCTTCCCTAACAATTATCATCAATGGAACGGATTTGGAAGACATTCATCTCTCCTGTTGTTAATGGAATTTTGCTATGTATAATTTGTTTAGAATTTGCCTGTGCAGTAATAATTACTACATTTGAAATAATGATAGAGTCATGGAGTCACACAGCACAGAAACAGACCCTTCGGTCCAACCAACCCATGCCTACCATAATCCCAAAATAAACTAGCCCAAACTGCCTGCACTTGGCCCATATCCATCAAAACATTTCTCGTTCATGTACATATCCAAATATCTTTTAAACGTTGAAACTGTACTGCACCACTTCCTCTGGAAGTTCATACCATACATGAACCACTCTCTGCGTAAAAATGTTGTATCTCAGATTCCTTTTAAATTTTTCTCCTCTCACCTTAAAAATGTGCCCCCTAGTCTTAAAATCTACTGCCCTAGGGAAAAGACACTTGGCATTCATCTTATTTATTCCCATCATGATTTTATAAACCCCATTGAGGTCACCCCTCAACCTCCTACATTCCAGTGAAACAAGTCCCAGCCTATCCAGCCTCCCCTTATGACTCAAACCCTCCATTCCTGGCAACATCCTGGTGAATCTCCTCTGAAGTCTCTCCAGGTTAATACCATGCTTCCTATAACAGGGCAACCAGGAACTGGGCACAGACAACTATTAATTAGACTGAAGATCCTAAGGCATTGAAATGTAGAGTGGCAGTGATTTTCATAACGTCGTATAAATTGTATCGATAGCACAAGTTGTCAATCAGATCACCAGGTCTTCATTACGCATGGAGTAACTGCCCTCTGCTATTTACTTTCTTATTAACACTGGAAAGCAGCATTTTGCTTGTCCAACAATTTCATCTGTTTTCTCAAGACTGGGGGGAGGGAATCTGTGCTCAAGGCCCAGTTGCCTTGTGTCATAACATGTTTTACAAAAAATATACAGTGAAACACCTTAAGAAGTCACCATACCACTGTGCCTAATTAATGACAGAAGTCATAAACAAGGAGAATAAAAAAGTAAAACTTTATCACAGTTCAATTAATGACTCCTGGGTTCGGGGTATGTTGGAAAACGGGGCTGAAGCTGATACACAGGGCTGAACTGGGACCACCACGCTGGGCTGGGGCAAGATTACCATGCCACACTGAGAGCACCATGCCACACTGCGATGAGACCTTCACGCCAAGACTAGACCTCCATGCTAGGCCTCTGGAAGCAGTCTTTGAAGTAAGGACAAGACCTCCACACCAAGATAAGACCCCCATGACAGGACTAAACATTCATGCCAGCTGCTGGAATACCTGGAAGCTGCCGAGGAAGACCTGTATGCTAGGATGAGATTGCCCCTCCAAGACAAGACCGCCACACCGGGAGACTGCCACATCAGGAGTCCGCCCCACCAGGTACCAGGCCTAAACTGCCATCCTGGCCTGCTGGAAGCCATCTCATCATTTGATCAGGGCCAGGCAAGGGGAAGACCCCTTTACAGCATTTAGTCTGGCGACAGCGTCTCAACTGGTTGCTCTCACAGGACTCGAGTTAACGGCCGCCATCTTCATATCTTTTAAGTGCAGTTGCTGTTGTAATGTCAAGTACAAAGATTTATAGAACTTGGTTCTTATTAATCATTAATTACTTTCAATTGTATACTTTCAGTGATAAAAGATTTTGTGAATCATTTATGAGGTTTTATCTATAAACTTTGGAAACTGAACAAACAATGAATTCAATGGGCAAAGTTTTGTATAATAATGAAAACCTGTAAGAGTTGGCAAACTTGTTAATAATGTAGTCCTGGCACACAATCTTAGTATGTATCTCAAAACATTGTACCCTAGCCCATATGTTTCTGCTCACTGATTTCAACAAGCATAGATTATACTCTCAAACATTTGAATGCAAGAAAATGAAGATAAAATTTGGCTGATGTGAGTAGAATTGGTGTTGGGCCTGTTAGACATGTCAGGATATGTGGGCAGTGGCAGCCTGATCATTAGAAAAGGGTTAACAACAGTTAGGGTTTCAATCTCCTGGGCCTCATTCCCCACAAGACAGCTACAGTTTGTTCCTCAATTGTTCTCAGATTACGGTTAACCCCAATGCTTCAAATCATTTACTTTTCTTTCCGAAACTTCATTCCCACCCCTAGATCCTTGACTATGCAACACTGCTCAAAATCCTAGACCACATTTCAAACGTTCCCACATCAAATTGTCCCCAGGGTTTGCAAATTTTAAAGAGTTTTTTTCTCCAATGTTTCTACTCCGCAGACTCACTATTCAAGTGATATCACACCCTTATCAGCCTCAGTGTTCCTGGTATTTTCCCGTCCAGTATTCGGACAGCCCAATATCATTCTTCCAATGCCTTGGAAGCACTCCTCACTTTCTCACTGTAGCTGAAGTAGTATCAATTGCTGAGATTGAATGTAGGGCTGCCATTTTCTAGGCTTAGCCACACTGATGCTAAATTAGTGTCCCTGATCACCTAATGTCACTGAATACATCTAATTCCAGGGTACTTCCAGTGAGTTTGCAATGGCAGAAAACCATAACTGATCTTACCTGAGAGTTGAGCGCCTGGTCCTTAAGGAATGCAAGTGCTGGGCTCATCTTGCAGATTTATCATTTGTTGTTTGTCGAGTGTTTGACAGACTTGTCACCTAAGCCAGCATGGTACAAACTAGGCATCAGTCGGATAGTTTGCATGTCATCATCACAGCAGTCACAGGGCTCCCAGCACAAATTGGGGGCAACCCTAGCATTCACCATTTCCCTATAGTCTACACAGACAGCAGCTGGTGGCATATTGCTTTGCAACAAAGTGGAATGCTACTCCAATGAAGTTTGCACCCCATCAATTTATTGGCATTGATATGAGGTTAACGCCTTCAAAGATTTTCAGCTATCTGGTACACTGCTGGCAAATAAAAACTGAAAAAACAGTGTTAACGTTTCAGGTCCAGTGACCCCCTGAGGAAGGGTCACTGGACCTGAAATGTTAACTCTGTCTTTTCCTTCACAAATGCTGCCAGACCTGCTGAGCTTTTCCAGCAACTTTGTTTCTGTACATTGCTGGCAAACTCATTTTTATGATTTGTTACATTTCTTTCAGGATATATGTGATGCAATCACAATCCATTCATCTAAAATTGAAATTATAGGGCTGCGTTTAGTGTTACGGAGAAGGGAAAAGTCGAAACCCTCGGATAACTAAACCAAGACACGAGCCCCAAGCTTTTATGATGGGAGTAGAAGTTCCTTTTAATAATAAAATCTGAAGCACCCAGAGAATCTCACCTCACCCCCCATAATCTATTAAAAGCGTGGTCAGATGAAAGAAAATCCCTGATCTCCACTTTATAAGTAACAAGTAACACAAACAATGGACAAATTAACAGCATTACTCACAAACTGTACAATTCCCCCTAAGTACTAACTATTCCCTAACTGATCTAAATTCTACTAGAATGCTGTTCAAATAATCACAAGTCCTACTTATATAAACCCAATTAATAAGCAATAAAGTAGAACTTAATCTCTCTATGTTCACACAAACTGTGTCTTCTGGAACATTCTTCCTTCTCCGGCCTATCTTCTGTCGATCTTGAGTCATAGGTGCTTTCTCTGCGCTAAAAGAAATGATAGCGCTTTTTAGAGAACTTAACGGTTTTTTGTGAGAGCCAAGTTTATTTCTCAGATGGCGGATTGGCTTTTGTTTCGGATGGCAGTTGGCTCTCCCCCAATCTTCAAAAAAAACCTTTCTTATATTTCCCCTATGACACACCAAATTCTTATAATATGATTGGTTTCCGGTTGTCAACACCATCAGTTTTTAAACTCAACTGGATTTGAATCGCTGAGTGCTTGGTTTGAATTAATTGGCCAAATTCAAACTTGTTGTCAAGACATCAAAGCTTTTTTGCCTGCCACCTGTAAGGCCTTCTGATACATTTGTTTCAATTCTGGGGCTCCCTGTACTGTCCTTGCAAACTTCCGAGCACAGACAAACCACAATCTCTTTAAGGGACCATGCACTGTTTTTCAATTCATGAGTGTTCTACGCAACTTTGTAATATTAGGGCTCCCTGCATTAAGTGTGGTGGAGCATGATGAAATTCCATCCCACCACAAAAAGCTCCAACCTACTGCTTAAGCTATCTGGCAGGCTTCTCAGCCTGTCTTGAGTCTCAAAACTGCCAGAAACTGTGTATAAAATATAGGAGTTGAATTAGGCCATTTGGCCCATCAAGTCTGCTCCACCATTGAATCATGGACAACATGTTTCTCAACCCCATTCTCCTGACCTCTCCCCATCAGAGACCAGCTGCTCTTAGAGGTATCACTGGTGAGTCATTCCTTCTTAGGGGATTGGGAGTGGGAGTTATGAGGGTTCAGAGACAAGGGTATGGGCTGGCTTTCAGAAGCTGCTCTCTCCCCTCTCTCTGTCACCTGACAGCCACCAGATTGGGAAATTGAAGATATGTTCAAAACCCAACAGGCTTTCATGTTGGGAAGGCAACTATTTTCCTCATCTGTCTGGAAGATAGGTCATTTGGCAGCTTGAGTCTCTGAAGTAATGACTAATTGATCACTTTACTGCCTAAATCTGTGATGAGTCAAGGAGGTCACCCATTGATCTTGCTGGACAAAGCTTAGTTGCTGTGATGGCAACAAGGAGAGCGGTATCTTGGAAGTGCCAACCCACTCAACTATTTTCCATTCCTGTCCCCCAACCCATCAACTTTAGGGAAGAAATATCCAATTGAATAGGAGTCAAATATCTCATCTGAGTGAAAGTGGAAAGCAAGGGTTCAAGCAGGTAACTAATGTACTGCTGTATCCTAAATCCATGAACAATTAAGTGATATTGGCATCAAACTTGATAAACGCAGAAAGGTCTTTATGAAACAAAAGGAGGTACAATGACAAGATGAACTCAATTTAGAACTGTCATACGAAAGTAATTTGTTGAGTACTGGGTAATTTATTCTAGAGATATGCTTTTAAGGTATAAAACTTGCTTGTATCGATACTGCATTGGGTGTGAATAATCCAACTTCTTTATGGTGGTGGAGGGTTGTTTTTCAGACTGGAAGTCTGTGACCAGCAATGTTCCGCAGGAATTGTTGCTGGCTCCATTGCTGCTTATCATTTATTAAACAATTTGGATAAGAATATAGGAGGCATGGTTAGTGGTAGAATAGTAGGTAATGAGGATGTTTATCTATGATTGCAAAACGATCTTGATCAATTGGGCCAATGGACTGAGCAGTGGCAGATAGATTTTAATTTAGACAAATGAGATGTGTTGCATTTTGGTATAACAAACAAGAGCAGGACTTACACAGTTAATGGCAGGGCCTTGGGAGTGTTGTGGAACAGAGGGATCGGGTACATACTTCATTGAAGGTTGCATCATAGGTAGACAAAGAAGCCAAGCTTGCCTTCATTGCCCAGACCTTTGAGTTTCGGAGTTGGGACATCATGATGAGATTGTTCAGGACATTTGTGAGGCCTCTTCTGGAGTATTGTGTACAGTCCTGGTCACCCTGCTATAGGAAGGAGAAGGAGAATTGGAGAAGGTGCAGAAAAGATTTACAAAGACGTCACAGGGACTGGAGGGTTTCAGTTATAAGGAGAGGCTGGATAGACTGGGGCTTATTTCACCGGACCACCTGAAGTTGTGGGGTGATGTTATAGAGGTTTATAAAATCATGAGGGGCATAGATAATGTGAATAGCAAAGTTCTTTTCCCTAGGGTAGTGGAGTCCAAAACTAGTGGGCATAATTTTAAGGTGAGAGGAGAAAGATTTAAAAGCGACCTGAGGGGCACATTTTTCACACAAAGGGTGATTCATATATGGAATGAACTGCCAGAGGAAGTGGCAGATGCAGGTATAGTTAAAATATTTGAATGACTTTGGACAGGTACATGAATAGGAAAGGTTTAGAAGGATATGACTGCACGCAGGCAAGTGAGACTACTTCAGTTTGGGAAACTTGATTGGCATGTAGGAGTTGGACTAAAAGGGTCTGTTTCTGTGCTGTATGTGTCTATGACTCTATGACTCTGAGTTACTGGGTGTTAATTGTATGAGTCTCTCTTTGAAAGACACCACAAGATGAATAATCTCCGAAAGTGTAATCAGATCAAACCAAATGTTCTTTTCGTCCTTGATAGAGATCAAAATATATTCAGAGGAATTAGGGAAACCTTAATAAACTGGCATATTGAGGCAGCCTAATAAATAAGTTGGCACACTGATCTGTCGACAGTCTGAGTCACCAAGTTCTTAAGGGACATAGTAAGATTTGTAGCCCTCAGTGTGAATTGTCTTGGTTCAAACTCCCTCTTCTGTTTATTTTCTTGAATTTTTCTCCTTCCCATTTTTCTCTCTGCTTTTCTCTCACATTTTCATCTCTCTTTCCCATTCTCTTTCCCTTTCCGCAATCTCTCAATTTTTCTTGTTCCTTCTGTTTTGTTTGAAATTGTAATTTCACTGTACCGAGTTTAATCTCTCTGCCACCACTTCATCAAAATGTCAATTTCAAGATTCTTTGTACATTGATTGAAATTTGTTTGCTCTGACTTCTGTTGATAGTTGCTGACTGGCAGCACTCAGAATGAGAGTGATTTTTTCCTGTTCTTTACCTGTGGTTGGTGGGTGTTTATATAGCTGATCTCAGAGCTATGGCCATCATAACACACTAGACCACACTAGGTTGTCAGGTCACTAGCACAGACGGACCCGGGTTGAATCTCACTTTTAATGTCTCTGTATTCTTGAAAAGGTGAAAACACAAACATGTCTTTCGCCTAGACTGCTTTCTTCCCTTACCATCATGTTCATAGTCTAAGATACTCCCAAGTGATTAGAATTTCAGTTTGAGGTACGTTTTCTCCTTTTAAAGTTTATTTGATATCTCATCAGGTATGATATTGCAGAGCCTCAGTCTGCAGCCAACCAATGATTTTAGATCTGCAGTTAACTTTTGGCTGCATGTCTATGTTGAAAAAAGGAGCCCCATGCATTGTAATTAAAGGTCAAAACATCTATTGATGATCCAAATTTATGATTGTGGTCATAACATGTCTAGGTTCTGTAATCCTTAAGATACTTACTGAACGAGAGTCTCTCAATCTCAATTTTAAATTTTTTTCAATTGACCTAGCCTCCAAAGCCTTTTGGTCTTCGAAAGAAGAAATTAGGAAGAAATTCACATGTCACTATTTGTTATATCCAACTCTGGAAAGCCTATCATCACTGAATTCAAAGTAGATGCGTCTCCCATTACGAGCAATTTTGTGTAGTGACTCCATAAATACAGAATGTGAAAACAACAATACAGCCCAAGTTCGGATTTCATGTGACTGAATTTGGATACTATGGTAACACAAACAAATGAATTAAAGGAGCATTGTTTCTTTGAAACATTTTATCAGCTTGTTTTATTTACGTATAAAGCAACGAAATCATAAAGCAAACTGTACCAAAACAAAAGATTGCACTTTTTTTGGGTCAATGTGATGTATGATTCTTCTGATTTTTTCCTAAAAATAGAATGTTTGCTAAACCTATTTGTTGGAAGAAAATCTTTTGAAGTTCTGGTACAACAGTAATAGTTTTGCTTTCACCATTATAGATTTAGATAGAAATTGAGAAATAAAGTACAGACTAACAATATTGTTTTAAGCTTCTCTGAAAAGACTGCTGGCCTTGGAGGGAGTCCAGAGGATGTTGACGAGAATGATCGTGGGGTGAAGGGCTTGTCATCTGAGGACTCTGGGTCTGTACTCAATGCAGTTTAAAGGATGAGGGGAAGACTTTGAAACTTACAGAATACCGATAGGCTTGAATAGACATGGAGATGCTTCCACTGGTAGGAGAGACTAGGATCTAGGACCATAGCTTCAAAATGAAGGGATGACCCTTTAGAACTGAGCTGAGGAGGAATTTTTTTCAGCCAGAGGTGGTCAATCTGTGGAACTCATTGCCACAGAAGGCTGTAGAGGCCAAGTCATTGAGTGTATTTAAGACAGAAACAGATAGAATATTGATTGGTAAGGGGATCAAGGGTTACAGGGAGAAGGCAGGAGAATAGGGTCAAGAAATATATCAGCCATAATCAAATAGAGGAACAGATACGATTGGCTGAATGACCTAGTTATGTTCCAATATCTTTTGGTCTTATGGTCTTAACCATTTTTCAGATAAAGGTTTTAGCTGATGCTAGTAGATGTCCTACTATATTGCTTACTGTGAGTTGCAACGTTCCTGAGTTCTTGTTTTTGGATACCTAAGAACTGTTAAATACCCAGCTACAACAATCCAAGATGAAGAGAAACAATGGCAGCCGAGGAAGGTGCGTGCGCATTGAGAGTTTGTAAGTGAGGAGTTTAAGTGTGAGTCTTTGTTCTTAAAATCTAATCAAGCCTGTAAGTGACAGTAACTGCAAAGTACCAGGTAACTAAATTAACTTTCTTTCTTGTAGCTTAAACAGGGTAAATATGCTGCTGTGAAAGCTGAATAGCAAAATAGCTGCGTGGGCAAACCTGCTTTCCATTTTCTCATTTTAGTTCACTGTAAATATAGGGCTCTGTCAAGTAGCCAAATGAAATGAATGTAGCTGATGTAAGTGAATGCAAACATGAGAGTATGGTGAGCTGGCAATTGGGGGATAGAGATGTTTCTTTCAGAGATAGTAGGAATGTTTCTTTGTTTCCTTTTGCTTTTACTTTTCAACAATTCTTGCACTCTAGGAATTGGTTCTTGAGGAATGAGTGAACAGTTTGGTGAGTATCTGTTAGGGTAAGCTCTATTCCCAAATTTCAAAATAATATACAAATCAGTGGTTATTTATTAAGCCTTGTTAATTGTGGCAGGATATCTGATATGTCAAGGCTTCAGTATGTAGGATGTCCAAGCCATCCTTGTGATCAGGACAAACACATCTGCAACAAGTGTTTGAAATTCGAGCACCTTTAGCTTAAGAGTTCAGAATGCATCAGAGGGGGAGAAAGTTACTTAAATTCTTTGTAACAGTCTTAGGATAAGGTCAGGAACAGGAGACTATGTCTTATGTATGAGACAGGCCAGGGGACCAAGAAGGCAGGAGTGTCAGCCTCTGCAATTGCCCAATAGGTTTGGGGTTCTCTCAGCCCGTTTGTATGAGAGCAGAGGCTACAGGGTGGATATGCAAACTGACAATGGCACCATGGTACAGAAAACCATTCAAGTGGGGAGAGCAACAAGGTGTGTAGCGGTAGCAGGCAAGTATAATAAAGAGGATTGACACTGTTCTCTGCAGCAAAGAATGAATGTTTAGAAAGCTGCCACCCTTTCACTGCCAGTGTTTAGGATTTATGATAAGGGCTGGAGAGGAACCTGCAGTGAGAGGGGTGGGATTCAGTTATTGTGCTCCATACATGTACTAATGACATTGGTAGATTTAGGAAAGAGATTCTGCACAGAGAATATGAATTACAAGTTAGGAACCAGAGCATTAAAGGTGATGATCTATCAATCAGTACCTGAACCGAGTGCAAATTGGCATTGTGCACATACAATTAGAGAGATAAATACATGGTTCAAAGACCGATGTGACAGAAGTTGGTTGCAGCTCATGAGACACTGGGACCAACTGGGGAAAGTGGGGCTATACCATACTAGGATTGATGGAACCAGATAACTAGGGAAGTAGAGAGGGCTTCAAACTAAAAGTAGGGGCAAGGGATGAAATGTGGAAATATGTGGTATATCAAAGGTTAGAGGCAAGGTAGGAGAGAAAAATAATAATGTGGGAATTGAGGGTCAAAGAATGGCAGGGAGGAACAGAGAGAACAATAGCTAAAAATGTACCAACAATTGAGACTAGGTGTTACAAAGCTAACAAAAAACACAACACTGAAGACTCTGTATCTGAATGTGTATGACATTCATAGCAAAGTAATTGATAGTCCACAGTGAGGTAAATAAACATGATCTGATAGCCATGTCAGATATCACTGTGGGATAACAAGATTTGTGTCCAGAATATTAAGGTGTACATGATATTTAGGAGGAATAGGAAGTTACGTAAATGCGGTGGTGGAGATGATCACTGTTAATCAAGGATGCTGTGAGTGCAGTAGTTAGAGAAGACTTCGGTTCGGGAGATTAGAATGTAGAATTGGTTTGGGTCGAGATGTGGAATACCAAGAAATAAGTCACTCATGGGAGTGACTTTCAGGCTTGTTAACAGTAGCTACAATCTAGGACAAAGTGTTCAAGAAGAAATACTGGATGAAGGCAAAATGCTGCAGATGCTGCAAATCTGCAACAAACACAGAGAATGCTGGAGAAACTCAGCAGGTCTGACAGCATCTGTGGAGACAGAAACAGTTAATGTTTTGAACCTGGTATAACTCTCCTTCAGACTCAAAGTGGGCTGCAGTTGGATGAGGGGATACATCTGTTTGTTAACTCAACAGAAGCTGAAGTTGCAGATAATTGCTACCACAGAGCACTCAAATGCGGACTCAAAGGGGTAGCAAAGAGGTGAGTATGGGCATAGACATTGAGAAAGTGGATGCATTAACTAGTCTGCATCCTACACTCTGCTCCCCTCTACTGTCTGCAGTCCTTCAAGGAAGAGAGAGACCAAAATGTCCGTGACGTGTAACACTTTTTGAGTATTCAGGAAGAATCATACTAGACCCAAAATGGAAACTGTTTTTCTTTCTGCAAATGCTGCAAGAAATATTGGGTGCTTGCTTTAAGGGACCAACACAGGTAAATTTAATCTACATATAACCTGGAAATCCCAAGCTGGCCAAAATAGCCTGGATGAGGAATTCATAGAATACTTTTGAGACAACATGTTAGAGAAACATATTTTGGAACTGATCAGACAGTAGATTTTATTAGATGTGGTATTGTGTAACATAACAAAATTAATTAATGACCTCAGAGTAAAGATATCCCTAGGTAGCAGTGCCCACAATATGATTGAATTTTACATGCAATTTGAAAGGGAGATTGGCCTAAGGCCAGTATTTAAAACCTTACATAAATACAACCATGTGGGCATGAAAGCTGCGCTAACCAGAGTGAACTGGCACACTAGAGAGCAGATTACAGAAACATCGGAAGTAAAAGCAAGAGTGGGCCATTCAGCCCTTTAAGCCTGTTCTGCCATTCATCCAACTGGCTGATATTCCAACTCAGTAGCCTGTTCTTGCTTTTCCCCCACATCCTTTGATCTCTTTAGTACCAAGTGCTATATCCAACTCCTTTTTGAAATTATATCGTGCTTTGGCCTTGACTGCCTACTACAGTAGCGAATTCCACAGGCTCACCACCCACCTCATCTGAGTCCTAAATGAGTTACTCTGTATCCTTAAACTGAGGTCCCTGGTTCCAGACATCCCCACTACCAGGAACATCCTTCTTGCTTCTATCCTGTGTAAACCTGTTAGAATTTTATAGGTTTCTATGAGATACCCCCCTCATTCTTCTGAACTCTAGCAAATATAATCCTCACTGATACAACCTCTCCTCAGATGTCAGTCTGATCGTCTCAGGAAACAGTCTGGTAAACTATTTCAGTGTTCTTTTTATATCAAGAAAATCCTTCCTCAGATAAAGAGCCCAAAACTGTGCACAATATTCCAGGTGTGGTCTCTCCAAGGTCCTGTACAATCCTTGCTCCTGTACTTGAATCTTCTCACAATGAAGGCCAACATACCATTTGCTTTCTTCAACACCTGCTGCGCCTGCATGCTTACCTACAGCGACTGGTGCACAAGGACTCCCAGGTCTCATTGAAAATTCTCCTCTCTCAATTTATAGCCATTCACGTAATAATCTGTCTTCCTGTTTTTGCTGCCAAAGTGAATAATATCATGCTTATCCACATTACACTGCACCTACCATGCATTTGACCTCTCTTTCAGCTTGTCCAAATCACACTGAATAGAAAGCAATTCAGATGCAGCAGCAGGCATTTCAGGGATATTTTAGAATACTTCAAAAGTGTTTCTTCCAACTATAAATAAAAGTTCGAAAGGAAGGATCCGCCATCTGTGGTTCACTAAAGAGGTTAGTGACAGCATCAAACTTGTAGAAAAAGCGTGTATTTGCAATGATGAGTGACAGCTCAGATAATTTGTCAGAATATAAAGAATGGCAAAGAATGATTAAAACCTCTATCAAGAGAAAGAAATTAAGAGCATGAGAGGAGCTAGTGGGAAATGTAAAAATGGATAGTAAGAGTTTCTACAGGCATTTCATAAAGGCGTTACCAAAGTGAATGTTAATCCTCACAAAAGTGAGAAGGAGGAGTTAATACTGGATAGCAAGGAAATGTATTAATATTTTTGCTTCTATTTTTGCTGTAGAGAACACAAAAGACATTCCAGCCATTGCTGTAAATCAGGAGATGGAAGGAGGTGAGGAACATAGTGAAAATAGAATCACGAGGAATCTGTACTTGGCAGCTCATGGACACAGTCCGTCTATGGCTAGATGAAGGATATATAATGTTTGGTATATTAGCTCAACTGTGGCTGAGGTTGCAGATATGTTCCACAGCACCCCACTCAAATGAGGACACAAAGGAGCAGCAGACAAATGAGTATGGACATAGACACTGGGACACAGGCTGCAATAAATGGTCTGCAGCTAGGAGAAAAAGAGCAGAATGTCAATGATATGTAAAATGGTTTAGGTAATATGCCTGTCACAGGTAAATAGCTGGATGTATGTGGAGGCAATGACAGATTGACACCAGCTGGCAGGTATGTTTGGATCAGATGGAGAATCAGAATCTTAGGTATGAGACCTGAAGGCCAGAGACAAATTCTGCTGGAAGTGTGATGGGAGTGCAATGTACAAATAGCAGCGTGACCCGTCGGTGGTACTTAGGGTTTATTATGTGGATTTGCATTCACTGTAAGCACTGTCCTGGTGAGACCATGATGAGTTTTGTGGCATGGTTGCAAGGTCCTCTGACCCAGATTCCATGAGTTGACCCCCTGAATATCTGATCCTCCTCACTTCTGAAGGTGGTCCTTGAGGGTGTCCTGGTCCCCTGTACAAAATGGTCTCTCTTCCCCCTCCACCACTGTCACCTTGGAATCTTCACTTTCCTGTTGCTCCAATTTCCCTATTTTAAATCCAAGCAATATTATTATGTGCAGATTCCCCTTCACAAGGACAGAATGGCTTTAAGAAGATCACAGCATGAGCTCAGATTAACATTTCTCAGTTGCTGAAGGCAGAAGCAGCCAGTATGTGAAGACTACGCCAATGACACAGAACACACCTGGACCCATCTTATTGTCAGGCATATGAGGTGGGACCACTGAGTTCGAATTAGTGTGGGAATTTTCCACCCTCCTTGACCAAAAATAGGGAAAACAAGTTTCAACCAATTGAATCAGAAAGAATAAAGCAAGTCATGTGCCTGCTCTCTGAAAGATCTACCAATTATTTCCACTTTGCTTCTCTTTAATTATGACAATTCATTATTAGGACTAATATCACTGTGTCAATTAAAATGACGGAATAATATTAGAATAGAGTAGGCAAAGGAGAGATAAACTATTGCTACAATGATCGTAGGATATGTAGATGTTGCAGTGGTGAGTTTGAATTAATCATGAATAAGGCATTGGAATCTTACGAAGTCTCTCAAAGCCTAAAAAAACATGAAGAGTTGTTGACTGGAGATGGCATTCTGAAGAATATACTGAAATGGATTTTCTACCTGCCAAGATCTTGCAAACATATCCCCAGGAAATCAAAAAGACAGGATAAGTGACATATGTATGATTATACTTTTGGCATTAAGTACCTGATAGAAAGACATGAATTTATTTGAGATGTAAAGGCATTGCACTGATTTTGACTTTGTGCAATAGTTTGAAATGTGTGATTGTGAATTGGCAGCCCACTTTACTTCACTGGTAATAAAAGTCAGGAGAGAAGTAAAACATGATACCAATTTATTGTCATCCACTTTATCACCACCAAGTCTGGATCAATTCCATTGTGATTTGATACAAAAGTTGTTCATGTGTTTAGTAAAAAGAACTAGCTTCTGGGTTAGTTTAACAACAGTTTAAGTATATTGCTGGATACGGCAGGACTTTTTGAGGGCAAGTGTTGTGAAGCAAAATATCTGTAACCATTTGTATTAAATTCAGGAACCCCAAATATAACATGAGCCTCATTTGCATCTTCCCCTGATTGTTTAGGATAGTCTACCTTTCTGGTCTCTGGCCTGATGGAAGACCTATGTGATTATGGGGCCTAAAGAAATCCACCTAGGCTCTAAAGATGGCAACAATGGACACTGTCAAACATCATTCTATTTCTACTGAGAGGGAGCGCTGGGAATTCACCGTCTAGCCATTGGCACCTAGATGGTTGCTGGTGAAACAGAAGTATCTTTCAGTGTTTTCTCATGCCTCTTCCAAGCATCTAACAACTGTTATAAGTAAATTAATTAATTTGAGGTATTGGCACTATCATTGTGTGGGCCTAACTTACTGCCATTTTGCATACAGTCAATTAAACATTAGTCAGGTAAATAGTAAGTTACACTCATAATGCTCACTGAGGATCACAGGTAAATAGTAAGTTACACTCATAATGCTCATTTAGAGATTGTCCTCCAAGTTCAACTTGGAGGAAGCCCTGAGAATGACAAAGGTGCAGAATGTATGCTGGGTGGGGAACGGTCTGTAACCAAAAGTGGCTGATCAGCACAAGGACTGACTGAACTGACTGCTGAGACCTAAAGGACATAACTGCTTGACTAGGTCTACAGCAGGTGGTGAGGGAACCAACAGGAAGAAAAAAATCATTCTATACCTCATCCTCATCAATCTGCTATCCACAAATACATCTGCTCATGACAGTATCAATAGGAGTAACCATGTACTGTCCTTATGGAGACAAAGTCCTATCTTCATTTTGAGCTTTCCAGTTATGCAGCACGGAAACTGTGCTAAATAGGATATATTTTGAACAAATCTAGCAACTCAAACTGGCTTCCATGAGATGCTCTGGCATTAGCAGCAGTATTGTACACAATCTGCAATCTCATCCCAATCTTCAAGCCAGGGGACCAGGTCTGGTTAATTTTACAGAGCAGGACGGCATGCCAGGAGCAGCACCAGGCATACCTAAAATTGACCTGTCAGCCTGGTGAAGCTACAAAACAGGGCTACCTGCATGTTCAATAGCATATGCAGCAAGTGACAGGAGGACTAAGTGATTCCACAATCAACCAATCAGGTCTAATCGCTGCAGTCCTGCCACGTCCAGTTCATAGGATCATATCATCCCTATAGTGTGGAAGCAGGCCATTCAGCCTAACGAGTCCACACCGACCCTCCGAAGAGCATCCCACCTTTACCCACCCCTTACCCTATCCCTGCATTTCCCACCCTATGGGCAATTTAGTATGGTCAATCCACCTAACCTGCGTGTCTTTGGGCTGTGGGAGGAAACCGGAGCACCCAGAAGAAACCCACGCAGACACAGGGAGAATGTGCAAACTCCACACAGACAGTCGCCTGAGGCTGGAATCAAACCCGAGTTCCTGGCGCTGTAAGGTAGCAGTGCTAACCACTGAGCCATCGTGCCGCCTCAGTTGTGAATGGTGTTGGACAATTAAATAACTTATTGCAGGAGGAGGCTTCACAAATATCCCTATCCTCAATGATGGAAGCGCCCAACACAACACTGCAAAAGATAAAGCTGAAGTATTCACAGCAATCTTCAGCCAGAAGTGCCAAGTGGTTGATTTCCTGTGTTTTCCAGGAGGCCTGGGTATCACAAATGCTAGTCTTTAGCAATTTTGATTTACTCAACATTATATCAAAAAATGGCTGAACGCACTGGACCCTGCAAAGGATGTGGACCCAAGCAATATTCTAGCATTAGGACTGGTGACTTGTACTTCAGAACTTGCCAGAATTTACCACCTAAAAAAATCTAGTGAGGCTACAAAACTGGCATCGACTAGCCAATAAGCAGGATAAATCCAACCTTCCAACCTGGCCAATTACTGACCCATCAGTCTACTTTCGACTATCAGTAAAGTGATTGAAAGTGTCATCAACAGTGCTATCAAGCAGCACCTGCTCAGCAATAACCTGCTCAGTGATGCCCAGTCTGGGTTCCGCCAGGGCCACTCAGCTCTTACCTCATCGCAGCCTTGTCTTAAGCATGGAAAAAAGATCTGAATTCCAGGGGTGAGGTGAGAGTAGCTACACTTAAGATCAAAACCATATTTGACTGAGTGCCCTAGCAAAACTAGGCACAAGGGAATTGTGGGGAAAGCCCTCTGAAGTTTGGAGACCAACCTGACACAGAGGAAGATGGTCATGGTTGTTGGTGGTCAGTCATCTCAGCTCCAGAACAGAGGTAGTAAGAACTGTTGATGCTGGAGTCAGAGATAACACAGTGTGGAGCAGGCAGAGCACACCAGGTCAGGCAGCAGGATGACCTGACACAACCTGACACAACCTGTCCACGTTCTCTCCCACCTAACCCCTTCTCCCACCTCACTGACCAATCCCTACCACTCCCTACCTGCACTCCCCTATCACCATCTAACCTACCTTCCCCAGCCCCACCCCTCCTCTCCAAATTTATTTCAGAGCTCCCTTCCCCCTACCCCATTTCAGAAGAAGGGTCCTGACCCAAAACGTCACCTTTCCTGCACTCTGATGCTGCCTGGCCTGCTGTGATCCTCCAGCTCCGCACCGTGTTATCTCATCAGCTCCAGAGCATCTCTGCAGGAGTTCCTCAGGGTAGTGTATTCGGCCAAACTATTTTCAGCTGCTTCATCAATGACCTTCCCTCCATCATAAGGTCAGAAGTGGGGATGTTCGCTGATGACTGCTCAAAGTTCAGCACAATTCGTGTTCGACAGATACTGAAGCAGTCCATGTCAAAATCCAGTAAGTCTTGATCAATATCCAGGCTTGGATTGATAGGTAGCAAGAAGCATTAATGCTACTCAAGTGCCAGGCAATGACTATCACCTACAAGTGTACATCCAACCATTGTTACTTGCCGTTCAATGGCATTAGCATTGGTGGAATCCTGTGATTAACATCCTGAAGATTTCCATTGACTAGAAACTGAACTGGGCTTGCCATTTACAGACTGTGTCTACAAGAACAGGTCAGAGGCTGAGAATCTTACAGTGGGTAGCTCAGCTCCAGACATCCCAAAACCTGAGCGACAAGGTACAAGTCAGGAGTCTGATGGAATGCTCCCCATCTGATCAATGAGCACAGTGCCAAAAACATTTAATACTCATGATATTTGACGGTGTCCAGGACAAAGAAGTTTGTTTGTTTGGCATCACTTGCACAAATATTCATGCCATTTAACAGCCCAATGGCAACAGTATGTACCATCTACAAGATGCACAGCAGAAACCTATACCAAATGGATTGCAGCGGTTCAAGATGTCAGCTCACAGCCACATTCTCAAGGACAATTGGGAATGACCAATAAATGCTGGTCCAGCCAGCAAAAGCCTACACTCCTGAATGAGTAAAAAAAATTGTTTTCCAGGATATCTCAGGGATCTTCCTAACATTTTGCATTTACAATTCTTGACATCAGTCAGGACAGAAATGCTCAATTAATATTCTCAATGTAACCTTTAACGGAACTGCAACATTCTGCTGAATTTGTACAACTCAATTGCCTTTCATGTCAAAGTTGCATGAATGCAAAATTTGTCATCACTTTGCATGGTTCTTTGCAGATTTTTGAAGCCTAAAAAAGTACTGTATATCTCCCTCCATGCACAAAGTTATAGAATCTCTATAATGCAAAAAGAGGCGATTTGACCCATCAAGCCTGCATTGATGCTCCAAAGAGTATCCCACCCAGACCCAGTCTGAGATCCAAACCTGCGTACACATGGAAATCGAGAAAGTGGAGCCGAATTAGAGCTGGGTGATTTATGTGAGCACAAACAGTGAACTGCATCTCATTTACTATCTGCACACGTCACAACAGAAATGCTGTCCTTTATCTGTACAATGTGTCGGTTGTACCTCTGTTGGGAACATCTTCATTACTCAGGAGGACTGAGGACTCAGTTTCTGCCTCTGACATCTGAGCACACAGTCTAGATTTACACTTTCATCCAGTACTGAAGTGGCTTTGCAATGTCAGGAGTGCCTACTTTTCATATGAAACCTGAACTTCCCATTTCTCTCTTATATAAAAATTACCATATTGTATCATTTTAAAGAAGCAAGATAGGTCACCCAGTGTCCAGGCCATTGGTCACTTTTCAATCAACATCCTGGAGTAATGACCAGATTCTCCTGCTCATGATCACTTTGCCGTTTGGTGGAACCTTGCTATGTGTTGACCGGCTGCTTTATTTTCTACATATTTCATTGTGTGTAATCAACTTTGGGATATCCTGAGATTGTGAAAGGCACATTGCACTGTTGTGTGGCGGGGAAGGTAGGCCCTTTCCTTTCTGCAATGAAATTATAAGTGTATATTTTATGAAGAAGACTTTCTGCATGATGGCTTTGTAATTGTGGAATTTGCAGCTGGTATAAGTTTTACATTTTTCTGGTTTAGAAATATTTAGAGATGTTATAACACACTTGGGGATTAAATGAGACTTGAACCCAAGCCTCCTTGCTCAGACTAACACTGCCACAAAAGCTGTAAAAGCCTACTGTATCTGGTCTCCCATCCAAGTACAAACCAAGCCTGAGCCTACTTAATTTCTGAGAGCAGAGATTTTCAGACTAGTGTAGTCAAAGGCACTGATTTACAAAGACTTTAAAAAATGGCAATTTGTAGTCAGATCAGCTAGTTCAATCTACATTGGCCTTGGTCACATGAGTAAATCTGTGGAGTGTCCCAGGCTGTTGCTTAAAACAAGTATTGCACCACTTCAACATGTATATTAGGAAGCTGTCCATCATTGAAGGATCATATATGAAGTTAATGGAGTAGAATAGTAATTCATTGTCACTTGTATTTTTACAAAAAATACAGTGAAAAGTATTTAAGTCACTATACTCTGGCACCTATATTCATAACAGAAACTATATATAAAAAAAATTAAGACAAAGTCCATCTTAGTTCAATTCATGGCTCATGGATTCCCAAGGTCAAAGAAAAGACAGGGGCCACATTCTCCTCTGTTGTGGAAAGCCAACATTGAAGCTGCCAAATCTCAGGCTGTTGGAATCCTGAGCTGGACCTCCAAAGTGGCAAAAGATGCTGCAGAAACCATTTCAAGGACGCACTTCGTTGGCAAAGCCACCACTGAAGCGGACCACCGGAATCCCAAAATTAGTCAGTAATTTAGAATCACTACAGTGTGGGCCAGAAGCAGGCCATTCAGCCCATCAAGTCCACACTGACTCTCCAAAGAACATTCCATCCAAACCCACCCCCTGTGCTGTAAACCTATAACCCTTAGCTAGTCCACACATCTTTGAACTGTGGGAGGAAACCAGAGGAAAATCACACAGACACAGGGAGAACGTGCAAACTCCACACAGACAGCTGTTTGAGGGCAGAATTGAACGCAGATTTGTGATGCTGTGAGGTAGCAAGGCTAACCATTGTGCTGTCCAAGCATTTGAAATTCAGTGCCAAAAAGGTTCCAATTCCACCTCATGATCCTACAAGGCATGGCACTTGCTGGTAATTTATTTTAAAAAGGATCTACTTCACAGTGGTAGGTTCACATCACAATATTGTTCAGACATCCTACCCGATGGACACCCAACAAGTAGAGAAACTGACAAATGAGGTAAAAAAGCCCTATTCTCTCCCACCCCTCCCAATTTTTCAGATTGCTTGTGCTCTTGTACAGACTGAAGGTGCAAGTCATGCATTGCGCTCTCTCACCTTCCACTTCAAATGTAACTGCCCTCCACCTCACTACCCTTTACCCCACCCTCATCCCCACAATAACAGGACATCTCAGAAATCCCAGAGCAACATGAAAGAGACTAGCCCCATTTCATTTCCAAATACTTGGGCGTCCTATATTGTTTCTGTCATACAATGTCCCTAACACATATATAGGCAATCAAAGTGTACCAGACACATCATTGGAGGTAGGAAAACAAGTAGAGATTAGGTTCAGTGTTATCAACTGATGCACTCATCTGTACCGAATAGGGCTGTTAATTATAAAACTATTAACACCATGAATTAAATAATTTAGTGGATTGTAAGAAGCAAGCTTCTCTTTAATGCTCACGAACCTTTTCAATTGTTGTAGCAGTCCCATTATTCCTAGTGAAAGGTTATTGGCCTTCAGAAATGTTGCATTTCAAGCCTAATCTATTCATATGCAGAATAATGGAAGATAAAGCACCACTCTATGTACAGTAATGCAGATAAGTGAATCATTTAAGATAATTTTTATTGTGCGCACTCTAACAAGAATAAATAGGGTTACTCAGGTGGCTTCTCATGGCCAATGCATCCATTAGTTTTGCCTGGTTGAACATATTTAGTCCCTTTGTTATCTTCATATTTCCACTTATTCGCAGAATAACTAAACCAAACACACTATGGGGGGAAAGAAATTTGCAGAATTATTGCAGCTTTGTTATCCCCTGCTTTCCTGCCCTGCAGGGAGGGTTCTAAACATTTTAACTTGATGAAGAGGCTCCCCCCACTGCTGGTCTTTCCCAAAACTCCCGATATCCAATCCAGATGCTGGCTAGACTGGCTGGAGCCAGCTGTCAAAAAACAGAGTGCCATCTGCAACTTGCCTTTTGAAACCCTCCAGGTGTGAAATGGCTCTGGAATAAATCATCCAGTCTGTATAAACACGTAGAGGGGCCTCTCCCACTGGCCTACCTCACACAGGCTAAATGTCCCACCGATTACATGATATGCCTCTGTCAATCAACAGTACACCAACCTGAATACTTACTACCATTACTCATTTTCCTTATACTACTCCACGTTCCTTGAAAAAGAAGCGCCAAATTTGATATCTCATTGGCCAAATTTAGCCCAGGGCTACTTTAAAAAACGGCTGATCTGCAGCTTAGAAATTTAAGTCCCAAGGATCTAGTTCTGAGACATCATGACTTAAATTGCCATAACGTTGGTCACTTTTAAATAATAAATGATAAGACTAAAAAATACTAAAATCAATGCCCAGAGTTTACTGGAATCCCAACAACCTGATTGTAGGCCTGTTGAGATTTTTAATTTTGTCAGAATGTTCTGAGGAGAGATCACTCTGATGTTATGTTTCTATCCAGGATTCTCGATTTTCTTAATCCACTCATTATTATACCCTTTAGCTAATTACTGAGTGGCAGGACAGAAGTCCAGGAACAGGTTGACCTTTATTCCTGCTGGATAGGGCTGCCATAGAGAACTGAGAGGAAAAGGAAAATCAAAAGAATTGCTAGAACTGAAAGAGGCCATATCAGAGTCAAAACAGGAATCTTCCTAAGAAAATCACAATCAAGGATGGGAGAGAAATAAAACCCAAGTACTGTTCCCTTACTGTCCACAATCAGTGTGCTGGTAAATAGGAAGATATGTTTAATTCTTAGCACAAATATGTGTTCAATTTGATTATCCAGCAGCAAGCTTTTGTTGATTTGAACATAGAGGATGTTAATTATTCATGCATTCACTTGAAAGCCCAACACTACATCATTTACTCGGCACTCATTAACACATTCAAGAAAATTTATAACATATCAGAAATATTCCATAACCTTTGGAATGGGTAGATTTTCAATAGGTCGCAGTGTTAATTACCAGGAGGTTTTTTTTTTCTCTGTAGGAATGGACTTGTGAAGGAACAGGCTTAGAAATTTTATTCCGCAATCTTTAAAGATGTAATTGTTGCTACCCTTTCTGTCACCATCTCTGAAACTGTTGTTCACAGACTGACTAACTTCCTTCCACATCCTTGGGTGCAATCTGACCAATTTTCCAAAGATGGATTTGGTCACACGATCATTACATAACTTGTCCATTCAGAATGAATTCGATGAAGAGGCCATTTGAATTCAGTGATGGAGCTGATGATGGGGCTATTGAAGATACAGTTCTGCTACTTCGAGAATTCTGCAAAGGGACTCTATCATAGTCTGGGCAGAAAGTGTCACATCATTCTGGCTCTGCACATTTGGAGCAGGCAATGAGGCAATGTGACAGATGCTGAGGAACTGAGATAATGGGAGCAGTCTTCTGAGGAAGAGGACATTGCAGAGGAGGAAGCTCTCCTTATGGATGCCAGAGGTCAGTTGTACTAGGCACTACAAGGCAGATATCAGCTGCCTGACACCTGGTTCCAGTCGATGAGAGTTGGTTGCAGGAGACCACCATAGGCTGTCAAACAGTCGTCAGTCATCATACCAGCATTTGGTTTACATTGTGGGGATTAACTGCAGTCTCTAAACCTCGACTAATTTTGTTTGTGCTCCCTTTTGCAGGCTGAAGATAAAAACTCAAATTTGGAACAGCCCAATAGTTTGCCTGTATGTGTTACTCCCCTACTGGACAATGGCAAGCTGTGTGTCTGCAGGTGACTTTGCGGGCAGAGCAGTGGTGGCTTAGTGAGGGTGCTTTGGTGGGATGTGGCTAAAGACAGCCAAACTGTATAGTTAAGTCATCACTAGGATGAGTGAATGGGGTTGTACGTATCAGGGAGTGTCAGTCATGTGTTGTGAACAGTGTGGCTTTGTAGGTGCTGTATCATTAGGTTATGATAGGGTTAGGGTTGATTGCCAACTCGTGAGATGAGACTGAGACTTAGCCAAAACAAAAACATAAGATTCAGTCTGGAAGTCCATTGATTTGCAGTTTTCGGTAAGTCGTCAAGCAATAACGGGTGTGATCTCAACAAATGATTTTCTTCTTGTTAAAGTCCATGGAAAGGAGCCACCCAGCACCATGGTCATTCCTTTGGAACTCTATAGAGACTTGAGATTGCCTAGCTATGACCCTATGATTTTTCTCATCACAACACAACATGCTAATCTATAAATCGTTGAGACGTTAGGAATATCTGGCAAAGCTAGCACCCTAGTCAAACTTCTATTGAACTATCAGTTGATGTTTCCTGCAATGGCTGCAAATTAGTCCAGGATCAAGATATGATAGGCCCTAATTGTAGGTTAGGTTAGGTTTGGAAATAGTTGAGTCGCCTATTTAGGTCAGAGTGCTCATCAGTTACATGACAGCCCAAGGATTAATGGCTTCCAAATTTTGGAGGTCTCACATTCCTGATCAGTTTAGGATTCAGACCAGTTGTTTCTACCTGATAGATCTGACAGGGATATGTTCACGTTCACTCTGACACACAGGGCTTTGCAATTACACAAAATCACATCTAAGTTCTACAGTCCCGCCACATCCAATTATGAATGGTTTTGGCAAATGAAACAAGTCGCTGGAGGAGCACACTCCACAAATGACCCCATTCTTAATGATGGGGAAGACCAACACACATCAGTGTAAATTATAAGGATAAAGCATTTACAAAAATCTTAAAACAGAAGTGATGAAAGATGCCCCTTTTCAGTTTCCTCTGTAAGTCCCCAGCATCACAAATGCCGGTCTTCAGCCAATTCTATTCACATTGCATGAAATCAAGAAATGGCTAAGGGCGCTGAAAACCACAAAGGTTATGGGCCTCAATAATATTTCAGCAACAGTGCTGCAGGCTTGTGCTATAGAAATATCTGAACCGCTAGCCAAGGTCGGTTCCAAGCACCGACAACACTGGCATCCATCCGATAATGGTGAAAATTGCCCAAGTATGCGTTGTGTACAAAATGGAACAGAAGTTCAATGCAGCCAATTACCACACCATCAGTCTTCTCTTGATCATATGCAAAGTGATAGAAGGGATCATCAACAGTCCTACCAAGCAATAGTTGCTTAGCAATAACTGCTCACTGATGCTCAGTTTGAGTTTCACCAGGACTACTCAGATCCTGACCTCATTATAGTCTTGATTCAGACATGGACAAAAGAGCTGAATTCCAGAGAGGAGATGAGATTGACTGTCCTTAGTATCAAAGTCATTGTGGCTTTGTTGTTGAGAAAATGACCCCAGCACAGGGAAGAGATCGAGCCCAGCGTGGGTGAGAGATCAAAGGACAGTCTGTGGGAGAAATCAAGCCCAGCACAGGGGAGAGAATAATGCCAGTGCAGGGGAGAGAATAAAGCCAGTGGAGGGAAGGGAATAAGGCCAGTGCAGGGGAGAGAATAAAGCCAGTGCAGGGAAGGGAATAAGGCCAGTGCAGGGGAGATAATGAGCCAAACGTGGGAGAGAGAATGAGCCCAATGCAGGGGAGGGATCGAGCCCAGCATGGGGAAGAAAATGAGCCCAGTACAGCAGACAGATTGAGCCTAGCACAGGGGAGAGAATGAGTCCAGCACCGGGGGAGAGATAGTGTACAACGTGGGCTAGAGAATGAGCCCAGTGCTGAGGAAGAGATCGAGCACAGCACAGGAGAGAGAATGAGCCCAGTGTGGGGGAGACATTGAGTACTGCATAGGGGAGAAAATGAGCCATGCATGGGAGAGAAATCAAGCCCAGCATGGGGGAAGGACATAGCCTAGTTTTGGGGCAGAGATCTAGCCCTGTGTGGGAGAGAGATCTAGCACATTATGGGGGAGAGATCAAGCCCAGTGTAGGGGAGAGATTGAGCCCAGTGTGGGGGAGAGAACTAGCACAGTATGGGGGAGAGATCGAGCCCGGTGTGGGAGAAAGATCAAGCCCGGTGTGGGAAAGAGATCGAGCCCAGTGTGAGAGAGAGAGATCAAGCTCTGTGTAGGGGAGTGAATGAGCCCAGCGCAGGGGAGAGATTGAGCACCGGATGGGGGAGAGAATGAGCCCGATGTGGAGGAGAGAACGAACCGAGCATAGGGGAAAAATCGAGATCGATGGGGCTGAGATCAAGCTCTTATGAGGAAAGCTCAGCGTGGAGCAACTGCAGACCCATCGCGAGAGAAGTACTGTAATGCTGAACTTCTAACTTTATTTTGTTCTTTACTCTAAGAAGAACTGTAATTTCGAACTTTTACCTTGTTTCTTTGTTGATCTGCTTTGTACCTAAGATTTTGTACCAAGGTTCCTTGGTACCTAAGATGGTGCCTAGAATGGCAACTTTGTATACTCTTCACTGTAATCCTGTATTCCTGTACTTGAGTACATGTGGCAATAAAACCTAATTCTGATTCTAATCACCATTTAACTCCTTTCCTTCGAAGGGCTATTGTGGTACAGCAGTAATGTCCATACCGCTGGACTAGGAGGCATGCATTCAGGTCCCACCTCCTTCAGAGATGTGTAGTAACATATCTGAATATGTTGATTTAAACATATATACATATTCCATTCCTTCAGTGGTAGTGGGTTGGAATCCTGGAGCTCACTTCCTAGCAAATGGACTGCAACAGTTAGAGAAGACAGCTCCCCAACACTTTCAAGGGAAACTAAGGATGGGCAATAAATTTTGGCTCATCCAGCAATGTCCACATCCGCTGAATGAAGGGGAAAAAAAAACTGCCTATGATTTAGGATTGTGGAAGCTTACCTTGCTTCTGCAAACCCTGTTGGGTCAGTGGGGAAGCGTCTGCAGTGTGAGGTAGATGGGAATGAAGAACAGGATTATATCTTGGCCCTGCAGCCTGAATCAATGAATTTGCACTGTTTCTGCACTCAACACGTTTGGTTAATTTTAGCTTTATCTGATAGTTTAAAACAGTTTAGAATTGGCTACCTTTTCAGCATCTTTAGAGACGAAAAATCTGCAGATGCTGGAATCCAAGGTAGACAAACAAGAGGCTGGAAGAACACAGCACACCAGGCAGTATCTGGAGGAAAGGAGCAGTCAACATTTCAGGTATAACCCTTCTTCGTTCCCTGAAATGGCCAATATCAGAGTGTTCATTTTTAGCAAAAGTCAGTCAAAATAGATGAACTGACTGAAATGGATGATCCTGTGGCATTCTATAAAGAAGAGGTTAAAGTTTTCCCAGTGTACAGGCCAACATGTACTGGCCAAATTGTATTGTGGGAAGCCTCACAGCCAACACAACTAAAGACAAACTGTAGGGGCCTTCATTGATTTATTTGCTGTTTGGACCTTGTTATGTAGCAATTCACTGCTGCATTTGTCACCTCATTGCAGTAACTGCAATCTGTTGGTTGGGAACCTATATTGCAGAATCCTGAGAATAGGATATAGTTTTGTTATAATACCAGCTGTTTTTTTTTAAACTGAAACTCTCTCTGATTGGCCGCGCTATGTCATTAAGTTGGCTCACACTGAAATAGAGCTGATTAAAATCAGATATGAACTTGCGGTTTAATCAACTTTCTGTCCCTGTTTCCAATCCTGCTCAGTCATCGGCAAATTAGCTGCAATCTCTGATACTTTCTGATTGTTCTGAGTGGTGAAGCAGAACTTATTGCTACACTGGGCTCAGTTACTTTCATTTAGATTTAATATTGCTTTTTCACTTCATTCTATATATGCTTTTCATCTCTGTAATAATAGAAGCTATATATCTACTAATCACATACAATAATGTGCCTGAAGCTTTTAATGATGTGTGCAAACACATCTTTGAGTGCACAATTTTTTTAGGGGAGTTAATGTAACAGCTACAGAGTCCATTTAAAACTGAATAAGGTGTCAATCCCAAATCTTCTTTTAGTGCAACTGCAATTTGTTTAAATTTTACAGAGCCAGAATTGCTTTTCATCTTCATACTGATGTAACTTCAGTTACAAAGGAATTCTTTGTCTTTAAATAATTTTTTTGCATTTTAACTCAGGCAATTTGATCTTTATTCCAGTTTCTACAGGCTAGACAGCTCTATATTGAATTTCAGAAATATAATTTGAAACAAGTCAGAGGCTAGACAGGCAGACTGTGACAAGCATTTATGAGCTTGTACCATTTCTTCCATCTATCAACCTTGCATTCAAACATATGCTGATACAGGCTTGTTTCAGCCACCCATTGGGCACAGTGGGGCCTGATCTATTTTCAATGAGACCTTGTTCCAGTTCCCAGTGCTGTCATTCCCTCAACTTGATGAATTAAAAAAGAACCATGTCCCAACTATAATAAGACTGGCTAATTAGTCAAACAGATCATATATATTATATCAACACATACACAGCATGGTCCAAACATTAAGATGTCCAGCCTGTTGATGTAAGGACTTCATTTTTTATCCTTACAGTTGTAGTACTATATTATGATGACTGAGAATTTCTTCCAAAATTTGCTTTATCATTGTATGTGGAAGGGAAGGCAGAAACAGAGACTTGGAACTAACCAAGACAAAGGAATTTGACCTGCATCCAAAATGGAGACAAAGACCATGGAACAACAAGCCTCAAATCTGAACCAAATGGGGTCAACATGATCTCATTCAAAAGCCAGGTTGAGCTGTAGGCACCAAATGGACACCCTTCTGTAAGCAGTTGGAAAAACAGCCATAATCTATTTGAAGTGAAACAAACACAGCATCTGTTGAGGCAGAAACAGAGTTAAAGTTTTGACTTCAGAAAGTCTCGCTAAGTAAGTCACATGTGAGAGGGATGGCTGTGAATCCCACAGAGTGAGACTTCTCATGGCCTCAGAGGTGAGTTATTGCTTGTTCTGCTCCCTTCTTACCTTGAGACTCGAGTATTCCACATATGCTTGTTCACTAACCTATTTTCTAACCCATGTCAATGTGGAGTCATCCAAAGCCTTGGAGTTGAGCAGTAGGAGGTAGATGAGTAGGAAGAGAGTGAGGAATTTGGAAAAACACCACCACTTGTTCTCATGTTCATAACCACCAGCTCAGATACTGCCACTCTTTGTAGTTCTGAGGACAGCTCAAGTGATCTGCAGACAGACAGGCAAGGGTACCTGCTCACTGGGGGGCAAGGTTGCAACTGAGTTCAGTCACTGGAACATCAGAATTTTGACAAAGCATTCTACAGAAGATGGCTGATGGGTCTGCACATGCTTGTGCATTGACACACTATTTTTTAAAAAAATTCATTCTCAAGATGTGGGTGTCAGTGGTAGGCCAGTATTTATTGCTCATCTCAGAGGGCAGTTAAGAGTCAACCACATTGATGTGGGTCTGGAGTCACACGGAGGCCAGACGAGGGAAGGATGGCAGTTTCTGAGTAAAGGAGGCATTAGTGGACCAGATCTTATTTTTCCCCAGACAACTGGTCAATATTAGATTCTTAATTCTAGATTTTTATTTACTGGATTCAAATTCCAACATCTGCCATGGTGGGATTTGAGCGTGGTCCCCAGAACCTTTCCTGGGTGTCTGGATTTACAGCCCAACAATGATACCACGAGGACATTGCCTCCTTAGATAGTTGTGTGTTAAGTCTTGTGTAATCATATTCAGATCCAGTCTACAGAGATTTGAGCATATAATCTTGGTGAATCCCTCTGTTTAGAAACGGGGGAGAGCCATATTGTTCAAACCTTCTTTTGTGATATCCAATTGAGGCTCAATCTGTCCTTCAGTTGGAGATAAAATATCCCATGGTACTATATTGAAGAAGTGCAGCAATTTTTTTTTCAGACATCCAGAACAACATTTATCCCTCAAGGACCATCATCGATAAATAGTCTATCTGTTTTTTTTTAATCATTAATGGGATAAGGGCGTCACTGGTTAGGCAGCATTTATTGCCCAGAGGGCAGTTCAGAATCAACCACTTTGCTGTTCATTTATCACAATATTATTATAGGATCTTACTGTAAACAAATTGACTGCTACGTTGCTTACAAAAGGCAGTGCTTTTCAAGATATACTTCATTGTCAGTAAGCATTGAAGTCATGAAGTATATTCTTTAACTGCAAAGTCATTTATTTTTATCTTTGTATTGCATCTCCTCCTTACAAAGGAGCTATAGAACATCTAAAGCTATAGTGACAACGAGAAAAAGATACAGGTCTAGAATGTTGCAGAAAGCCTGAAGCCAGAAGAATTGCGTTATGATACAGGCCAGTTAAGGACTATTAATAAAGGAAGGTCCAAGTAGTTCTGTTAAATTACCTGAAAATGTTGTTATTTTGTAAATTAGATCAAACACTCGCAGGTGGAGTTTGACATGACTACTAGAACTGGGGATTCATGCGTTAAACCACAGAGGCAGACTGAAGTCTTGCATCCAAGGATATGCACAGGAATTCAAACAAAGCTGAGGATCAATAACAGATTAATGGCAGCACTGATTAATGAGAAATTGGCTGCATGATGTAAGTGAAGTGTTGTATTTTACTGGGAATCTGTTACTCTTTGTTCTCACAACAGCTGAACCTGTCCTGAAGAAAACCAAAATAACCCTTCCTTTACAGAATGAAGTGCTGCGGGCCAAGAATCCTCCTTGGTTGTGTACATTGCGTTCAGACATAATCTGCAAAGTCCACCTGGCCTTTTTAATACTTCAGGTAGTAGGTCACATTGGCTACTGCATATTCAGAAATTTGCACCTGCCTGGAGCTGATGCCATGACTGAAGGTGGAACCAGCCATTGAGGAAATGAAACATCAGCACTGATCATACATGGGGGTATTGATAGATCGATGGGGTTTGGGGTTTCATATTTGGTGGGAGTTAATTGTTGGGTGTGAGGCCTGGAGTGCAGTGTTAGGTGTCTGAGCCCGATGTGTTTGTCTTCAAATCAGATCTGTGATATCAATAACCAGATAGAAAAACGCATATCGTTCTGAGCATCAGATCATATGGACATGAATCATGAGAAAAAAGATAGAAAATGCCCTATGTGAAGTATGTTTTTCGAACTGTGGGTCAGAGGAGGCTGGTAGAGGTAGAGTTTATCAGATTGTCGAATACCAGTTCATTTTTGCGCGTATTTTATTTGATTACCATCATTAGTTTTGCTGTGCTGCACTGATAACATTTACAGCATTGTTTTATTTTGGGTAGCTGTTGGGACAGGAGGTTCCTGGAGTGTATCAATTCAGGCCTTCCACACCCCAACCCCCGACAGTCCCCCACACCCACAGAAAGCACAGCCCAAGTGGCACAATAGAGTCTGATCTATGTTGAGAGCAGCGCATGCTGTATTCTTTCCATGTTGCGTCTGATTTTGTTGGTGATGTCTTTCTGTCTATTGGTATTTTTAGTCCCAATTCAGTTATATATAGGAATTCACTAATGTGCAGACAAAGTGGTTTACAATGCATCAAAAAAAAAATCAGTTCTCTTGACGTAACTTGGAAGAAGCAGCTGAATTGTTTCAATGAGTCAATCCTTGGAAATTCGAGCCTGGAGGACTGAAGCGTAATTAAAACCATGAACTAATTTACTGAGACCTAGCCTGGACTCAAAACATCCAAAATTCATTTTGGTTATGATTAATCTGTTATTTACTAGGCAAAGAAAGTGAATACCAATTTAAACATGCAGCAGCTAACTCTGTGAGGTAAAATAGGGGTTAGAATCAGTAATTTTCTGATGTCATTTAGTATTGGGTCCAACGTTGGAGACTATGCAATAATTAATGCACAAATGTTCTGAGTTCTTTAGTGTCCTCATTCGCTGTCTTTTGAATTCTGAATTTCTGGACTTCCGTAAGCTGCAGAATATATATTTTCTTAAACTTTGAGTTTTGTACTTGTACAAAGCAACTGAGATAAGGAGTCTTCTACTCTGTAAATTTTTCAAACTTAAAGCCAGATATCAATCTGGAATTCTACTTGAACTGCTGTAATTGAGCTATGGAATCTGTTTAACTTTTGTCCTTATTTGCTCTGGACCAGAGTTCAAATGCAACCCAAAATAATAGGATGAAAATGTATGGACATGCAATAATCTGTGCAGTCTTAATTCAGCTTTGGTGGGCTGAACACAAATCAATGCAATAATCTTCCTCAGACCATGTGACAGTGCAAGTAAATGTCAGCCATAGAATAAAATGGGCTTAACGGAAATTAATTTTGAGGCACACAGTAGTGGACATTTTACTTTGTACGTGGATGTGCTTTGACTGGCCTACTGGCACTAAAATCTTCACTAATGTTAATATCTATCATCCTGATAATCTTAAAAATTGCTACGAAACACTGTCAGTTTTTATCTGACTTCATAGTTACAACTGAATAGTTACAAATAGCTCACTAGCATTTTGTTAAGTTGAAATTAAATGAGAATTTAAAGCCCCCATTCCATTGCAGTCTCATTCTCAATACAATTTAATCTTTGAGACCTATAGGAGAAGAATCATCTCTTGAGTATACCTCTGCACACCCTGTTAGCATTAACTTGCAGCCAAAATTGAAGGAAAACAAACACCTAATATTGCACCTTATCACACCCTTCAAAGATGTCTCAAAGTACTTCAGGTTCAGTGAACTACTTTGAAATGTAATCATTGTTCTTCAGGTAAAAATCTCAAAATTTACGCAAGATCAAAATTGTGCTGTAAACAAGTGAGCTTTGGATTAGCCTTGCTGTGCAGGGGCAGTAAGTTTATTTGTGTTAGCAGAGCAAGAAATCCTTATCTTGGAGTTCTCAAAGCACTCAGCAGTTAGAATGACATTGCTGAGACATGTGTAAAAAGTAGAAGAATAAATGGAATAATTAGAACTGATTCGGATTTCTCTTGACACATCCCCTGAAATGTCAGCTGTTTCAGATAAATTGTATCAGAGATAAAAAGGTACTGCAGATGCTGGAGAATCCGAGATAACAAGCATGGGGCTGGATGAGCACAGCAGGTCAAGCAGCATCATAGGAGCAGGAAAACTTGACGTTTCGGGCCTAAACCCTTCATCAGAAATGGGGGAGGGGAAGAGGGTTCTGAAATAAATAGGGAGAGAGGGGGAGGCGGATAGAGGATGGATAGAGGAGAGGATAGGTGGAGAGGAGGCAGACAAGTCAAAGAGGCGGGGATGGAGCCAGTAAAGGTGAGTGTAGGTAGGGGGGTAGGGAGGAGATAGGTCCGTCCTCCCTGGACTGACCTATC
>JAHRHZ010000029.1:4690800-4730976 GCA_024137785.1 Ginglymostoma cirratum | reverse complement strand
CCTCTCCACCTATCCTCTCCTCTATCCATCCTCTATCCGCCTCCCCCTCTCTCCCTATTTATTTCAGAACCCTCTTCCCCTCCCCCATTTCTGATGAAGGGTTTAGGCCCGAAACGTCAAGTTTTCCTGCTCCTATGATGCTGCTTGACCTGCTGTGCTCATCCAGCCCCATGCTTGTTTCAGATAAATGACTATTTTTGTGGGATTACTTACAGGATAACCACTGGGCTAACAGCCATTCATAACTTCACATCACAAACATACCCCTGAGGGATACGCTATGTTGTATTTTTCACATTTAATAAATATTGGATGCCATTTTGCTGAGAGATAAGAGAAGTGGGATGGTATTTCAGCTGAAAGAAAGAAAGACTTCCCTTTCATGACTTCACCAGCTTCCTAAAGTACTTTGGAGGCAATAAAGTACTTTTGAAGTGTTGACTCTGAATTACTTATTGACATATTAAACTTTATTTAAAAAGTGTTTTCTTAAAGACCTACAAGCCTAATAAGATAGATAATGTAAATTCTGAGAATAGAATTCATTGACTCCTGGAAGCCCATGCGTAAACCCATGGAATATCATGAAATGTCAGAAAATTTTCAAAGAGAAAGACTTAAGAGGAAGAGATGTAAGATAAAAACTTGTTACCCTGCTCAACAGGAATTCCATCCCCTATGGGTATTCTAGACAATGGATATGAAGTGAAGAACATGTTTATGATTCACCCTCTCAGGAAAACACAGGAACAAGGGTTAAAAGTCCCTACAGCGCTAGTCTCAGTGCGTAAATGGATTGATGTGTTGGTGTGGTCTAGTGTGCTGTGAAGGTCACAGCTCGAAAACAGCCAGCGGATACCCCTGCACTGCAAGTGAAGAAATATATTCTCTCACTCTGTGTGCTGGAGGCCAGGCAAATCAATGAATTCACCAGTGAAAAGGAAACAGCACCAATGACTGTCAACCAATTTATAAAACCAAGAGTGTGAAGACAATCACCACCAACATCAGCATGACCATTATCATCCAACAGAACGTGTGTACATTTCCACCATCTTCTCTCCATGGAACCAGGAAACTGATTTGTATATCTTGATTTTGATTATCTTTTTATTCAATTCACATTTCTAATCTGCATAGATGTATGCTGCATTTTGTTATCTTTTGTCACATTTAATAGCTAATAAACTCACCCTTTAACTCACTTAAATACACCCTGTTTGGATAACAGTGTCCACGAGAGAAAAGCTCCTTTTAAAATTAACTTTGTTTCAACAAATTGAGACAGGAGGTGAGTTAAGGCAGGGAGCCAGCTCATCTCTCCTCACCTGGGAGCAAAACCATCAAGGGTCATGAGATAACAAGGTGTGGAGCTGGATGAACACAGCAAGCCAAGCAGCATCATAGGAGCATGAAGGCTGACGTTTCGGGCCTAGACCCTTCATCAGAAAAACCCATCCAGGGTGATCCTGTCCAGAATTATAACACTTTAGAGACCCTCGCTCAGGGACTGATTGTGACAACAAGCAATAATGAGATAGATAAGCAGATAATCTTTTACAGTGCTGTTGATCGGAGGATATACATCAATTCGAGAATCAGCTTCTTTTATGTCTGACTAAGGGACAGAGGCTACGTTTGACATCTCATACAAAAGAGGAACCTCAAACAGTGCAGTCCTCCCTCAATACTGCTTTGAAGTGTCAGCCTAGATTATACACACAACCTTCCAAAATGGAGCAATGACTCTATAACCTTCTGATTTGAAGATAAATGTGTTACCAACACACCAAACAAACAAAACTGAGGGTAAGGCATATTGACTTGGGAGCCCAGCTGTTCTTTTAGTCTATTTTATACAACTGCATAATACTATACAGACAAACTATGGCAGTAGGAATCCAACCTAACCCAGGTCAGTCACTGGTTTAGCTTATTTCCTTTACTTTCTTAAATAGGCGTAGAGTATTTTACTGTAAGACTGTCAGATATTAGAACAGATGCACTACAAATAAGTCATTCCAGCCTTTTTATTGCTGGCCAATTCCCTGTCAAAAGTTTAAAGTACTTTTAGGCAAGTACTACACAGATTGTGTCGACAAGAAACCTGTGCAAGAGGTAATCAAAAGCATATGAAGTTCATTTCTACATGACTGTATCGACGCAATTTAAGCATATATGCACTCCACAAAAACCATAAATAAGAGAATCTTTATTGGCATCAGATCTTTATAAACACTAATGGAAAAGAAGTGAACTATTTATAATGGACATTGATGATGTATGATTCAGGAGACTGTTGAAAGCTAAATCCTAATCTCTAATTTGCTGGTTAAGAGTTCAGATGGTAAAAGTCCTGTTGCCATTTTCTATACACTAGATTACCTTGTCTCCCAGACATGAGGGATATCTTCCCATCCATGGGGCTGCTTGGACACAGGAATGCAGTCCAGATGGTGTGACTAGGTCTTTAGCTGCTCAATGTCAGCTCCACTTGACTTCCTGGTTTTCTAATCCCTGTCAAAGGCTCCCAGATGTCCCATCCATGCCTTGGCTCTTACATGCAAGTCCTAGATTTTTCCTGCTTACTATTCTCTCCATCATTTCATGGTACCTGGACTCACACCTCAGCTTGCCAAAGATACTACTACCTTCATGGAGCTGCTCAGAGACGCTGATCAGATCCCCTGTTTGGTGCTTTCCCCTACCATTGTCACTTGCTGCTGCAGGCCCTGCTATACATATATCAGAATATTTGGGTATTAATGTCAGATATGACAACTTCAGATGGTGTAAGTTATATTTCTGCACAGTGCACTTTCAAACAACTGCACTACATGAATAGCATTGGGGGAGAAACTGCAAGCTAAAAACTGGTTTTATATGAGTGTTACAAAAGTCCAAAAGCAAATACCCTAAAGCCATCAATGTGAAACAAATGATATTCTAGACCCACACAAATCTATGCTAGGGTTAAGGCCATCACATCTTGTAAAATAAATATAGGGAGTCTCAAAGCACCAGGGACCCGGGTTCAACTCCAACCTCTGACGACTGTGCGGAGTTTGCACATTCTCCCCGTGTCTGTGTGGCTTTCTTCCGGTTGCTCCGGTTTTCTTCCACAGTCCAAAGATGTGCAGGTTAGGTGGACTGGCCATGCTAAATTGCCCGTAGTGCCCAGGGATGTGCAGGCTAGGTGGGTTAAACATGGGAAGTACGAGGTTACAGGGATAGGATAGTGGGTTGAGTCTGGGTGGGCTGATCTTCAGAGGGTTGGTGTAGACTTAATGGGCCGAATGGCCTGCTTCCACACTGAAGGGATTCTATGATTCTGTAAGTCATGTCACAAGACAGGCCAGAGCAAACAGCATTTGAATGAAAATTTTAAATCATGAAGAGTTTGCATCCATAGGATGGCCAAAAGTGCTTTTAAATGAAGTCGTTATTTTAAACCATAGCAAATACTATTTTGTAGGCAATTGCTGGTTTATATTTGTGCACAAGAAGGTCTTGCAAACAGCAAATTTGAAAATAACCAATTAACTTGTTTGATAATGCCGGTTCCAGGATGTCTACTCTTATTCGAATTGTGCTACAATGTGTTTTACATCCACTTTAACATCTCTGTCGAAAGATTTTCCTCTGACTGGTAGCATTCTTTCTTTAATTCATCAAAGAGTTAGCACAGATTATGTACATAGATTATGGCTGGCCCCCCCAACTGGGAAACTTGCCTTCAGGCTATGTCTGGGAGTCTCCAATTGCCCCAATCTGAGGGGTGTAGATGGAGCAAAGTGGTGGCCTTTGAAAGTCACCCTCTGCTCTTGCCTCCTAACCTCCTGATTCCCCTTCCCTCTGCACCACACTATCCTACAGGATAAATGCGCAAATAGACTTCACCACTGTATCCCTTGAGGCTGAGTTGAATCGATGGTCTATAGCTTCTGATTGGCTGGCAGCATCTAGAGACAGGGGAAGCCGGTGTCGAGGCCTGTGGTAGTTAAGAAACTCACTGAAGCTCAGCAGGCAACAAGCCAACTGGCATATAATAGATCACATTTTCTCAGTGGTAGAGATGGTGTGTCAGTTGATACCTAACAATTGTACCTCTACACTTATTCCCAAAAAGGGAAAATTGCACCCTGTGACTCTGCCCTGCAAGTTTAATCTATTTTTACTGTTGAGCAACAGCAACTACATACACTGTTCCCAAGGACAACTAAAAATAGCAAACTGTTTATAATTTACACAAGCTAAGCACTCATTTTCCTGTGGCATTTCAAATTTACTTATTTAGTGTTATAGTTTTTATTAATGGTAATTATTTCAGACACCATTCAGTGGGTCAACATGTACATTTACTCTGGTGTCATTGAATCATTGCACATCAATATTTTGTGAATTATTTCAGAAGTTCCTGCGAAGGTGATGTATTTCACAAGTTATTTTCATTCCATTAGGAAGAGTATGTGGGGCTGAAATTCATACAGGATCAGATACAAAAGTAGCTGCTAGTTTTCTACTGCCCATTGTACACTACAACTGAAAATACATTCCACCCCATGTACAACTATTATAGGTCATTCTAATGCACAATTTGGTAATGACAGCTTTCACACAAGTGTCAACTTTGGCTTGATGGTGGCAATGCTACCTTTAAGTAAGACTGGGTGTGGTTCAAGCCCTAAAGCAGTAATTTGAGCAAAGTATGTAGATTGAGACCTTTGTCTTACATAGAGAAAGCACGCCAGTGTCCAAGTCGTTTGATGTATTGAAGTTGAGGTCCTCTCTACCCACGTATATTTTTGAGAGAATCTCAATGTACTATTTGACAATAGTTGGTATTCTGACCAAGATTTATTAAAATATCCGCTCCTCAGGTTCCTTTACAATATCGAAGATTTTGTTTCTGGCTATGTGTGCTAATCCAATGAAACAAAGAAAATGGGAGCATGAGTAGGTTGTACGGCCCTTCAAGCCTGCTCCACCATTAATGGTTGTTCATCCGCCTCAGTACCCTGTTTCTATTTTCTACCCATTCTGTTTAATCCCTTTAGCCCTGAGAACTATATCCAACTCCTTCTCAAAAACATTCAATGTTTTGGCCTCAGCTGCTTTCTGTGACAGAGAATTCCAAAGGTTCACTACTCTCTAGACAAAGAAATTTCTCTTTATCTCAGTCCTAAATGGCCTACCCTATATCCTTAGACTGTGACCTCTGGTTCTAGACTCCCCGGTCATTGAGAAAATCTTTCCTGCATTTACTCCCGACCAGTCTTCTAAACTCCAGTAAATATAGTTTAAATCAATCCAGTATCTCTTCATACTTCAGTCACGCCATCCAAGGAATCAACCTGGCAGTCTGAGCGCTAATTTTGTGGAGAATACCTTCCTGGATTGTGGTAGAGATGGTTTCTAGAGCAATATGCTGAGAATCTGCCTCAGAATGAGCTATTTGTAATCATTAGAATTGCCTGTTATCTAAGCATTCAGATTGAGGGTGCTTAAGGATCAGCTGCTGGTTGAAAGCAATTAAGTGCATGTCATTGGTGCTTGCAAATTGAATCTGGCTTTTGTAATAACGTTGAAGGTGCCAGCAATGATGGTATAAACGGCCAGTACTGGCTGAAGGCGAACTATTAATGCAATTTCCAAGAGTGCTTTCTGAGCCTTGCAAGTTTGAGTCCAGCTCTGTTATGTTGATGACCTCATTGGGTGTGCTCAATCCAGGTCAGGGTCACTGATGGATGTGGCTATAGGGTTTGGAGGGTGCAGTTGTGCTGCTGGCAACTCCTTGTCATATGTGATTGTCACTCAGCTTGCATGGCGTCACAGCACACGCTGAGGTGGAATCTGGCTGAGCAATACCGCCGTGACCCTGGTTTTCCACATCCATCACATCTCACTGTGAGGTAAATTGAATTACTACTTGTGTGCAGGGTTTGCCACCAAAGACTGTATGAAGATTAAAGAAACTTTTACACTCCGTCTGTGCCCACTTTGGATCCTCTCCCCCGAGAGTGAAGGGCCCTGTTGCTGGCGGTGTGTTGGTCACTGTGGCTGCCTCCCCACGAACACGGAGATGGATAGAGGAGGAATAGAGCTGACAGGCTCAGGAGCAGACTACTCTTTCAAAGGACGAAGAGCACCCAAATCAGGGAAAGGTTGAAAATACAGGAGCTTGGGGTGCCCAGAGTTTCCTGGTCCAGGCGCTATTTCCTGGACATAAGTGGAGTGCAGTGCTAATGCAGGTGACGTATGTCCCCGGACACTGCGATGGAACTACTCTCCATGCTACAACAGGTCTGAGGGTTGCAGGAGCAGGGGCCATCCTCTCCCTGAGCCTATGAAGGTGACAGATGCTTTGATCTTCTCTGTGACTGGCTCCTTCCAGGAAGCAATGGGTGACCTGTGTTGCATCTCTCAGTCATGCACCCACAATGCATCAGGACAGTGACCAATGTGACCAAAATGTGAAAGGCTGGTCTTGTTTATTTCATTCGGTCATAAGGCCAGTGCTACAGCCCAGGCATTAGGATTAAGAAACTCAGTTGGCTGCGCACATGTGGCACTGAACGGACCATATCCCAACACTGAAGAATTCATCAACAGGAAAGAATTCTGCACTACGAATGTTCAGGTAATCTATGAACATCATTACCACTTCCTAGAGACGTCTGCCCACTACTCTGGCAGCTGCCACTACCTCCTATACTCTGGAGCACTTCAATATCGCTGGTACATTTGAGAGTCCAGCGGCTTTAAAAAGTTAGTTTCTGGGAGGCAAGGGCTACCCAGTGTGACTTTGGCTCAGGACCAGTGTTCCCTCAAAGCTGTGCGGTCATTCAGAGGTTCTATGCCATCTTGCACATGGCAACCTGCATGGTGACACATTGGCTTCCAGTACCAGAAGCAGCCATTGGACCTCAGAGGTCTAAGCAGCATGATAAACAACACAGCATTGCACAGACTCCTGACCGACGTAAGGCAGAATTTTAATATTGTCCATGCCTCACTGAGGGCCATGTTGCTGCAGGGTATAGGGCTGTTGAAGATGTGGTTCAGTTGATTGGACTGATGGGTGATTCCCAGTGAAGTCTAGACAGAGTGTCCTGCATCCTTTTGGTGTACTGTGCTCTACACGGTTGGATCAGGCAATAAGGCAGTTTGATAAGTGCTGAGGAACTGGGAGAAAAAGCGTAGTCGTCCGATGGGGAAAACGTTCCTCCAGGGGTGAACAAGGGTTACGGGGGTCAACTTTAGGCTGACATTGACCATGACAGAGCTAAGTTGCATTGGGCACTACAAGGCAGACGAAACCTCATTGAGGTCTACTTTCAATAGATGCAGTGGTCTGCAGCGGCTAATCAATGACTGTATCATTTTTTGGTCATGATTTCTAAATCTGGTTGGCATTGTAGGCTCTTGGCTTCAATTTTGATCTCTATTGTGTTCTGTAAGTAAAGGATAATGTTTGTAATTGTATTTGTCTGAGTTTGCTCTCGTACTGAGTCATGGCAAAGTGAAAACATACAGTAGTCAATGGGGATAATGTTGCTGTGACTTAGAGGGTGTTGAGATGGGACGTGGCTAAGGACGCATAACGTGTGTGATGTGGTGATTTACCAGCAATTAGTGTGAGAGAATGGAGTCATATATACCAGGGAGTGTCAGCCACGTCAGCCATGTTAGTGTCCAGCATGGCTCTCATGATGTGCCATGACTTTGTCAGTAAGGGTGAACGTCTGATGTGGTAGACAGCATAATCACTTAGTGTGGGGACTAATGCAACTAAACTAGCCATATAAATACAGTGGCTAAAACAGCTGCTGAGAGATTAAGAATACTGCAGTGAGTAACTGACTTCCTGACTCCCCAAAGGCTGAGCATCATCAACCAGGCACAAGATTATGATGGGCATTTATTGCCTGTCCCTAGTTACCTGTGAGAATGTGGTGGTGAACTGCCTTCTTGAACCGCTGCAGTCCACCTCTAAATGAGGACAATTAGAGATGAGCAAAACAACACCTACGTCCCATGAAAATATAAAAGTAAAAAGGTGGGGAGTGATGAAGGTAATGTTGGACTAGGTTATGAGGATGGGAGCCCCATTTCTAATTCCAACTTTCGGTTCCAGGGTGGTGCAGGCACACAATGATGACATCACCAGCACCAACTTTGATTGCATTGGCAGGACGTAATCCATTTTTTATCAGCTGAGAGGCTAGGAGGTGGTGCTTGAGAGTTCTTATTCATGAGTCACAGGAAGTTCATATGCAGAAGCAACTCAAAAGACAAATTATATGTTGACCCTGATTCCAAGATGACTTCAGTACAGGAGTAAAGATGTCTTACTGGAATTATAAAGATCCTTGGTGAGACCGAACTTGGAGTAATATGTGAAGTTTTTGTCTCCTTACCTAAAAAAATCTCTTGCCACAGAGGGAGTGCAATGAAATGTTCACCAAACTAATTCTTGCATTGGAGGGATTGACCTCTGAGGAAATATCAAATCAAAGGACCGATAGTTTCTGGGGATTGAAAGAATGAATGGTGAACTCATTCAAAAATACATGATCAACAGGGAAGATGCAGGAAGGATGATTCCTCTGGTTGTGAGGATCTGGACCCAAGGGCTAGGTCACACAGAGGATAGTGAATCTTTGGGATTCTGTCTGTGATGGCTCAGTCATTGGCATGTTCAAGACTGAGATTGATGCATTTCTACATATTAAAAGCATTAATGCTTATGGGAATAGTGCAAGAAAATGAAGCAGAAGATCACCCATGATTTTGTTGAATGCCAGAAAGATCTCAAGGATAAATGGCACACTCCTGCTCCTATTTTCTATGCTCTTACGCTCTTCTGCTCTTGAATCATTGTAACCTATGTGGTAGCACTCAGAAGGCTGTTAGTAAGGGAGGTTGAGCATTTTGATCCTGCAGATATGAAGGGATAATGAAATACTTTCAATTCAGTTTATTGTTGTAAGGAGGTGGTGGAATTGTCATACATCTGATGCCCTTGTTCTCCTCGGTGGTTAAGGTCATGTGCTGCTGTGTTGAGGCACTGCAGAGCATCTTCTAATTGGTACACACTGCTGCCACTATGCACTGTGATGGAGGGAATGAATGTGGAGGGTGGTGGATGCAGTTCCATTCAAGTGAAATGTGTTTCTTGGATGGTGTTGAACTGCTTGAGTGTTCTTGGAGCTTGAAGAGTTGAACTTGCAAAGATTGAAGAGTCAGGAAGTGACTTATCATTGCACAACTCTGATTCTCTGACCAGTTCTTGTAGCCTTAGTAATTATAAGGTAAGTCCAGTTCAGTTCATTTTCTCATCAATGGTAAAGCCAGGATAGTTCATACTGGGAGAATTCAGCATTCATAATGCAATTGAATGTCAAGGACAGATGGTTAATTCTCCCTTATTGGAGATTGTCATTGTCTGGCACATGTGCAGAACTAATGTTACTCACCACATACCAGACCAAAACTGAATACTGTCCGTGTAGGTCTTGCTGCATATGAGCATAGACACCTTCAGAATCTGGGGAATTGTGAATGGTGATGAATATTGTACAATCTTTGGTGAACAGAATTTCTGACCTTATGATAGAGAGAAAGTTGTTGATGAAGCAGTCAGAGACTGTTGGGTCTTGAATACTCCTTGAGGATCCCGTGTAGTGATATCCCGGGTCTGAAATGACTGACTTCCAACAATCACAACTATTTTCCTTTTTGTTTAGTATGACTCCAACTATCTGAAAGATTTCCACTGATTACTATTGACTCCAGGTTTTCTAGGGACTTTTAATGACACCACTTGGTCAAATAGCGCTTCAATGTCAAAAGCAGTCGCTGTTACCTCATCTGTGGACCTCACTTGGACCAAGGCTGTAATGAAGCCAGAAGCTGCGTGTCTGTAGTCGAACCCAAGCAGAGTGTCAGTGAGCAGGTTACAACTAAGCAAGTTCTGCTTGATAGCTGTCAATGATTTCATTGTTTGCTGTGACAAAGAGTAAATAAGTGAACCAGTGATTGGCTTGGTTGAATATTTTCAATTCTGAGTTAGGTACTTTTTTGTCAGACAAGTGCATCAAGGATTATTGGCTGCCAAACAAGTGGACTTGAGACCACAACCAGATCAACAATGATCTGAAATTTGTATTGAATATGTAACAGTCTGAAAATCATATCCCTATCCCTAAGTCCAATGTTGTTATGATGTTCTGTAGTTCCCTGATTTGTATCACTCCCTTTGCTGAATAGTGTTGCAATATGATTAATCCTTCTGACATGTTGCATTAATCCTGTTTCCAATGAAGATTGGAAGATTGTGATTCATGCCTCTGCAATATCTACATTTCCCTCTGTTAAGGGCCTAGTCTAATACGCCTTTGGCAGCCAGTGATGACAATCAGGGAGGGCAGCTGGAGCAGGTGAATAGACTCTCATTGAACAGAGATTGTCTTCATGGGAGAGAGAGCTGGTGAAAAGGAAGAGGAGTCAATGAAATGCCTCAGCCTAATGCAACCCACACAGGCATTCCATGTACCTGGTGTAAGTAGTTCCTTTTTTGTCCTTAATTTTCTTTCCTGTTTACAATGACCTTACATCAGTGGAATAAGTTTTCCCTGCTTTATGATCTTTGGGTCGTCTCTCTGTTCCAATCTCATGTTACGCAAAGATGCATTCTAACAGAATTATCAATTTTCAGTGACGAGAATCTTTCAAGTACGACTTCTCTACTATTATCCTATCCATAACTTTAAGGATAAGGATCACACTTTTCTGACTATTCAGTAAGAATGTGAAAACTTCTAGAGAATAACGATGAAATGGAAAATTTTCTTTTCCATCCTCTTACTTTGTGGTGTGACCTGCGCATTGCTCTATTTCTTCACCCTTCCCTATCTCTAAACTCATGCAGAGTAGAAGCCTCTAGAATGTCTGCACTCCTCCAATTATGGGCTCTTGTGCATCCCAGCATCCATCACCCCACCACTGCCAATTTGCCTTTAGCAGCTTGGGTTCTAAATTTTGAAATTCCACCCCAAAACCTTCAGCTTCCCGAGCTCACACTCTTTCTTTAAGATACTCCTTTAAAATCGACCATGTCTCTCAACATATCTGGGACTCACGCAATAGATACAAGCATGAGAAAAATAATCAGCACTGCATCTGTAGCATCCTCTATATTCAACAGGGTGACATTCATATAGATATTCATGTCCGTCCTGAAGCCAGTTTCCACAAGTACTCAGGTGAAACTCCTGAATAACGAGTTTTGTTGGACTAACTGTTGAGTTCAGATTGCCAACAACCACCTCCTCTGACATGCCCTGTCCTTTCAACTTGCAAATGGCCAACATACCAAGGGAGAACATAAAAAGGCTGACTTCAAAGATATATTGAAGCTCTCTCCTTGAAGCCTAGCAGAATTGACCTTAACGACTAGAAGGAACTTTCTACCAATCTTTCAGAATGGCAATCACCCATGGATCAAGCCACACCACACTTTGAGTCCCAACATCTAAAGCAGATCAGCAGCAGAGAAGAGGAAATATGTCTTGAACTTTCTATTTCACAACCTCATGAGACATCCTACCTATGTGCCCAAAGATCCACAGGCTGAGGATTAATCTATTCAGTCACATGAAAAACCAGGCTGAAACTTGTGACCCTGAGCAGACGTCATCTGTGTGCCAAGGAATAAGCACTTCCACTGATGGACACCTATTTTAGCATCTCTTTATCTGGCATTGTGTCAAATTTTGTCCATTCATGCTCCTGTAAAATTCATTGGAATGTTTACTACATTGACAGTGCAATAGAATGCAGGTTTTATTGTTCAGTACTCTCTGGGCCCGTAAATCAAGCTATTTAATTAGCTTTTCAAAGTTCTACCTGGTTTTAATTTTGGTAATCTTGTGTGTCCTGAATAGTTAGAGATACTGCTTGGGCTTAATCAGCTTATTACTGTGTGAAAAGTTGATATCTTTAAGAAACAACTAATTTGAACCTATTCAACTGAACTTAATAATACCACATCTGGGTCTCAACAGTATGATTTATGTTAATTATCTGCGATCTCATGTGACAAATGTCCTTTTCCCTCATGTCTCTGAGCCCAGTGGCAGACTGCATTGTATTTATTTGGAAAATCATCATAAGGATCTTTTCTATGATGTGTTGTTTTTACAAAGCTCCTTAAACCTTCCTCCATAAAGCTGAAAATTATTAACAGCAGCCTTTCTGTCACCACATCCAGGATTTGTAGCTGAATCAATGACATCTGGTTGCGATATTTACCAAGCCGAGTTCTGAACTCAGTAAGGCTATGCATACACATCTGGAGTCTAGACTTACTGGCTCTATGGGTTGGGCTAGATCCTTGTCTTACATCAACCTCTGCCTAGGCTATTGTTTACTTAGGTGGTGCTGCCCCATCTGTTTCATCTTTTTGAAATATTTCAAGCATGAGTCCTTGGGAGAATGGCAAAACTTTATCCAAATGCCAGAGGTTCAGGCAGAACCTAACAAAAACCATATATGCCTATTTTCGCCACTACTGCTTAATTCCATTCTGGTTACATATCCCTCAAACTGATTCCCACGTCTAACTACAGCAAATAGCTGGCATATCCAATTACTGTTATGCAGGAAACAAACTTTCCTTTGCAACCATGATGTTTGCATGTAGTTTAACGTCTCTTGTATTTAGATGAAGCTGTTCTTTTGAACCTCTTTACCCTTTATGTACCAGGTAAACATAACAGTTAAAAGTGGAACCATTTTCCTGAAAAACCAATGGGAAAGCATTTTCAGCAGGGAGTACAATGAGCCGGATTGCTCCACGTCATCATTGTCATGGCAACTCTATGCACTTGAGGCACTGTGATGTGATTTGCCTCATGGCATTGTGTTCATGAACAAACTATAAAGATTCACCAGCTGTATTTCCATGAAGACTGAAGTTCCATGCAGTGCTATTGATGGCGGATGTGAAGTATTTAATGACAAAACTTCTTTGTTCAGTGAGTTCCAGCCTCATTGGTCTTAAAATTCTTTCTGTGCCTGCACAAATATACCCAGGCTATTCTGAGTAATGCAGAGTTCTTGCTTATAATAAATTGCTCCAATACACAAGCAAATATAGGTAGGTCTATTAGATAAGAGAATAAAAGCAACAAATGTTGGAATGAAGCAACAGGTCAGGCAGCAGTTGCAAAGGGAGAAACCGAGTTAATGTTTTGAGTTGACCTTCTCTCAGGACAGGAAGAATTTACAGATTTAATAGTTTTTAACTTACATAATGTTACACATGATGTACAGTCTTGACTTGTGCGAGTTTCCAGATTGGCACATACATACAGTTGCAGGTGACACCAGGTGTCAGGAGACACTGCTTAGATTTTATCAAAGTACTGATCCAGGAAAAGAAACCAAGGAAAAGATCAAAGGAAAGATCTGCTTTAGGATGGAGAACCAGAGTGATTCCACGCAGAAGTGAGGAAGGCACAAAGCAAAAAAGGATAAGAATGAGTCAATCACAAAAATCAAAAGATCCAAAGGAGGTAAGGAACTACACCTCATCTTTCAATTAGCCAGTCAACACTGAGTTTAACAAATTTAGATGCTAGCATTCTTTTGGGTAGCAAATCCTGGTAAGGAATCTGCTGCAATAATTTGCAGTCTCTCTGGACCCATCAAATTTTAGCACTTATAGCTTTTTACTTTTGCTTGAGAAAAAAGAGAAACTGAATTGTTGTGGAGTCAGAGAACTTTTATGGCACAGAAGTAACATATTTATTCCATTGAATCCGTGCTAGCTCTCCATTGAGCAAATCAGTCTCCTGTTTGATCCCTGTACTGTTGCAAATTTATTTAACTTGAGTGGTTGTGCTGCTTCCCATTAAAATGATTAATTATCTCAGTTTCCAGGATCTTGATAGGCAGCAGATTCTACGTTATTATCACTTACTATGGAAAGGAGTTCGTCTTCATATTGTCCTTTTGCACAAAACCCTAAATCCATGCCCTTAGAACATGTCTAATCTGCTAATGAGGACAGGTTTTCCTTTCGTCTGTCTGATGTAAACCTGTCATAACCTTGTATACATCAGTCACATCACCCTTCAACCTCTTTGCGCCATAGAAAACAAATGCAGCTTTTCCAACTGCAATCCCACACCATGGAAATATTGTGGGAAACTGGCCCCTTGAGGACCTGTACGTCTTTTCTAAAAGGTGAGGACCAGAACTGAATACAATGCCCATGATAAGACATGGAGCTGTTGAATGGTTTTATTAATTTGAGCGCACAATTGCAAGTTGTTATCAGCTTCTGCAGAGAAATTGACGATTGTACAAATTTATCAACAGTTTTCTTTAAATGTTTCAGAGAGTCATCGAGTCATACAGCACAGAAACAGACCCTTCAGTCCAACAAGTCCATGCCGACCGTAAACCCAAACTAAACTAGTCCGACCTACCTATGCTTGGCCCATGTCCCTCCATTCTTGTGGCAAGATTAGATATGATAAGTTAGTGTACAGTATTACATGGAATATGTAATGTATTGTTTAAAGGGTTTAATACAAGGTACAAAATGAATCAAAGGGGAATGGATGAACAATATTTGCTGACACATTTTGCTGCAATTCATTGCTTCTCTTTCTCTATGTTTATCTTAAAGAAGAATGCAAGCCTAGAATTACATTTTATTCAGAATACAGAAAAAGTTGAATTCTTCAAACCCTTGTGCACCAATTTAGCCAAAAAGAACATGGATGTTCCTTCTTAATGATTTCCATCTCTAGTAGATTGGCAAATAAAGCCAAACAGAGCAGAGGAACTACCTTAGATTTGGATGACGCTAAGATGTGACACCTTTCACTGTTGCCTGATAAGGAGGATCTAGTCATTTTTTTTTCTCCAATACCATTAAGAAGGTAGCCATTGGTAATGGCAGCTGGGGCAATTTCCACTGTGTCTTAGAAAATTGGTATATTGTTGATAAGTTTATTTTTCTCCAGTTTTCAAAATAAAATTAATTAGCAATACACAGCAACAAAAATACCAGTGCAGGAGACATGTGTTTCTTTTTATCCGATTTCATATGCTATTCATTATACCATCTTGCTCAAGCATGTGCTTCTAGCCCCCACCCTATCTATACAATTTCCTGTAACTGTCACTGGCTTGAAGACATCTATCAACAAACATCGAATAGATTGTACGTGCATTTTGCAGATGTTCATTCGGGCAGCATTTGCTCTAAGCCATACCATCAGTGCGAGGTAGTTTCACTTTGTACTGATAGTAAGAAGCTGTGATGTAAAGTTGGAAGTAGTGTCTAACGTTAACAGTGCCAGAACATTTGTTTCCGCTAGATGTATGAATTCTATAATAATGCCTTTGTTATTTTGTTTTCTTTCATTAAGTTTATCGCAGATTATAAAGAGATGCTATATCAACTTTGTCCTTACCCTTGTGCACATAAATATTATTTTGAATGGCTTTGTGTAATAAACTGTGAGGCACTCCTCGCATGAGGAGCTATTTAAATCATATGGACATTTTGCTTCTATCCTACATTTCTTTCCACTGGGGGCACCTCCATTTCTTTTTCATTTGCTCTGATAATCGTGTGTAAAGTTTTGTGAAATTTGCTGAGTGTCAACAAATAGAGGATGATTAGTGTGACGATGCTGCTTTGGTATAGAACCTAATTTTCACCAGGGTGGTTTATAAAATTAATTGGTTTACCCCAGTCTAAATCAAATGCTATATTTTATTGAATGCATTTTAGAATGATATATGAGGACTATATGGACTTAAATTAGTTAATTTCCAAAACATTAATTGCTGTCAGTGTTTTCCTCAAAGTAAGCATGTCACAGCTTGATCTCAAAATGCGTTTCAGAGAAAGTTAATAGTAAATCCTGCAGCTGAACTTAATAAATTGGTGCAGTGGTTGTACTAGAAATAGACGTTGATCCCTACCCCAACATAAGAGATTAATCTAAATCATCTGAAAACTTCATCCATAGTTTGATTTTAGTGGAAGAACTGGATCTATCTCGACTTGAAAAGCAACAATGTGAGGGAACCTTACACTGAATATTGAATGTTATAGTTAAGGTCAGCCAGCAGCATTACTTCCAGGATACCTTGGCAACAGATCATGGAACATTGTACAGTTCGGTAACTTCATGCAATTCCCTATCTTTTCCAAATAATTGGATTATTTCTGAAATTGTACATTCATGAATGTATTACTTATGTTATAACAACAATCCTCAAGAGGCCAGAATTGAAGGGCACAGATATGTCAGAGGACTGTAGGGATGGAAACAGTTGCAGAGATAGTGAGTGGTGAGGTCCCCTGGAAGGTTTTGAAAACAGTAAATGTTAATCAGACAGGAGAGAGGAGATGGATGAAGGAGATTTGAGGCAACATAGGACATGGATAGTAGAGTTTTCAATTACTTCAAACTTATTGAGGACCATAAAATCACATGAGAGAGACAACTGGTGGTGATTTAACTTGAAGGTTACTATACCTTATGCTAGGAGAGAGATTGTGAAGAATATTTCTCTGTCATAGCTTCAGACAGTACAGGAAGTGAACCCATACTGTCAGCATCACTCTGCAGCCATCCAGCAAACTGAGCCACCCAACATCCTGAACTACCCAAACTCCTGAACTAAGTAATTTCTAAGCTAGATGACTATAATTTGTTTCTCCAAAAGTAAAATACTGCCGACATTAAATATTTGAAAGAAAACAGAAAAACGCAGAAATATTTAGCAGGGCGTTTAGCATATGTTAAGACAGAAACAGAAAAAATATTTCAGGTCAGATAACTTACATCAGGTTTGTTTATATCAGGAGTTTGAAATATACACAGATTACTGGGAACATCAATTTGAACTTCGTAAGTACCTATTGAGGATCTATGACATATGTGCCTGAACCACAAAGATGAATAAGAATTGGGATAGTCTTAAAATAACCACAACTTACATAACTCTGAGAAGGAACTAGTGTTTCATGTCTGCTAATTTCCAGAAATTGTTCTCCAGAAAGTAACAATGATGATTAAGAATGATTACAAGAAAATGCTCTTATTCAGAAGTTGGGCATCGTTGTAACCTGTGAGAGATATACCTGGGTTTGGGCAGATTAGTCAAATCTGAGCAGGCAACATAGATAGACCAGACTGCTCCTATCTATATTTATGCACTTGCAAAAACAGAGATTGTCAAAACGTGAAACAAAATGATGGCCATGAAACATCAAGATAGGATAGGTTAACATCAATGTAAAAAAGGCTAGTTGCCAGCTATTGCCTTGTTGTGGTCATATCTTCTTTTGTTTTTGTTTTGTTAATGGTCTACAAATAGAGATCTAGAATAGCATGTGTCTTGAAGACTGTATTGGTAAGCGACAATTAGGTGGTCCTTTGGCCAAGGTCTTTATTATGAGTCCTATATATATAGACAAACATACATCTGCAGTAATACACAAGGCTGCAAAAGACATGTCACGATCAATGAAACAAAACTAAGTGAATCCTCAGATAACAAGCGTGGGGCTGGATGAACACAACAGGTCAAGCAGCATCATAGGAGCAGGAAAACTTGATGTTTCGGGCCTAGACCCTTCATCAGAAAAATCCTCATCAAGGTTTCAATCTTAGAATGTGTAATTACAAAGATTAGCGCTCCCATTGCTTTTTGTGTAGTTTGGTATATAAACTGAAACAATGTAATTTCCAAACAATTTAAATGTTCTATTTTCCTTTTATTTGTTTTTGCTGGGGAAGGATGGTTTTTTTCTTTGCAGAGTGCAATAGTTGGCAAACTGATATCATTATATTGCATTGATAGAGGGAGCTGAATGATCTAAAAACTAGTATCAGGAGTATTTTATTACTTATGAAAGGTGTATTGTAGCTTTTCAGTATTGTGAAGATATAATGCATGGACAATACAAGCTGCATTTCAAAGAGAAATGACAAAGTTACGCTTGGCCTGTTCAAAGTAGAACATTGCGGTACTGAGAGAGAGCTGTGTGCTGAACCTGGTATCTTTTGGAAGAACTATTGAATAATGTCCTAATTGTTCAGATCAGTTGAATGTAATAGATCTAGTGGCACTTGGGAGTTTCCCAGTGTCCTGCCCATTTTCCTCTTTTCGGACGACATCATAAAAATCTATTGAGTCGCTCATCTCCTTTGCTGATTGTGGCACCTTGCCATGCAAACTTTGACTTCGAATCTGCCTACACAGAATTAATAACTTCAACAAGTAATCAGTTGGTCATGTAAAACATTGGGGCATAATGATATACCACATTTGTCCTTTAGTAACACTGCATATTGAGGATCAAGACTAGACAGGTAGGAGAGGAAGCAAGTTTAGAGGGCTGGAATGATTGGACAATGATGCATTGGGGGAATTCAGGGCCTATTTTAATTTAATGTAGTATTTTATTATATTATTATGCATTATTATATATTATTATTTTCAGTTAAGTTGATAATGTTACAAGAAATTGGGAAGCAAGTGAGCATAAAAGTTTGTCAATTAAAGTTTATCATGCTGAAATATTTGTTTTTCTCTCTACATGGGTTTAGCTTGACCACCCATGTATTCGATATTTTTAATTCAGAGTTCCATCATCTGCAAAATTTTCATATTTTTACTCGTGTTTCCATGATATAGGATGTGAGACTTAGCAATTGGAAATGGGAAATTAATTAAAAAATTAAGTTGATCCATCAATTGGCAAGTGCAATTGAGAATATGGGACAGTGCATTTTGCTAGGAAGAGTAAGGTGATGACTTATAGTTTAGAAGATGCAAGTCCAGGCAAAAGAGCAGAACCAAAGGATCTTGTACTGCTAATATACCAATCACTAAAATTCATAGGCTAGCCAAACTGTAAAAAAGTAAGCTAAGCACTAGGCTTTAATTTAGAGGAATAACATTCAGAAGTAGGCAGATTGTGGGAAACTTGTATTGAAAATTTGTTAAACTACAAAGAGTACCATGTCCCATTCTGGTCAAAAATTTGTAAAAAAAATATAGAGACACCGCAGAAAATCAGAGAGTGACGAAATCAAAGGGTGAAATCTTTTTACGCTCTGAGAAATGTGAGCTGTGGCATGTTTTGTGGCAGAATCGGATACAAAGCCTAGCAAGGCCCACCTCAATCTTGGAAAAATACTTGTTCCATGTTTTCAGGAACAAATACAGAAGTTGCTGGAAATGCTCAGCACGTCTGGCAGCAGCTATGAAGAAAAATCAGAGTTAACATTTCAGGTCCAGTGGCCTTTCCTCAGAAGACCCTTCCTCAGTTCTGCTGCCGGACTGGCTGAGCTTTTCCAGCAATTTCTGGTTTTCTTCCTGATTTTCTCCAGTACTGTTCCTGCTCTTCAATTGTTTCATCATCATACCTCTCCTCAGCAAACCCTTGGCCCCTGTTTCCATGAGAACTGATGTTATGGTTGAAATGGGAAGGAGTATGCTGTCTCTCTCTAGTCGTGCTATTCCATGAGTCACAATATAAAACTAAATGTTTTACCCAGTTGCTGATATTCAGCAAATTTGTAAAGCTTACAAACAAACAAGGGCAGCAAGGTGGCTCAGTGGTAGGGTGGCATGGTGGTTCAGTGGTTAGCACTACTGCCTCACAGTCACAGTGGGTTCAATTCCACTCTTGGGTGACTGTCCGTGTGGAGTTTTCAAGTTCTCCCCATGTCTGTATGGGTTTCCTCTGGGTGCTCTAGTTTCTTCCTGGAGTCAAAAGATGTGCAGGTTAGGTGGGTTGGCCATGCTAAATTGCCCCTAGTGTTCAGGGATATGTAGATTAGGTGGGTTATAGGGGTATGGGTCAGGGTAGCATGCTCTGAGGGTCGGTACAGACTTGTTGGTCCAAAGGGGCTATTTCTGCACTGTAGGGCTTCCTACAGCATCCACAATTCTTTTAGTTTTTATTGTGCCATGTTTTGTACTTTTCACAAATGGTGCTGTGAGATTCTCGCTAAACAATAGGGAGTTGCCACTTAATGGGGATTATCTGTTGTTAAACACTTTGTTAAAACTCAAGTCACCTCATTAACACTCAAATGCTCATCTGACCAAATGCACCCAACAAACATGACATCAGGAAAACTCATCAAGGAAACTAAAAGCAGTACCTGGTGGATTCAGTTCGCTGCTTACTTCGTGCCTCCTTCATGTTGAACACCAGACACTGATATCTCAGGGCATGTTCCATGGGAACCAGCCACAGACACCCCATACCAACGGACATTGGCATCCAACATGTGCTAGTTCCTAAGTACCAGAAACACAATCAAGGTGTTTGTCAATTCAATGACGGTAGCCTTTGCTCAGGGGCTCCTGGCGGAGTCAATCAAGGCTAGTCTCCAATACTAATCATAGTCCTGCAAGGGGTGATCAGAGCCAGATCTGTTCACAAGAGCTGAGGAATTGTTTCATGGGCAACTCACCACTCATCTTGGCTTTTTCTACTCAACTGGGGGCTATCCCCTGCTGGAATGAGAGAGACGTGATTGTTAGGGAAGATGATTCTATAAATGTCTTCCAGATTCATTTTTATCCAGATTCCACTTTTTAATCCTTCAGTGTTCATAACACATTCAAGCACACAGTAGAGGCAAAGACTGAAACACCATGTGACATTTAATAATACTCTGCTGCAATTTCAATGAAATAATCTAATTTGAGGATTCAGAAAGAAATTAATATATATTTTTGCCTTCATTCTCACAGTCACCATGGCCAACTGAGCCAACTTTAATGCGTTATTGTCTTGTATTCAAATCCAATATGCTCAGTAAAGCTGATAAGCACAACCTTGTTAACTCAGCATTACAATAAGCTGTTTTTAAATTCACAGTGGGTTTGAAGCTATGCTGTGCAAATATCTATGCGCGTGTGCTCGATAAATTCATGAAATTTTGTTTTTTTAATTTCAAAGCAGATCGTTAATGTTGCAATCTTGCACAAAGAAAGTTTGTGCATTTGTTTTGAGGCAACATTCACACATTATAATTTGAAAGTCAATATGTTTAAACATTAGTGTCACATTCATCTGAAGATCAAAATAATTCACATTAGACAATTACTCTTTAATCATCTACAAATATCAACTCAGATATAAAGGAATTTAGAAAATTATTTCGAGGGTAGCAGTTTCGTTTACTAAATGCATCTGTTGGTTTTGATTTGGCCAGATTGGAACAAAAATAGGCATTATCAATGGGTAATGCCAGATAATAAGCTGGCAGTCTCTGAATGGAAGAACTATGAAGGATAGTTCCATAGGATCTGAGAAGTATACCTGTTGGAAGAGTAAAATGCTGATGATTAGTTTCTTAAATAATAATACTGTACATTTCCCATAACAGTGCTCAGTCGGCTGATGAACATAACAGTTTTTAAAGAAAAAGATGACCAAGATATTTCAGAACATTACTTGGTGTTACAGGCAATTGTTTACATAGAGATTTAGATTTTTTAAATATTGTCACTTGTACATAGTTACAATGAAAAGTGTATAATATTGCCATGCTCCAACACCATTTTGGATTACAGAATAAATTACTGAGTAAGTTGGAAAGTTGTAAATACTGAATAAACTGGTATTAAATTGATAGTACTGGAATAGCTTCAACAGTTCATCTTTCCACCTCTGTAGACTTCACTCTTTCTGTTCCTCCGTTGTCCCACATTATCCCTGCGGTTCTGGCAATGTGTTCCTTCTCTACCACCACCGTCACCACAGCTCCCATGTCAGCCACCTCGAGCTGGAGACAGTCATGCTGCGCGAGTCCTGCACCTCCTCCAATGCGGTCGGTTAATATGGTTTTGATCCTAACACTTAATATGAAAGAGAAATCAAAAGCAGTGACAACAAAAAGTGTGCACAGATGTACGAATTTAATAAATGCAATGTTACATTTCAAAAACTGTGGCTGATGAGAATTGCAAGTGACAGAAGAAATGCTATTTATAATAAAAACTGAAGTATTGTGGCTATTAATTGATAGGTTGCAAAGGCAAAAAGTGTTTTGATTCCTTTGCCTTGTTGTACTTGTGTCCTGAATAATCAAATTCACTGTTCATATTTAAATGATGGTTACATGATTGGGCTCATTGAAAAGTGAGATCAATCACAAACAATAAATCTGAAATACAACTGAAAAATTGTTACTTTATAAGTTCAATATAGAAAAGCATCAGCCTAACTGTAGCAGAGTGGTTATGTCACTGGACTAACCGTTCAAATGCCTCGATTAAAGCTTGAGAGATATAAATCCAAATCACACCAAAGAGCCCAAAAAATGTAAATTCAGCTAATTAAGTAAATCTGGGACAAAAATTGCCAACTCTAAATTATATTGTCTATGTAACCCATCAGCTGATTATAAAAATATATCTGATTCGCTAAATGCCCTTTAAGGAAGGAAATCTTATTCACTGTGACATCTGATCCAACTCAATGTGAGTGACTCTGTAAAGCAACTTAGCTCTATCAAACTGCAACAGCAAAGTAGGACAATAATAAAATTGAACAAATCACCCAGCATTAATTTAAGCACCAGGTAATAGCAAGGGCATGGCTCGCCCTCCTCTCTAAAATATGAAGGTTGTGCCAAAATTAGGAGTGCTGTCTCACAGACCAGTTAAGCAACATCCTGACGTAGTTATTCTGACTGAATAATTCTATGTAGCCAGTGTCCAGATTCCTCCGCCAGCACTAAAGAATCACAGAACCTCTTACAAACAGAAACTATTTATCCCTTTCTACTCAACCCAGCACTCTCATAATTTGAAAACTTCCATCAGATCTCTTCTTAGCCTTTTTCTCTCCAAGGAGAACCGAGGAGATTTCTCTTTCATATTAAGTGTTAAAATCAAAACCATATTAACCGACCGCATTGGAGGAGGTGCAGGACTCGTGCAGCATGACTGTCTCCAGCTCGAGGTGGCTGACATGGGAGCTGCGGTGACAGTGGTGGTAGAGAAGGAACACATTGCCAGGACCGCGGGGATAATGTGGGACAACGGAGGAACAGAAAGAGTGAAATCTACAGAGATGGAAAGATGAACTGTTGAAGCTATTCCAGTACTATCAATTTAATACCAGTTTATTCAGTATTTACAACTTTCCAACTTACTCAGCAATTTATTCTGCAATCCAAAATGGCGTTGGAGCATGGCAACATTACACACTTTTCATTGTAACTATGTACATTGGAGAACCTCTCCAACGACCTACTTCATCACTGGAACTATTCTTTGCAAATCTCTTCTGCACCCTCTCCAGTACATGCACATAGATAACAAGCATGGGGCTGGATGAACACAGCAGGTCAAGCAGCATCATAGGAGCAGGTACATGCACAGCTTCCTTTAGAGTCATCCCCAAAACTGTACACAATACTCCAGCTGATGTCTAACAGATGTCTTATACAAGTTTAACATAAACTCCTTGCCCCTATATTCTATGTCCCTATTTAAAAAGCCCAGGATATTGGATACTTTATTAACTCTCCACTTCTGCTGTTACCTTTAATGATCTGTGTACATCTACACCCAGATCCATCTGCTCCAACTCTTCCTTTAGAATTGTACTCCTTAATTTAGATTGTCCATGTTCTTCCTACCAAAATGCATCACCTGACACTTCTCTGCATTGAACTTCATCTGCCACCTATCCAACTGCCCCACCATTTTGTCAATTCTTTTTGGAGTTCTAAGCTGTCCTCCTCACAGTTTACAATGCCTCCAAGCTTTGTATCACCATGAACTTTGAAATTGTCCCCTGCACACCAAGATTTAGATCATTAATATTCATAGAAAGCAATGGTCCCATTACTAACCTCGGGGAACCTCCACTCCAAATTTTCTTCCAGTCCAAAAAATGCCCAATGACCATCACTCTCTGTTTCCTATCCCTCAACCAAGTTTATATTCACCTTGTTACTGTCCGAATTATTCTATGAGCTGTAACTTTTTCTCATAAGTCTGTTGTGTGGCACAGTATTGAATGACTGCTGGGAATCCATGTACACCACACCAACAGCATTACCTCCATTGATCCTTTCTGTTACCTTTTCAAAGCAGCTTGTATGAATTGCCTTAAATACCTTAAACATTCAATTGATTCACCACTGACATCTTGGCAGCAGTATGTATCAATTACAGGACAGGTGGCAGCAACTGGCCAAGACTTACTTGACAGAATCTTGCAAATGCGTAATCTCTACCACCTAGAAAAACAACGCAGAAGTTGCATGGGAATAACACAACCTAAAAATTCCCCTCCAAATCCATAGCCTGGAAACCTTTAAATTTCCCTTTATCATCATTGTGTCAAAGTCTGGAAACCTCTTCTTAACAGTACTGTGGATGTACCTACACTACATGTTGCAGAAATTCATGAAGGCACTCACCAGGATCTTAAGAATGGGCAGCAAATAGCCTTGTCAGTAATGATGTCATCACATTTAGGAACAAAAACAATTGTGAAATAATAATTGTGGAAATACATGACAACATCTTCCGTATTTGAAAGAGAAAGACAGTTAAAGGACAACCACTAATTCCAGGAATTTTACTCGGAAAGAATTGATACTCTTGATGTGAATCTTCACCCTTTTTTAAAGCCTAGTCCTCTACTGAGGGTAACAAATCACTGAATTTACCCTCTAGCATTTCATAGAGATAAATGGCAGATAAAATGTTAATTCTAGCTTTCTTTTTCAGACACTGACTGATTATTTCTAGCTATTGCCATCTCTTTTTGAGGATTATCAATTCTTTTTGCTGTGGATTTTTTATGCAATGTTATCCTATTAATTTGTTGACGTATCTGCCCTGATATTGATTTTGTCAACTATGACATTACTACCTTAAACCAACCGCTTTCTTTTCAACTTGGTCTCCTATTTAAACAATGTCAGCTTGAGCCCCCAGTCTTACTAGTACTTCCCTAGTAGCTTACTAATTAATATCCGAGCACCAATTGGTATTGTAGTCAGTTATAATCAGGCCAGTGAAAACAGTGAGGTGCTAAAACAGCTACAGGGGACCGATTTAAACAAAATATGTATGCCATCTGGCTTCCTTTTCTTAAAAAAAACATTCGTGTCATATTATTGCTAACTGCCCAAGCAAACACATAGTCTTTGCATTCTGGACAGAGAGCTGATTGGCCATTTACTGCCGCAGTTACATTCTTGTACACAACAGTTTAAGTTCCCAGGACCCAGTCTAACATTCTGAACAGTCTGCGAAAGTTAGACGTAGTAAAACCTTCAGCAATCTATGGGAGCTATCACTTGCTCATTACAACCGGATTTAGTGAGTCTAGTTTCTTTCCACCAACACCACATGTTAGTTTTGCTGTCTTAAGACCTCAATTACACATTCAGAATAGTTACTTATTTCGCAAAGGACAAACTGCTTTATGCCTATTTGAGTAAACCAAAATGTCATCAATATAGTATCTAGTAATCTTTACTGTTCACACAGTCACAATCATTTAAGCTGACAGACATGATAAACTTAACAAAGCTTTTCACATTTCTAAGATTTTTGGCAGGAGCGAATAAAAGTGCCATTATAACATTCACAGATAAAATCGTTACTCTTCTAAAACTAGCTTGTAATTCACAATACTGAGCATGGAATAAGGATAAGTAAGTTTCAAATCTTTTATTGCAAACATTTATGAGATTTCACTTTGTACCTTGTCCAAGAAAAATGCTTTTGCCCTGATCTTCATTATGCTGCCTGCAGGACAATTGACTGCCTTGCCAGTAGATGGGGATTGCTTCGTTCTCAAAATCTGTGAACTTGAAGTTCCATGGAGAAGAACACATTTATAAATGTATCGCTTCTGGTGGTGATGTCTTGAAGTTCTGAGGAAGTGAATGCTTCATATTTGGAATGGTATAGGTTCATATTTTGTCTGTATTTGATGAATGCAATTGGTACTTAATCAGTGAAGTTCATTTTCTGGGTTGCAATAAAGAGACAGGGCAATTCACTACAGACTGAACAACCTGGAAGAAAGCTCTATTTTGTCAGAAATACATCTGGTAGCGAAGCTCCAGGGGGAAGCTTAAGCACTTTATAACTACTTTGTGAGAAATTTTTTAAAAATCAAGACTTGTAACCAATAATTTAAACTGCATGTGAACTCCTCAGGGAGTACATGGAGACCAATAGTTAGCCCTACAAATTGAAAAAAGATGCTTTTTTTTTTCTGTAATTGTGTGGATTCAACACCAATTTCATTCCAAATCCAACAAATGTCTGGCTCCTCCAATATCATTAGAAGTTTAAATACCCTTGTTTTGAAGAATGTCATGATGTTTGATTGCTCTTGACAAGGGCTGCATTTATTGCTTATCTCTAATTGCCCTTGAGAGAGTGGCAGTGACTTGCCTTTTAAAATTGCTGCAGTCTATGCGCTGTAATAACTAGGTAGGAGTAGGAGTATGCCATTCAGCTCCTCAAGCCTGCTCCGCCATTCGTTATGATCATGCCTCATCATCACTCGTAATAACCTAATCCCCCGTCTCCCCATACCTATTCATTCCTTTAGTTACAAGAGTTATATCCAACTCCTTTTTGAAATTATACAATGTTTCAGCATGCTGCTTTCTTTGGTAATGAATTCAATGGGCTCACCACTCTTTGGGTGAAGAAATTTCTCCTCATCTCAGTTCTAAGATGTTTACCCCTTATCCTTAAACAATAATCCCTGGTTCTGGATTCCCCACCATTGGGAACATCTTTCCTGCATTTGATCTGTCCAGTCCTACTAGAATTTTCAAGTTTTCTATAAGATCACCCTCATTCTTCTAAACTCCAGTAAATACAATTCTAACTGACTCAACCTCTCATTCTATGTCAGTCCTGCCATCCCAGGAATCAGTTTGCCAAACCATCGCTGCACTCTCTCTACAGCAAGAACATCTTCAGATAAGAAGACCGAGCGTGTACACATTATTCCAAGCGGAGCCTTCCCAATGCCCTATATAATCACAGCAAGACATTCTAGTACCCATGCAAGTAAACCCATAGTGTTGTTAGATCATAAGTTCCAGGATTTCGACCCAACAATGAAAGAACAGTGACATGTTTCCATGGTATGATGATGTATCACTTGGATGAAGAATTTGCAAGTAACTGTGTTTCCATCTGCCTACTGCCTTTCTAGAGGACACACATTTGGAAGGAAATGTCAACATGTTAATTGTATTCATAGATGTTACACACTGCAGCAATCGTGTATCCATACGTGAGGAAGCAAATGTTTTAGGCAATGGAGGGTGGTTTGGTGTATTGGTTAGCGCAGAGTTTCTTGAATATTATTAGAGCTGCATTCATCAGGCATGTACAGACTACTCTTTCACACTCCTGATTTGTGCCTTACAGTTTGTGCAAAGGCTCTGACAAAGCAGGGTATAAGTTATTCACCGCAGAATTCCTAACATTTGTAGCCTTGGGGCAGCATGGTGGCTCAGTGACTAGTACTGCTGCCTTACAGCGCCAGGGACCAGGGTTCGATTCCACCCTTGGGCAACTGCCTGTATGGATGCCAATCCATCCTGGAAGCATGGCACTCCACGAAGCAGGCTATTAATAAACACATTGAACTCGATCCCATATACATTCCACTATGGAGGAAACCCGGAAGTGAGGCAATCCATCACAACGGACCCCAGAATTTAAATACCAGGCGGAAAAACACACCGACGCTGCACTGAGGATGTTACCAAGCACGGTAACGAAACATCTGCGGAACAACAAACCAGCTCGGCGAGCCAACCAACCTCAAAGTCCTAACTGAGTGGCTAAATCCCTCTGCAGGGTTCCCAAAGCCATGAGAGATGAAGACAAGTTGAAGCTAACTAGTACTAATTAAAGAGGATGTGAATTATGCCTGGAAGACAGAGTTACATTACTTAACGTACGTATATGTCACCTTGCCATTATGCACCCTCATCTCACAGGTTGCACGTATTGCCAACCATTCAGTCACGATTGTCATGTGAACCAAAATTACTAGACCATAATCACCGATACACTTCTCTCTCCTGCCAGACAACACGAGACATCACTGGGAGCAACAGGAGCTAATCTGCAGGGAATAGTCACAGCTGCACATCCATATCCGCACGGAGGAGTTGGTGCTGACCACCACTGGAGTGGCCATGACAAAGGCAATGGTTAGAGATAAGGCTGAAACTGCAGAAACTATTGTTCTTCTCCTAGTCAATTCTCTACCTCACATAAAACCTTTCCCTCATGAGACCCATTCTCTATTTTACAAACTGCAGATGGCCTAAGCATGCACCTCTTGCTTCCCACTTGCTCTCTCACTACAATGCTGCTTGTGTATCTTTCTTTCAGTGATTCAAAACTACTGGCTGGTCAGTGGGAGAGCAACAAGGCACTAATACTGAAGAAATACTGTCTGTTAGTTTAATACTGTCAGCCAACAGCCAGATGCTGACATTGCATGTAATTGAGGGGTGGACTGTACACTGCAGAGGTGAGACATTGTGCATTAATGACTTGCAGAAATGAATGTTGTGCCAGAGGGAAGGTTGCAAATGAGTTCTGCTGCTGAAGACTTGGATGAGTACTTCAGTGAGGTTGTTGGCAGTAAAAGGCTGATGGAGTACACACAACTAAATGAATGGTATCTTGGAAAGCTTGCCAGAAATCACACACGCAATGGCAAATGGCAGGGAGGAGTCCAACATGAACTTCGTACAGGAATGGAGAGGATGAAGTCAATTTCGTCCAACTTGAAATTGGTAGCCACTCAAACATGTCGAATATCCAAGATGATGAATGTCCCACTTTCTACCCAATGTTTGGAAGCTTTACTGGAAGCTAAGGCTGAGCTCAACTTTCTGACATGGAGGCTCAAGTGCCAACATAGATGCAAATGCCAGTTTTCCAAAGGGGCATGCAGAGGGACGCAGCAGTCAAGCTCGATGAGTTTTCTAGATGCCACCCAGAGAAGCATAGCAGTGGCTCGATGGAGTACAAACTGGCTGAATTCTCTCCAGATGACAGCATTCAGTTTTCCATTACTGTCCAACAGCCTATGCTCTTGTCGCAGCTTGTCAACCAGCCAGCCAAGACCCCTGAAATGGTGAAGTTCAAAATCATGCCTTTTCGGCTCAGAAATGCTGAACATCCTCGAAGACCTTCCACTGAAAGACAACAGCCTTCCACTAACATTGCTGCAGCCTCTGCAGTCAAAATACTGAGCCCACTTGCGTAGGCAAAGACACACAGAGAAACATGCAAATACAGACACTAAAAGAGTTCACAAGGGATATACGTTTACATTCCTGAGCAATAACAAAGTCGTTGATTTATACATATGCTTTGGAGTATTTATTTTGTGTTGCTTTTCGTTATCACATTGTGGCCAAACTTAGACAGGAATGGGGCTGCTTAAGTTGCCTTCCCCCTTCTCTCTCTCTTCTTCTCATATTGCAAATTGTGTGCCATGTGTACACCACATACCTGGTGACAGAGCTGTGTCCTCTAACAGTGAGTCTGTAAAGCATGCAGTAGGTCATCCTGAACTTTGAAGCCTAGACTACTGAGTATTGTAGGGGTTCTCAGAGTGATTCAAGCTGAGAATGTGTTTTTTTTAAGCCTCAATAGACTGTTCCAATTTATTTTTTGTGACAAAACAACCTTTGCTGTAAATATTGGAAATGTTGTAAAATGGAGTCACGTCAGGGGATAGCACTTTTTGCATAATAATTACTCTTTGGTTTGTTCTGGTGGGTCAAGTGCAGATTGGATAGAGGACTGTTGCAGAATAAAGACATCATAACTGCTGCCAGGACACCAGATATTAACCTGCACGATATACAGCATCTTGAAGGAGTGATGTTCTCTTCTGTGGCAGCGTATCTCGGAAATGACTTGCAGGATCCACAAAAGGTTATGTGTATGGCCAATGTTGAGCTTGTTCTCCTCATAAAGACTCTCTTTGCTGCTGTTTGGCTACAGTGAATACAGCTTTCCTTGAAACATCAGCATCAGGAACCATCCTAGCTCAGTGGTGGGGATAGCAATCTCCAAGATGTTACAACTCACTCCAAAAACAGCCTGTAGGGATTCTAAGATCACATAATATCATGGCTACAGTCTTTAGACTGTCACTGTGCTCCTTGCCCTGCACGGAGTTGGAATCTGTGATTCCAGAAGGTTACACATTTCACTCATGTTATCCTTAAAGAACGTTATAAAAACATGTAGTTTGGATCCAAAGTGTGTATTTGAGAGATTAAACTAAGAGCCGTCTGCCCTTTCACATGGATATAAAATTCTCACAACATGACTCAAGAAAAGCAACGAAGTTCCCCACAAAGCCATAAGAAATAAGAGGAGTAGGCCCTTTGGCCCTTCAGGCCTCCTCCACCATTCAATCAGCTTATGGCCTCACATCCACTTTCCTGCCTTTCCGTATTAACATTGATTCCCATATTGATCAAGAATCTATCAATCTCAGTCTTAAATAAACACAAGAAATCTGCCCCACAGCCTTCTGTGGCAAGACATTTCAAAGATTCACAACTCTCTGAGCATAGAAATTCCTTTTCATCTCAGTGTTAAATTGGCACCCCTTTATTCTGAGACTATGTCCTCTAGCCATAGACTCTCCCATGATGGGAAACATCGTCTCATCATTTACTCTGATAAGCCCCTTAATAATCCTGTAGGTTTCAATAAGATCACATCTCATTCTTCTAAACTCCAATGAGTAGAATGCCAACCCATTTAACCTTTGCCCATAAGACAATTCCTCCATACAGGGGATCGTCCTATTAAAACTTATCTGAACTGCCTCCAGTGAAATAATAAATTCTCCCTGGTGTCCTGACCAATATTTATGCTGGAAACAAAGAGTTCTAGGATAGATTAAGAGGCCATTATCTCATTGCTGTTTCTGTCATTTGCTATGTACAAACTGATTGCTGCCTTTCCTACATTATAAAAGCAACTAAACTTTCAAAGGTACTTTATTGATTCTAAGTCACTTGGGTATATGCTGAGGTGGTGAAAGAAGCCATATAAAGGCAAAACTTTCTTTCTTTAAGTTTTGTTTGTGGCAAAATAACTTCTGCAAAGTGACCCCTTCATATCTGTGACAAAATTTTACAATAAGGCTTTAATTAACAACTGCTGCTTCCTATTCAATTCAATGATACTGATGGATTCTTTTCAACATGCTTATCCAGAAAAGCTCTCATGGAAGTAGTTGCAACCTCAATAATTAAATAAGAATTCAGAACTCAACTAGTAGCACAACTTTGTAAACTACAACATGCCAATTCTGTTAGCAATATGATGCAAACCACATCCCTGAGGCACTGCAGATGGAAACATTATTGCTTGAACTTCCCAGATGGTGTTATTACCTAATTCTAGTATGTTTAATACAGAGGCCTAACTAACACAGGGATGTTGTACAAGTGAGATTGCAATCTCCAGTCCTCCCGCCTCAGGATCACACTCTCTCATTCCAATAGGAGGCTTGAGCCGATACTCGTTTCTTTTGTTTTGTTTCGTTGCCGGATTATCCATAACACTACTATCATGACACACCTATTTATTTTTGAAGCAATTTTATGAAAGGAATCAAATGCTGATTAGGTCAGTCAGTGTAGAGAAATTGAGTTTCAATGCATTTGAAACTATGTTACTCAGTCACAAGGAAACCAAGTTTGAAGAAATTCAGTAATGCATGGTCAATGGTAGCTGAGATGGTCTTCTGCAATCTCAGTAATCGGTTGCTGCTTCTGCTTGGTCTTCTGAACTTCATTGCTGCTTTCGACATATTTTGATCCTGCCTTAATTAATATTATCGCCATTCACACTATCATGCAGTGCATCAAATACAAATGGTTTTTACCATGTGCCAACCACTTTGACCAAAAAAGCTGTGCTCTCATCATAGGGACACACCTATGATGACCTTGAGTAGCTGTTATGCTCAAATTAAGGGACAGACATGACAATTGTTTGGCCTCTAGTTGGCACTACTTTCCCTATCCTGCTGTTTTTATGCATTGATAAAATATCTTTGGGTTTCCTTAATTTTACTTAGCAATATTTTTTATGCCCACTTTTCGCTTTCTTAATTGCCTTTTTCAATTCAATTACTATGTTGGCAGGGTTGATTCAATCAAATCCTCCACTGTAGTTTCTATCTTTATTATCTTATGTCACACGTTACTTTAAAATAGTCTTACTGCCATCATCAGCACTGTTGTGACCAGAGACCATTCAACTTTTGCAGATTGTACTTTAGAAGTGGGCTCCAAATCTACAATATATTGACTGTTTCAGAATTTCCTAAGGCTCTTGTTCTTCAACTTTTCAATTTAAAACTATCATTACTGTGATTGAAACCTTCACAGGCTTGCTCCATTTTATCTTTATAACCAGCTTCTAACTGAACTCTCCATTGTTTTAACATTACTTTGTTGTCACAGGGCAATTTGATATAAAACATATTGTATGTATAGAATTCTTAAAATGCATTTAACAGACTTCTGTAGTCAGTACATAGCAATCCCAGCAAAATAAAGGCCATCTCTAGGCTAAAGATTTTGAGGAAGGGTCACCTGACCCAAAATGTTAACTCTGATTTCTCTCCACAGATGCTGACAGACCTGCTGAGCTTTTCCAGCAACTTCTGTTTTTATTTCTAATTTACAGCATCCGCAGTTCTTTTGGTTTTTATTTTGTTAAATGATTAATGGCTTAATAACTATGAATCAGCATCCAACAGAGTAGATACATTTTGCCTTTTATCCAATTTAAAATAAGATTTTTTTGCCATTAACCATGTTAACTGCATAGCAGAATTTGTGTTCCAGTTCTGTACAATCAGAGGAGTCAAAAGCATACTGTGGCCTTGCCACATCCTCCAGGAATAAATCATACTGCGCATCCATGTCGTCCGCTGCTGGATCTTCATTTAATTTTCTGTGCTGCTGCTGCAGCTTTGACATGATCTCTCTCTTGGTACTGTGACCCTCTTTAAAATTCAGTTTCTGCCAGTAGGGTCCTCAGTGATGTTGACTGTGCTCTATTTCTTTGTTCGCTGACTGCTGGTGAATTTTTTGACTGCTCATTCCTGCCCATCCTGTAAGTTGCAGATCTAAAGAAATATTCTACTCGCTCTGACTGATTCACTTTACTTAACCTGTTGCTTGCTGCATACTCTGTTATAGATTTTCTCATACCTTTTTTCAGCTTTTTCCAGGTCCTTTCCTCTTTGCAGTTTGTGCCCAGGTAGACCTAAAAATCCTCTCACTGATTCCTGTCACCACTGAATTTCTCTTCAGGTATTTCCCTGCTTTTTGTGATAAGATGGCTCATTGTCCTTGTATTTCATGTCTAGCTCTGTGCTGTCTCTGGGCTTCACTTTAGGTACACCTTGCAGCTTGCCTCCATTCCATGGGTCTGGTCATTGATACTATGATGTAATAAGATGATGTCGTTGCTCTGGCAAGGGAAAATTAGCTGGCTTTATTTTAACATAAGTATACAGAGGGAACCCTATTAGCTCAGACTCGAGTTCCTTGTTATCTGATGATACACTTTGACATTTGTCCTTGCGCACATGTGCAATACTTATTCTTAGAGTATGGATATCTTTTATGCTGTCCGGGATTACTCCATGGATTCAGTCCAAGAGCAATACACGTTTGTTTGATGTCTTCCTGTTGAACGGAAAGAATGCGGTGAAGACATTGTTGATGGAATTTCATTAGCACCCTTAAGGGTCATTGATACACAGCACGGGAGTGCAGTGATGACTATATTTAGACATCTGTTGAATTGCAGAATTCTTTGATATCAGCCATTCACTTTCACAGTTTATAGAGGGCTGAGCTGATGTAACTAGTCTTGTCTCCCCACCTCAACTGATGGTGGATCTCCTCAGCAGTCATGGCCTTTTGAAAGAGGTGACAACCAGCACATGGGAAGTGACATCCCAGAATCCCCCCTTAGACAGATATGGGTGGGGGAATATCTGATTCAACAGCTGTAGGTCGATATATGAATTTTGTTTTGGCAATGTTCAAGAACAGGCTGAACTTCTTGTATGCAGAATTGAAGAGATCATGAGCATTTTGCAAGTCTAGTGCAGAGTGGTGGTGCAGGCTTGAAGGGCCGAATGGCCTACTCCTGCACCTATTGTCTATTTTCTATTTCCATTGCAGTCACCTGCAAACAATAGATTATGTATATCTATAGCATTCAGTTTAGTTTTAGCATGGAGGTGTCTGAGGTTGAAGTTTCCCATCCAGGTAGTATTTAACAATGATTCCAGAGAGCAATTGATCTTTGATAAAATGAATAGTCACTGTCAGTTATCAAGCACCAGAAACAATAATGGTACACTGACATGTATCAACCTGGCAAAGTCCTCCCTACTTAAAACTGGGGGCTTGTGCCAAATTTGGGAGAGCTGTCCTACAGAATAGTCAAGCAACAGCCTGGTGTAGTTATACTCATGGAATCAAACGTAACAACAAATGTCCCAGAAACCACCATCACAAATCCTTGGTGTGTCTTGTCCCTCCAGGAAGAGAGACCCACTAGAGGCACACTGTGGCATACAGCCTGGTGGAAGATATCCTGGGAGTCTTTAACATCAACTAGGGACCCCTTGGAGTTTCATAGCAAAATGTGAAACTTGGGCAAGGAAACCACTTGCTGACTATGACTTACCTCCCCACCTCAGCTGATGAATACAAGGCTAGTATTGCTCCATGTTGAAAATTATCTGGAAGAAAGACTGAAGATGACAAAGACATGGAATTTCAACTTCAACATCTATCTCTAAGATTGGCTTAGCAGCATCCGTACTGACTGAGATAACAAGGTGTGGAGCTGGATGAGCACAGCTGGCCAAGCAGCATCATAGCAACAGGAAAGCTTGACGTTTCGGGCCTAGGCTGAAGGGTATAGGCCCGAAACGTCAAGCTTTCTTGCTCCTATGATGCTGCTTGGCCTGCTGTGTTCATCCAGCTCCACACCTTGTTATCTCGGATTCTCCAGCATCTGCAGTTCCTATTATCTCAGTACTGACTGAACTGACTGAGTCCCAAATGACACATCTGTTAGAGTGGGTCTATGGTGGCTGGTGGGAGAACTAACAAGCAGAAAAAAAACCTACTGGACCTGATCATCACGAATCTAACTGCCACTGATACATCTGTCCAGGACAGTATTGATAGGAGTAATCACCACACTGTCCTTGTGGAGATGAAGTCCCATCTTTATGCCCTCCACCATTTTGTGTAGCACTACCACAATGCCCCCAAACATGATAGATTCTGAAAAGAGCTACAATTCAAAACTGGGCATCCATGAGGCATTGTGGGCCATAGCGGGCAGTAGCAGAATTATACTCAACCATAAGCTGTAAATTCTTGGACCTGCATATTCCCCATTATATCATTACCACCAACATGGGCATCAACCCTGATTCAATTAAGTGGACAGGAGAGCACACCTAAAAGTGAGTTGTCAATCTTGTAAAATCTGTTAAAGGACTAAAAGATGAAGTATGTGACAGGCAGAGCGATGCAATCTCAAAAACAACATGTCAGGTCTAAGCATTGCAGTCCAAACATGAAAAGTGGTAGGCAATTAAACAGTTAACAGAATAAATATTCCTATCCTTAATAGGGGAGCTCAGCACATCAGTGCAAAGGACAAAACCAAAGCATTTGGAAGTCTCTTTGGATCAGAAGTGCCAGGTGGTTGATCCCCCTCAGACTCCTCCTCAAGTCCCCAACGTTACCAGTTTTCATCCATTTTGATTCACACCAAGTGCTGTTAAGAAATAACTGAAGGCTTTGGATGTAGCAAAGACTGTGGACCTTGAGCACATTCCGGTAATACCATTGAAAACTTGAAGAATCTAGATCATACCCTGTCCTCAGCCAAGCTGTTCCAGCACTGTCATAACAGTGGCATCCAACCTAAAATATGAAAATTGCCCAGATATATATTGTACACAAACAGTAGGAAAAATTAAGCCTGGCGAATTGCTACATCTTCAAACTACCCTCAGCCTTCAGCAAAGTGGTGGCGTGGTCTTCAACGGTGCTTTCAAATGGCATTTACTCCATAATAACCTATGCAATGTGTTCCATGTGGGCTACACAACTCCTGACTTTATTACAATCTTGGGCAAAACCTTGGTAAAAGAGCTGAACTCCAGAGGTGAGATGAGAAACTGATATTGGCATCAAAGCCATATATCTTAGAGTTTGGCATCCAGGAGCCCCAGCAATAATGAAGTCAGTAGAAATCAGGGGAAAGACTCTCCATTGGTTGAAGTCATATCTGACACAATGGAAGAGGGTTGTGTTTGTTCGTGTCAATTGTTCCAATCCCAAGACATCAATGTAAGAGTTCCATGTTAGCGTCCTGGGTCTAACCATCTTCATCGGCTTCATTAATGACCTTCTCTCTATCATAATACAAGATGTTGAGGTGTTGCAAAAAGCTTAGCACCAATTGGACTCTTTGGGTACTGACACAGTCCATGTCCATACGCAACATGTACAACCCACCCAGGCTTGAGCTGATAAGTGGCAAACATAATCTCATTTTTCGGAGCACGTATGTCAAGTAATGAACATCTGCAACAATCCAAGAATCTGACATCACGCTTTGATGTTCAATGACACCACCATTGCTAAATCCCACTATCAACAATCCAGGGGCTTCCATTGATGAGAAATTGTGTGGATGATCCACATAAACATGTGACTAAATGGGATGGTGAGATGCTGGAAATTATACAGTCAGTAACTCACCCCTGACTCCCTAAGGCCCATCTACCTTTAACAAGGCATAAGACAATAGTGTAACATGAGTACAATTCTGACAACAATGAAAAGACTCAACACCAGCTAGGACAAAAAGCCGCTTGATTAGCATTCCCTCCACCACATTAAAACATTCAGTCACCCCATCACCAATGTATAGTGGCAGCTGCATACATCATGTACAAGATGCACTGCAGTAACTCACCATGGTCTCTTCAACAGCACATTCCAAACCTGTGACTCCTACCACCTAGAAGAACAGTAACAGCAGATGTATGCAAAGTCACCTCCAAGCCATCCAGCATCCTGAGATGGAATTACATTGCTGTTCCCTCACTGTTGCTGAATCAAGATCCTGGAACTCCCTTCTCTATGGCATTGTGGGTGTGCCTATCCCCCAGGCTGCAATGATTCAAGAAGGCAGATTGCTTCTCCGAGGCAATCAACGCTGGCCTAGACAGCAATGCCCACAATTCATACATCAATGAAAAAAAGTTATCCTTGAATACACTAGATAGATATGGCCTCCTATTGAGAACTCACTTGTCCTACTGCTACTTACTCTTATAGACATTTGTCCTGCTGTGTCTAGTCCTTGCTCATCCACCCAGTCATGCATTATTCCAAGAGAAATGCCAATTAAAGCACTCATGTCTGGAAGAACAGTTCATCCTGAAACCTGGAAGTCGACAAAAAAAATTATAGCAGCATCCATCATGCAGGCATTATGCTGCTTTGAAGCTTGAAAGAAATGCAAAAACACCAAAACCATCTGTATCATGGTGCAATAGGAGCACTGATATTAGATAAACTATTGAAGGTGAGAAGTGAAGTACATTTGAATGAAAAATGTATGTGCAGTACAAACTTCATTTTGGAACCCTAAGGTGCCCAGAAGTGAAGTGCTACAGAACACAATTTTACCCAATTTTGGACTGAGACGTGTAGTTCTTACACCCATTGGTTTGATCTCCTTCCTGGAAGAAATATAGAAAAAATAGAGCTCCTCAGATTAATATGGAAAAGCTATCAAATACCTACTTTAAGTGGAAACACAAAAAAAGCTTCTGAGTGATTAATGTGCCAGAAGGGATCACTGTTTGAAGCAACCATTCCCAACATGTGAATACTAAAGTATAAACTCTCAGACAGATTAACTCCACTTTTACAACCACCTGCCCCATCTTTGTTTTAGCAGAGAAGCTTGGACAAATAGAAGGACATCATGATCTGTTTATGACGCACTAAGTACTTCTTTTCTCGACTTGTGTCAGGGACATTGTCTTTACCGAAACTGCCTAAAAGCCTGTACTCACACTCCATCGCTCCGCTCAACAGTTGAACTTCATACTACAGAATTGTCACAGTGTAGAAGGAGACCATTCAGCCCATTCTGCCTGTACCAGCTCTCTGATTGAGCATCTCACCCGGTGCCATTTTTCTGCCTTCTCCCATAACTGTCCACATTGTTCACGTTCAAATAATAGTCTAAGTCCTTTTGAAAGCTTCAATTTGACCTGCATCCACCATACATTCAGGCATTGTATTCCAGACCATAACCACTCACTGCATGAAAAAGTTTTCTCTTGTATTGCTTTTGCCTCATTTGCCAACTAGATTCAATATGTGAGTTCTCATTCTCGATTCTTTCACAAATGGAAACAATTTGTCCTCATCTACTCTGTCCAGATCCCTCATAATGTTGAAATGATATGGGTAGACTCGAGCAGTTTACAGTATATTTCACCCACAAATCTAAGTCAGCCCTTCGGGCAATTGTACTCGGCAGTATTCCCATAAAGGTTATTTTTAAAAGAATGTTTGTTAAAACACTGAGTAGTTCATTTGCTTTTAAATGGAGAAATTGACTTGATTATTTTTCAGGGAATGCAGAGGTCAGTGCTGCTTGGAGTGAGTAATCAGCAGTTGCTGGTGACACAAGAGAATGGATCAACAAGAAGATAATCATGTAGATTTTGGGTATATTGGCTTCAAAGGCCAACAGCCTTTTCTTTTCTTGATTTTCTTCTGCTCCTTTTAGTGGAACTAAATGGGCCAGAAGTGTTAAAATATTAATATTACTTATAGCCAGCAGTAAGACAGAATTGGTACGTTTTGTACAATTTTTGGCACTTGAGGATGCGCTTTGGAATCTATGAGGAACTCAAAGATAGCTACATAATCTTGTTCTTTCTTCATATCAAGTAAATCTCCTGTTACCAGTGAGTTAGTGGCACAGGTTAGAATGTAGAACATAGAACATTACAGCGCAGTACAGGCCCTTCAGCCCTCGATGTTGTGCCGACCTGAGAAACCAATCTGAAGCCCATCTAACCAACATTATTCCCTTATCATCCATATGTTTATCCAATGACCATTTAAATGCCCTTAAAGTTGGCGAGTCTACTACTGTTGCAGGCAGGGCATTCCGCGCCTTTACTACTCTCTGAGTAAAGAACCTACCACTGACATCTGTCCTATATCTATTACCCCTCAATGTAAAGCTATGTCCCCTCGTGCTAGCCGTCACCATCCGAGGAAAAAGGCTCTCACTGTCCACCCTATCTAATCCTCTGATCATCTTGTATGTCTCTATTAAGTCACCTCTTAACCTTATTCTCTCTAACAAAAATAGCCTCAAGTCCCTCAGCCTTTCCACATAAGACCTTCCCTCCATACCAGACAACAGCCTGGTAAATCCCTTCTGCACCCTTTCCAATGCTTCCACATCCTTCCTATAATGCGGCGACCAGAACTGCATGCAATACTCCAAGTGCGGCCGCACCAGAGTTTTGTACAGCTGCAACATGACCTCACGGCTCCGAAACTCAATCCCTCTATCAATAATAGATAACAAGCATGGGGCTGGATGAACACAGCAGGTCAAGCAGCATCATAGGAGCAGGAAAACTTGACGTTTCGGGCCTAAACACTTCATCAGAAATGGGGGAGGGGAAGAGGGTTCTGAAATAAATAGGGAGAGAGGGGGAGGCGGATAGAGGATGGATAGAGGAGAGGATAGGTGGAGAGGAGGCAGACAAGTCGAAGAGGCGGGGATGGAGCCAGTAAAGGTGAGTGTAGGTAGGGGGGTAGGGAGGAGATAGGTCAGTCCAGGGAGGACGGACAGGTCAAGGGGGCGGGATGATGTTAGTAGATAGGAGATGGGGGTGTGGCTTGGGGTGAGAGGAAAAACAGGTTAGGGAGGTGGAGATGA
>JAHRHZ010000029.1:4584509-4685800 GCA_024137785.1 Ginglymostoma cirratum | reverse complement strand
CCCCCTCTCTCCCTATTTATTTCAGATCCCTCTTCCCCTCCCCCATTTCCGATGAAGGTCTAGGCCCGAAACGTCAAGCTTTCCTGCTCCTATGATGCTGCTTGGCCTGCTGTGTTCATCCAGCTCCACACCTTGTTATCTGAGATGGACAGGAAACTGGTTGGCAGAGAGGAAACAAAGATTAGGAATTAATGGGTCCTTTTCAAATTGGCAGGCAGTAACTAGGGGGGTGTCACAGGGATTGGTGCTGGGACCCCAGCTATTCTCAATATATATTAATAATTTGGTTGAGGGAACAAAATGTAACATCTCCAAGTTTGCAAATGATGCCAAGTTAGGTGGAGGCGTGAACAGTGATGAGGGTGCAGAGATCCTTCAGCATCATCTCGACAGGTTGGGTGAGTGAGCAAATCAATGGCAGATGCTGTATAATTTGGATAAATGTGAGGTTATTCACTTCAGAAGCAAAAATGTGAAGGCAGATTATTACCTGTAAATTGGGAGAGGGGAGTGTGCAGTGAGACCTGGGCATCCTTGTGCACCAGTCGCTGAAGGTAAGCATGTAGGTGCAGCAGGCAGAAAAGAAGGCAAATGGTATGTTGGCCTTCATTGTGAGAGGTTTCGAGTACAGGAGCAGGGATGTGTTGTTGCAGTTATACAGGGCCTTGGTGAGATCACACCTGGAACATTGTGTGCAGTTTTGTTCTCCTTTTCTGAGGAAGGATGCTCTTGCTCTCAAGGGAGAGCAGTGAAGGTTTACCAGGCTGATTCCAGGGATGGTGGGACTGACATATGAGGAGAGATTTGCTAGGTTGGGATTGTTTTCGCTGGAGTTGAGACGAATGAGGGAGGATCTCATAGAGACTTATAAAATTCTAACAGGACTGTTAGAATTGGTCTGTTCATTGGCGCGAAGAAGGATGAGAGGTGACTTGATAGATGTGTACAAGATGATAAGAGGCCTAAATAGAGTGGATAACCAGAGACTTTTTCCCAGGGTGGAAATGACTATTACGAGGGGGCATAATTTTAAGGTGATTGGAGGAAGGTATAGGGGAGATATTAGAGGTAGGTTCTTTACACAGAGAGTGGTGGGCGTGTGGATGTGCTGTCAGCGGTGGTAGTGGAGTCAGATACTTTAAAGACTTTTAAGCGACTCTTAGATAGGCACATGGAGAATAATATAATGTAGGGTATGCAGGGTAGTTTGATCTTAGTAGGATAATAGGTTGGCACAGCATCGTGGGCCGAAGGGCCTGTACTGTGATATACTGTTCTATGTTCTATGTTCTACGTTCTAAGACTGGGACAGGGTAGATGCAGGGAGGATGTTCCCAATGGCGGATGTGTCCAGAACCAGGGATCACAGTATGAGGATTCGGGGTAGGCAATTTAGGATGAAGATGAGGAGACATTTCTTCACCCTAAGAGTGGTGAGCCTGTGAAATTCATTAGCACAGGAAGAAGTTGATGCCAAAACATCGAACATATTCAATAAGCAACTAGATAAAGCACTTGGAGTGAATAGGATCAAAGCTTATGGAGAGAAAGCAGGATTAGGCTATTGAGTTGGACGATCAACCATGATCATAAAAAATGGCAGAGCAGACTCAAAGACCCGAAAGGCCACCTGCTGCTCCTTTCTTCTATGTTTTTATGAGACAGCAGCTTGTTGGAGAATTAGGGGAACGGAATAAGGTAGCAGAGGGGAAAACCAGTAAAACTTGGAAGCAAGGGTACTTTCCAAAGTGAAGTTCCCTTTTAGGATATACAAGACAAAACCAGCATCATCATTTCCAAATTTTTCCCATTTCTCCTTCTACATTTAATGAGGTTTGTGCTCACTGTTACCTGGCATAGCAAATTCATTCATCCTCACCCATATAACCTCATTTATAAACCTCCCACACCTTCTTAGTTACAAACCTCACATCTTTTCACTTATAAACCCCATTTACAAACCTCACTTACCTTCTCAATTATAACCCTCATTTGTAAACTTCACTCACCTTCACTGACTGTTTAACTTTTAAAATTCACTCACCTTTTTACTAATCCAAAAGTTAGCAGGAATATGTCTTGTTCCATACTGAATGTGTATACACGTTGAACATAATGAGCAACAAATTACAATTCCACCAACTCATGGAAAAAGTCAATTCATTTTCCAAACAGTGTGAATGACATCGCATAATGGGTCTTTGTAGGCATTGTGTGCTAGGAATTTAAAATTTGACACTATCCTGCTCAGATAAATCAATTTTGTAGGTTATATTATATTGCAGATGGCTTGTAAGGTCAGTATATAGTCATAATATTTGTGAGCTTTTCTACACTGTACAGAACATTGTACAAGAGCGAAGAGTCAGCCAAGTACCGAAGGCATGATGTGTAACCAATTGAGAACTCAGAGGTTCCTTCAGGCTCTCAGAAGTTTTGGATTGTCACAAACCTTTCACTCATTCTGACTGATTCAAAATATTGCCAACAAACCAAGTAATCAGATAAGCACAGTCTATATTAAAAAGGGTGGATGACTGTTCAGGTATGAAGGTGTAACCCTCCAACTGAGATGAGTTGGCAGGCCGATGTAGAGAAATTAACAAAGCGTTCCAATTATTCCTCAAATTGCACTATTGCCTTCACAAACATCAAATTGGACACTTTATAACATGTAAACAAAATTGCTGTTCTGTTTCTTGGCTCCACAATTTATGTGTAGAATCTTCAGCTCTGCCTGGTGGCAATCCCTGGAGGCAGGGAGGTGAGATGGTGTCATACCTGCCCTTGCCATTTTCCTGCCAGAATTAAGTTCTGGATGGAATAGCCCGTTGTCAGCTTTTAAGCGGCCAATGAATGATGAATGAAGGATCTCATTCTTCCAGTACTGTTCTTAACCCAGCTACAGGTAAGCCTGTCACCATGTAGCAAGCAACATAGCTAAATCTGTGCAGCTAGCTTAGCACCTTTGGTGGGGTCCTCACAACTGCATGATTTGCTTGTAGTTGTGTTGAATTTCCAGTAAAGAGGCAGCAAGGGTCTCTGGCCAAGCCAACAGGCAAGATCTCCTACACCTCAACAAGATTCCACCCAAAATGTCCGTATTGCACAAATACGTAAATTTTAACCATGCAACAGTAAGAACAGGCTGAAAATCAGAAGGTATGTTGATTGCCTCAGTGAATAAACTGACTATTTTATGTTTATACATTTATTCATAATGTGATATTAATAGTTTATAGATTTTCTTCTGTTACTCCATGAAGATCTGTCATAGTCAGTGAACTTAATGAATAATATTTTACATTAATGGTAGTGCAGATCTCAATCAGGGAAGAATGTTGGGATATATAGTCACCCATCACCGCATCAGACTGGAGTTGATCGAACATCATTGGGCCATACTCTCCCCTGCATTACTATTCCATCCACTATAACATTATCAACAACCTCCTTGAACTGCTTCCCTATGGCCTTTGACCTCATCTTGATTTATGAGCTTGTTTTATAAGCCATCACTGCAATTTCCCTTTTGTATCCATCCTGTAGCCAACTTCTCCTTTGCAATAGATTGATTCTTTAAGGTTTAAGCTAACCAATTCCATTTCCTGCCTTTTCTGTTTTTATTTCTGTTGGTTGCCTTCTCTCTGCACTTTTAGCTCAGCTTCCCATTGTCCCATGTTGTAGTTTTGTCAGCTTCAGGTTAACTTAATGCCTTTACTGTGATAAATCATATCAAGGCATTTCACAAGACGTCAAGCAAAATCTGACACTTGGTCACATAGTGAAATATGAGGTGAAGTAAGAAGTTGGTCTTAAGAAACATCTTATAAAGGGGTAAGAGTTTCAGGAGTTGGTTGAATTTCAGAGCTGAAGGCCAATAAAACATAGGTCATGGCCTCCATTGGCTGAAATGATTAAAATCGGCACGCTTTCAGAAGCCAGTGTCGGAGCAATGCAAAAATCTCAGCGAGCCAGAAGGCTGGAAGATATTCTGGAAAAAGAAAGGGATGTGACCATGCCAGCATGAACTACTTCTGTGCAGGAGGAGAAATGAACACTATATTTTAGGATCAAAGCAGAGAATTAAAAGACTTTTTGGATTATTTATGTAATTTGAACACGCAGTGATCCCACATAGCCAATGTGGTTTATTGATTATAGTGGTACAATTTAACAAGACAACCAATCCAACAGATAATTTAATAACTAAGTGACAAGACCATAAACAGAAAGAACAATTATTACCCCAGACTTTTGGAGAGCAGATGATCAAAATTTCTGAAACAGGCTAGTCCTCAGGGTGTCCAATTTACTGTTGTTCTGACTCAATCCTCTTAGAGAATCCCTGTCAAATTCCCTGTACTGTATGGCATCTAAATGACTGAAATTATCTGCCCATTGGTCAACTTGGTTGATATCCAGACTCTTTGGCAGTTAGTGTGACCACTGTCTCTGATCTGCTGCTACATTCTCAACAAAAATATTACTATTGAACAACAGGAGTGCCAGGGAAATTATAGAAGGGTACGAAATGCTGCTGTTTCCAACAGTGTCCTCAACCCATGAATGAATTTAAAACAGGAATCAATCCAATAACATATTGCCAAAATTCAATGTTCCAGCATCCTAATTATCAAACATAAAATAACTAGAGTTCTTGTTTTATTGGAACTGTGCTAATAGACTCCATTTCCACCATGTGCCCTCCCAAGACAGAAGTCATATATGCAGTTTTGACTTTGAACTTTGACTTGTGAAGGAGCATGTGTTATGAATAGGATCACAGGAGGGCTGTAACAACGGTGAGTGGTGTGGTTTGATATCAATAGGGGGTAAAATGTGTACGTATCAGAAAGCTGACTCAAGCTCACTAACTTCCACATTTAACCACAGTTTGCTGGGTCTGCATGCACATAGCCCCTGTCAGGGAGGCAAGCTGCATTTTAACATTTTAATTAGACAATTACAGCATTATTAGAATGAAGCTAACTTTGGCTCCAAGGGTTTTATGGGCTTCTTAGAACTCACAAAAACAGAAATGAGAAAAGAGCAATAGTAGGGGCTAAAGTCATGCCAGTGATAAATGCCAACAAATACTCTGTACTTAAAAACCTCTTTCTTACCTGCTTGCGTCAAAGGGTTACTTTGGAAATGACTTTGCACACCTTGGAGATTTCATCTGTCCTCTGGCAATTTATGGTTGAGCCTGTGGAGCCCTGAACTTGTATGGCTGCTGCTTTTACTGTATCAGTTGAGGCCATTCTCCCCGTTCTGCACTGCCATCAAAACCCGACTTCTGCTTCGGTAGTGTAGGCGCATTTAGGATTTTGTGACACAACCTGGCTGGAGTGTACCCCAAGACAGGCATCAGAGCCTCATGCCCAGGATGCCTGTCATCTTTTCCATGAGGGTCCCTGTCAAAGAGTAGTTCATATTGTAACCACAACAATAACAAAAACAAAGTTGCTGGAAAAGCTCAGCAGGTTCTGAGGAAGGGTCACCCTGACCCAAAACGTTAACTCTGTTTCTTCCTTCACAGTGCTGCCAGATCTGCTGAGCTTTTCCAGCAACACTCTGAGACTATATCCTCTAGTCCAGACTCTCCAATGAGGGGAAACATCCCCTCAGCATCTACCCTGTCAAATCCCTTAAGAATCCTGTGTTTAAATGGGACCATCTCTCATTCTTCCAAACTCAACCTGTTTAATCTTTGCTTGTACGACAATTCCTCCGTACCAAGGATCATCATAGTGAGGGAGGGTCGCCGGACCCGAAACATTAACTCTGATGTTTTTCTTCACAGATGCTGCCAGACCTGCTGAGCTTTTCCAGCAATCTCTGTTTTACTCCTGATTTACAGCATCCGCAGTTCTTTCGGTTTTTATCACCTTAGCGAGCCTCGTCTGAACTTCTGCAAATGAAGTAATATCTTTCCTTAAATAAGAAGACTAAAACTGTTCACAGTACTCCAGGTGCAGTCTCGCCAGCATCTTGCACAGTTGCAGTAAGACTTCCCACTTCTCTTACTGCAACCCACATGAAATAAGGGTTAACATTCCATTAGCCTTTCTGATTAGCTGATGTGCGTCTGTGCTAACTTTCTGTGTTTCATGCACAAGCACCTCCAAGTTGTGTTGCAGCTTTGTGTAGATTTTCTCCATGTAAGTAATACTCTGTTCCTTTGTTATCCCTCCCAAAATGAAGAACTTCCTCATTTTCCAAAATTTTACTCTATTTGCCAACTTGACATTCTTAATGCAATGTCTGTAATTTATAGCACTGTACTGCTTAGAGTGGCTGACACGTTGACAGACACTGAGGTAGGATGGCCTCTCATCCCTTCATGCCACAGGTCACATTCCAGCAGTTGGCATAGTTCTGTGATGGTTTCCTTTGAGATCCTCAGTCTATAGTGACACTGTGCCTCACAATTCCGAAGGACAATTGACTCTGGGCCTCCTGAGGGGACCTTCAGCTGAAACGTATTCTCGTCGATGCTGTTCAGCAGTTCAGCAGGAGGTTGCTGTTGACCCTGAGCTTGGTGGAGCATCCGTTCACCCTTCGCTTCTCTGCATTTCCATTGCAACAGAGGTGGAGGCTGGATCCATTAGTCATGTTTCCAATTAGCCTGCGTGGGAAATGTCATAAGCAGAATAGGTCCTTAGTAATATGAGCAGTCAACATTCACGTCACTCACAAATGATAGGGTAGCCTAGTTCTCCATTCAGTGGAACATGAGGGATTCTGACAAGGAGAGCCATGGAACACCGTGACATGGATCATGGACACAGAGGCGTTAATCCAAAGAATGTAGAACAAACCACGCTGTGCAAATATAGAGAAGATTGTAAGTGCTCTATGATTACTGATTCCTTGCCCATCCATGCCATATCACCCAAGAAAAGCATCATCGTATATTATAGTATATTGGCAAACACCCATAGTTCAAGGTGAGAGGGAATCAGCGCACTGCTTTGCACAGCCAATGAGATCTGAAGTTGCCTTTTTGCTTTGTGGCCTGACCTCCCCCCTCCATCTTTAAGCATGCAGACCTGAGCTGGCTTGTTTTCATTCAGACGTTTCATCACCTTGCTAGGTAACATCATCAGTGAGGCCTCTGATGAAGCAATGTTTTTCTACTATACTTGGAATTTATACTGTCCGGTCTGTTATGGTGAGTAGTGTCATTTCCGGTTCTGTTCTGTATGGGTTTGTATATGGTGTCCAATTCTATATGTTTGTAGATTGCCAATATGGGTGGAGAACCATGCCTCTAGGAATTCCCGTGCGTGTCCATGTTTGGCTTGGGCTACTATGGTTATCAGTTAAACAGATGGCCTTCATTGTCCAAGTATACTGATATTAGGGAAAGTTCACCATGTCATTTTGCTTCTAGCTGATGTTCGTGTATTCTGATGGCTAGTTTCTTCACAGTCTGTCCGATGTAATGTTTGTAGCAGTCATTGCATGGTAGTTTGTAAACCATGCTCGTTCTGCATGTTGTGGGAATGGGGTCTTTAATCCTTGTGAGTGTTTGTTGTAGTGTGGCTGCGGCCTTGTGTGCTACAATGAGTCCAAGTGGTCATAGGAGCCAGTTGTCAATTCTGATATATTCTTGGTGTAGGGCAGTGGGGCTAGTGTGTTGGGGCGTATTGTGTCCTCTTGTTGTCTATTTACTAGGCACCTGCAGATGAAGTTGCGGGGATGTCCGTTCATAGCAAAGATTTTGTGTAGGTGATCTTCTTCTTTCCTGCGTAGCTCTGGTGTGTTGCAGTGAGTGGTGGCCTGTTTAAATAGTGTCCTAATGCATCTTTGTTTGTGGACACTGGGGTGGCCTCTGTGGGGAGACAAGGGGAGTTAAAGTGGAGAATTACAGTCTCTTGCTAAACATTTATCATTTATCAGGGGGAATGGGAGAGGTGTGCTGAAATGTTATTATCACCTTGGTAAGAGTCCTGAATGAAAAAGAGCTGGTATAATCATCAACACAATTTCTAAACAGGTTCTTACCTGCTGCTGCTCCATATGTTCAAAGGATTCCACACATTTTTGAGACTTTTTTTTTGAAAATTGCTAATCATGATGCAGCTCCCAGCAGGCCAGGTTGCCCTTAAATGCATGGCATGGTTGCTTTAAGGTCTGACCCTCTCTGCCCTGGCATCCCACTATTAGGGTCGGATTGGGCCCACTACCCATTCTGTCCTTACCTCATTGACCAGCTCCTGGCCACTAAATGGCCACCATTCACTTTATTCGATGTCTTTATCAGGCAGGGTCAGGAGTAAATAAGCTGTGTACTGTCAGCTCTGACTCCAGCTCGCTTAGAGGAATATCATCCCAAAGGAAATCATCCCTTTCCCTGTTTTAGTTTCTTCACATCCCCACAGAAGGAATAGAGATTTGAGGAAGCCTTTGCCAAAAATGGTGCCTTCCCAGTATTTTGGTATCTGCTAATGATACTCAAAGACCTTTAGTCTAGACTTTAATCATTGAAGTTCAGAGTGTACAATGATGGCATAAATGTCAATGTATACAATGTCCCTCATGGTAGCCATTAAATACTTACCCTCACAAATTCTAAGAATATAGAAACAAGAGTAGGACATTTAACCCCTTGTGACTATTCTGTCCTTCAATCAGACCGAAACTGATTTGTAGTTTGCTCATTTTACATGCGTTAGTTCTGTAATGTCTTGACTAACAAAGAATTGTCAATCTCAGTTTTGAGATTTTCAAATGGCCCAGTCTTAATAGACTATTGGCTAAGAAAGCTTTTAATTTTCACATTTCTTAGATGAAGAAGTGCTTCTTGGCATTACCACTCTCAAGCCTAGTTCAAAACTTTTAGCTTATGACCTTTTGGATTGACACTCCACCAGATGACATGGTTTCCTCTCTAATTTTTTATTTAAGTCTATTTTTCAAATCAAACTGTTCAGAGATGTTCTTGTACACCTTGGAGCAGATGGGATTTGAACCCAGGCCTTCTAATCCAGGGATAAGGATGCTAACACTGCACAACAAGACAGCCTTATTGCTTTCCTCTATAATCAAATCTGTTAATCACCTTCAACATATTAATTCAATTATCCCTCAATCCTCGATGGATAAGAGAATAAAAGGCTGGTTGTTGCAACTTAGCCTAATAATTTAACACTTTCAGCTCCAACATCATCCCAGTGGGTGATGAAAGAAGGCAACGACTAGGACTTTTTATTCAGAAGTAGGCAAGGCTTGATGTCAAGACCATGCAAGAGCCCCAAGCCTACACTAGTGGGCCTACACTGTGGTAACCTTTCTGGGGGCATGTTTTTAAAATAGTTGTCACCAGGCCTAATGTCCAGTTCCATGCTGCTGACAAGATCAGAGGGCTGACAATTCAGAAGGCTCAGACACACCACTGAAAGAGTTAGGTCCTGCTGAGGCAGCAAGGATAACAGGAGGCCACCTCGATGGTGTGGGGCACTGATTCAAGAGGAAGACATTTCACCTCCCCATCGAGGCCAAGAAGGCAAGCCCTGCATTTGGAGGGAGATCCTCTCCAGCAGCTTGCTACGAGGCTGGAATTTACCACTAGGAATCCCCATCTTGAGACCCCAGAGCCTCCATCGAGCTTGTGGCCTCTTCATGCCTGTTTGTCTATCACCCAGGAACCAGTCAGTCGAAACTAGTGTTTCCACTGAAATACCACGACAAGCAAATGATAAGACCAGGAATAGGCCATTCAGTCCGTCAAACCTGCTCTGCCATTCTAGACCATTGCTGATGATCTCCTCGATACTATGGTCCCGCACTATCTGCATATCCCTTAATGTCAGTAGTTTCCAGAAAACTATCAACTTCATGCCTTGAAAATTCTCAGGTCTGACCTTCCACACAGCCCTCTGGGGTATAGAATTCCAACAATCGACTACCCTCCAAGTAAACAAATTCTTCCTTATCTCTTAATGGCATACCCCTTACCTGAAATTATGTTGTCTGCTTCTGGAGTCATCAGCAGAAGAAACATACTAACACTATCCTCTCTGTCATGCACTGTAAGTATTTTGTAAGTTTCTAGAAAATACACATGCAGTTATTTCTATCTCCTCATAAGACAGTGCCATCTCAGGGATTAATCTGGTGAATGTCCAATACCCTTCTTCTATGGCAAATGTAGGCTTCCTTAGACAACGAGACCAAAATTACATAATAAAACAGATGAGGTTATATGTGGGTGCAGTACAAATACAAGGCACTTTACTTCGATACTCAAATCCACTTTAAGTAACTGCCAACATACTGTTTGCCTTTCCAAAAAAATCCAAAACAGCCCAATCCCTAGATGGGTCTTCACCATACTGTTCCAGCAACCCATCTTCTACATTCTCCACAGCAGTGGTGCTGATTTGGTAAACCCAGAATTTATGCCAATTGAAATTATAATTGTAATAAATAACAATTATTACTATATTGTTCACTTCATATGTATCTGTAATTTCCTCATTTATTGTATGCCCAGCATTAGTATTACGGTTTGGTGGTCTATAAACGGCTTTCAACAATGTTTGCTTCTCCTTGATGTCTCATACACCTACCCAAACTGATTCGATATCTTGATTCCTAAATTGGCTTGTTGCCAATACCCTGCAAATCTAGTTCAAACCCTTGTCAACAACACCAGCGAATCTCCCTGTGAGGATGTTTATCCCAGTCCTGCCAAGATACAACCCATCCATTTTCTACAGGTCCCACCTACCCTATAACTGGTCCCAATGCCTCAGAAATCTCATGTCCTTCCTCCCACATCAATTTTCTGGCCACATACTCCTTCCCAGCTCCCTTAAATCTGCTTTTAGGACATCATTTCTCTTCCTACCTAAGTAATTGGGACAGATATGGACCATGACCTCTGGTTGTTCATGGCCCCCCAGAAGAACGTCCTACAGCCATTCTCTGACACCCTTGGTCCTAGCAACAGAGAGGCAATATATCATCCTGGAGTCATGTTTGCTGTCACTGAAAGGCCTGTTTGTTCCTTGAAATAAAGAATCCGCTCTCAGTTCTGCAGTTTCATTTTTTTCCTCCCCTCTCTATAGCTGTACTGCCTGTGGTGCCACTGATTTGGTTCTGACTGCACTCTTGAGCAGAAGCAATATCCTCACCAATAGCCAAAGTTGAACACTGACTTGGGACTGAAATCATCTCAGGAGTCTTCTTACCTACAAACATGGTTTTTGAGAACTGTCTGGCAGTCATTCATTCCTATCTTCCTGGGCAGCCCAGGGCTACAGTGCAACTACCTCCCTCATTATGCAACCCATGTACTCCTCTACCTCCCAAATGCATAACAATGACTCCAGCTGCCGCCTGGCAGTGACACTTCCTGCTGAAACAAACTGAAATTGCTGGGAAAGCTCAGTTGGTCTGGCAGCATCTGTGGAGAGAAAGCAGAGTTAAAGTTTCAGGTCCAGTAACCATGCTGCAGAACACAGCATTTCCTGTTAAGCAAGTTGACCAAAGCACTGTGATACAGGGAGCCATTGAAGAATGGGAAAAAAGAGAAAGGTAGTTGTAACTGGGGATAATACCATCAGGGAATAGATCCTGTTCCCTCTTGCCGGGATCGAAAGACACAAGGACTGTGTTGCCTATATGGTGCCTGGGTTCAGGATGTCTTATCTGGGCTGCAGAGGAACTTGGAGTGGGAGGGGAAAGGTCCAGTTGTCATGGTCCATGTAAGTACCAACAAGATAGCTAGAAAGAGGAAAGAAGTTCTACTAAGGGAGTATGAGCAGCAAGGAGCTACATTAAAAAGCCGAACCAAAAGGGCAATAATCTCTGGATTACTGCTTGAGCCACAAGCAAATTGGCACAGAGTCAACAAGATTAAAAAGGTAAATGCGTAGCTCAAAGGTTAGTGTGGGAGAAACAAGTTTAAATTCATGAGACATCGGTACCAGTAGTGGGGAAAGAGGGAGCTCTTCCGATTGGATGGGCTTCACCCTGAATCATTCTGGGACCAGAGTCCAGGCGAATCGCATAACCAGGGCTGTGGGTAGGGCTTTAAACTAAACAGTAGGGTGGGATGGGGGGTGTGGTTGGTTCTCAGTTGCATGGAAAATTATGGAAAATGTTAAAGGGGGTGAAGGTCTCGGCAGAGGTTATTAAAGTATCCAGAACAAGTAAGGGACAGAGAGTATGGAAAGGCTCAGGAATCGAACTTCAGGCACAGCAGATAAGGGACAACTATGAGAAGGGAGCAGTCAACACAGAGCTGAAGGTGTTCTACTTAAGTGCGCACAGATTACAAAACAAGGCAAATGAGTTTGTAGTGTAGATGGAAATTGGCAGGTATGAGGTGTGTATATTACAAAGACATGGCTGCAAGTGGATCAGGGATAGGAACTAAATAAATAAAGGATACATGTCCTATTGAAATGTCAGGCAAATGGGCAGAAGGGGCAGGGTTGCCTTGTTAGCAAGAAATTAAATTAATTCAATAGCAAGAAGTGATATGGAGTTAAAAGGATTAAAATCTTTGAGGGTAGAGTTGAGGAACCATAAAGGATGCAGGACCCTACTAGCAGTAGTCCAGGATGTGAGGAAAAAAATAAATCAGGAAATAGGAAAAGCAAAAAAGGCAATATTGAAATCATCGGGGGACTTTGACATGCAGGTGGAGTGGAAAAATCAGGTTGGTAATGGATCTCAAGTAAAGGAATTTGTGGAATGTCTATGAGATAGATTTTTTTTTGGAGCAGCTTGGAGCCCATGAGGGAACAGGGAATTCTGGACTTGGTGATGTGTTATGATGCAGACTTGATTAGGGAGCTTAAAGTGAGGGAACCCCTAGGGAACAGTGACCATAATATGATAGAATTGACACTGCAATTTGAGAGGGAGAAGCTGGAGTCAGATGTAACAGTATTACAGTTTAATAAAGGTAACTACAAAAACATGAATAAGTTGCTGGCTGGAGTTGTTTGGAAAGGGAGCTAAGCGAGAAAAATGATGAGCAGCAATGGCAGGAGTTTCTGGAGGTAATTCAGGAATTCAGCAAAAATTCATCACAAGAAAGAAGAAACATACTAAGGGGAGGACAAGTCAACCATGACTGACAAGAGGAGTCAGAGACAGCATAAAAGCAAAAGAAAAAACAAACAATGTGGTGAAGATCAGTGGGAAACCAAAGCATTAGGAAGCTTTTAAAAACCAGCACAGGATAACTGAGAATAAAACAATAATGTGAGAGTAGATGAAATATGAAAGTAGACTAGCTAGTAATACAAAAGAACATTGCAAAAAGTTTTTTAGACATCTGAAAAGTAAAGGAAGAGGCAAGAGTAGACTTTGGACTACTGGAAAATGAGGCTGGAGAAGTAGTAATGGGGAACAAACAAATGGCAGAGAAACTGAATATGTAGTTTGCAATAGTTTTCACAGTAGAAGACATCAGCAGCACATAAGAACTGCAAGAGAGTTGGGGGCAGAGGTGAGTGTAGTGGCCATCACTAAGGAGATCATGCTGGGAAGCTGAAAAGTCTGCAGGTGGATTAATCACCTGGGCCAGATGGACTGCACCCCAGAGCTCTGAACGAGAGAGCTGAGGTCATTGTGGAGGCTTTGATGGTGATCTTTCAGGAATCACTGGAGTCAGGGAGGTTGCCAGAGGAGTGGAAAATGGTTAATGTAACACTCCTGTTTAAAAAGGGAGGGAGGCAGAAGACTATAGGCTGGTTAGCCTGACCTCAGTCATTGTTATGATTTTAGAGTCCATCATTAAGGATGAGATTGCGGAGAACTTAGAAATGCATGGTAAAACTGTGCTGTGTCAGCATGACTTCATCAAGGGGAGGTCATGCCTGACAAATCTGTTAGAATTCTTTGAGGAGGTAATGAGCAAGTTAGACAAAGGAGAACAAGTGGATGTGATCTATTTGGATTTCTAGAAGGCTTTTGACAAGGTGCACAGGAAGTTAATAAATAAGGCAAGAGCCCATGATGTTAGGGGAAAGGTACTGGCATGGATAGTGGATTGTCTGACTGGCAGAAGGCAGAGAGTGGGGAAAAGGGGTTTTTTTCAGGTCGGCAGATGGTGACTAGCGGAGTTCCACGTGGGTCAGTGTTGGGGCAAAACTATTCACCTTATATGCTAACAATTTGGATGAAGGAACTGACAGCATTGTTGCTAAGTTTTCAGATAACACAAAAATGGGTAGAGGGACAGGTAAAGTTGAGGAAGTGGGGAGGCTGCAGAAGGACTTGGACAGAGCTAGAAGAGTTGGCAAAGAAGTGGCAGATGGAATCCAATGTGGGAAAGTGTGATGTAATGAAGTTTGGTAGGAGGCCTAGATTAAAGTCTTCAAACATCTGTAGCACAAACAAACTTGGGAATCCTCATTCAGGATTCTCTTGAGGTTAACAAACAGGTTCAGTCGGCGATTAGGAAGACAAATGCAGTGTCAGTATTCATTTCACAAAGACTAGAATACAAAAGCAGAAAGTACAGGTGAGGCTGTATAAGGCTCTGGTCAGACCACATCTGGAAGATTGTGAGCACTTTTGGGCCTGGAACTAAGGAAAGATTTGTTGGCCTTGGAGGGAGTCCAAACAAGGTTTACATGAATGATCATGTGGATTAAGGGCTGTCATAAGGGGAGTGGTTGAGGACTCTGGGCCTGTAATCATGGTATTTAGATAGATGAGGGTTGACCTGATTGAAACTAACAGAATACTGAGACACCCAATAAGAGTGGACTTGGAGAAGATGTTTCCACTAGTCGGAGAGATTAGGATTGCTCCCCTAGGATTGAATGGACGATCCTTTAGAACTGAGATGAGGAGGAATTTCTTCAGCCTGAAGGTGGTTAATCTGTGGAACTCATTGTTGCAGAGGGTTGTGAAGGCCAAATCATTGAGTGCATGTAAGACAGAGATAAATAGCTTCTTGATTAGGAAGGCGACCGAGGGTTATGGGAAGAAGACAGAAAAATATGGTTGAGAAACATATCGGCCATAATCAAATGGTGGAGCACACAATGGACTGAATGGCCTAATTGTGCTATGATATGCTATGGTCTTGTGGACTTGTTCAGAGATGGTAGGACTCGAACACAGCCCTCCAGGCTCTGAGGCAGGGACAATAACACTGCACCATTAAATCCGTCTTATTGATTTATTTGTAGCAACAGTACAAGAACTCAACTAAACCAGTCTACCCAATTATCTAATCAATTACTCTCCAGCAGAGCTTAAATGAAACATGAAACTGAGCTTGCTGGGGATCCGAAATAAACTGAAACAGAAATCGGTAGAGAAACTCAGCAGATCTGGCAGTATCTGTGAAGAGTAAACAGTGTTAACTTTTTGTGCCCTGAGACCATTTTCTCTTCACAGATACTGCCAGACCTACTGAGTTTCTCCAGAAATCCTTGTTTTTATTTGCTCCAGTAAAGCTTGTTTACCTTTTCTAAGGCTGTGAGAAACTTATTTTGCTTTCTTACACAGCTTTAATTCTTAGTCTTGTGAAAAAAAGAAGTTAAATGCTATGTAGAAACAACACTTATAGAAAAATATTGACACTAAACATCTGACCACTCACCAGACCCATTTCTAGATCTGATGATGTGCCATTCACTAATTGTTAAAGACTGTGAGATGAAGCTTGGATCTTTAGTGCTGAATTCCTACACTTACTTCTGTTTACTATGTGGTACAATGGGCATAAAAGGACCAACAAAATCACGGTTATTTTTTATTATTTGGACTTCATATGATGTAGTCTATGTATTCGCCTAGAAATCGTGTGTCATTTGTAATTTATCTTAAAGTTTCAGGTCATCCGATCACAGAGAAGCTAGAAATTTGTGTTGTATTGGTTGATCTTAACTAATAGGGGATAGAGGCACTGCCAAAGCCCAACAATCCTAATTGAAAAAGTGCACATGTGGACACAGGGTGAAGGCCATGTTAAGTTCAATTGTGAAGCATGTAGCAATCAAATAGATTATGGAGGATCATTGCCAACGCGCAGCCATAGTCCAACAACAATTGAATATTTCCAAGAAGGATAAGCAAAATTCACATAAAAGTGGAAGAGATAGTCTTGTGGCGCAATTGTACTGTCCCCATCTTTGGGCCAGAATGTCTGGTTTCAACTCGCACCTGCCCATAAGTGCATGATTTAAATAAATAGACAGATAAAAGACGAATAGCTAATGTTCCCTGGCTGTGACTGATTGTTATAGATCAGTCAACTCAGGATCCTGACACCGGAAAGGTGTCCTCAATCCCAAGGGACTGATGAAGAAGTTATGGATGACAGCTTAGATGTATAAGTTTATTTGCCTCTAGGATAACGGAAGGATGGAAGAACGGAGTTCCCAATCATGACTTAGTTCAAAACACAATTAAGACAAATTCTGGTTATGTCACATCAGGGCAGGTTCAAGCAAAACACCTGCTTTTAAGTAGCAATTTCAAACCACTGCAACATCAGTTTGCCTCGGTTAACTACTCTAGTTCCAGGTCAGAAACTGTGAAGTCAAGCCTTAGTTCAAGATATAAAATCTAGACTAACATTTCAATGGAGTCCGACAGGAATGTTGGAGGTGCTGCCTATTAAACTATGGGTTTGCTCTGGTGTGTCAGGCATATGTTAGCAATCCCGTAGCTTGATTTAATGAAGAAAAGGCAGGTGCCCTCAATCTACCGCTGCAAACTAAAATAAATTAACTGTTCATTCATTTTATTGTGCAATATTGTTGCAATTTTTGCCTGTACAATAGCTGCTGTTATACTTTAAAGTAATTGATATTGTCTGCATTGCCTTTAGACACTTCTAAGAGAATGTGCTAGACAGTAAATGTTGTAAAATGAATCCTCATCACAGATCATCATGGTGTAAAATGTGATGGGTTGTGGTGGATTCACAGCCATCATCCTCTTTCCTTGGAGGGATCTATTGAGCCTGCTTGGTGTAATATTGTAAAGGAAAACCAACTGGTATTCTCACAAGAGAGGCTCTTGCATTAAACAGGATGTAACTTATTGCATGATAGTAACTAGTTACAAGTTATACCGATATGATAGCTATTGTTACTGAGACCATAAGGGAGACTGTAATGTTCAGTCTTACTCCTTTCGGATTCAAAGCTGTTCCCCAGTTGGTTCATGTGACATCATCATAATGGACAGTTCTCAATGCACTGCTTAGTATCAATTCTTTCAGACCCTTACACTCTTTTGCAATACTACATAAACAAAAGCAGTCTATTTTAAAATATAAAGGGCTGGTTTAAACTAAATTTCAGCTCGCTAATTCAGCACACCAACCAAACGAGAAGAATCAGTAATTTGAAAGCTCTCCTGCACTAACTAATATTTGCATCTATATATACATTACTGCGGCCTTCAATGGTTAATGAGTTGAAAACCATAATTTTTAATGAAGTATCACAGACATGAATCCTCTGACATCTTTGCCTGCCTGCTGACATTAGGAATGCAACTTGAATGTAGGTCTAGGCCTTTACCATGAATCTACATGACAGATATAATGCCAGTAATAAAAATGATTTTGAGATTGCAAAATGCTTGCTTTCATTGTGTTCTGTATGTCATACCCCTGTCATAAACCATTACCAGTGTCACTTATGGAGACAGTATCTGAAGGCCATGCAAGATAACAAATGACAAGCTTTTGTCCAAAACCCAAACAGGGGAGAAGATAAGGAAACAAGTGAAGGATGTTGAAACTCTGTGTTCTGGACTGTTTGTAATTTAGCTATTTTAACTTTGCCAACCTGAATAAAATTGTAAAATTAACAAACAGCAACATTACCCTGAACCAATTCATAAGTTTAATTGAAAACAGATTAAACAGAATTATAAGTGCGGTGAATAGAGAAACAAGGATAATGAAGGCAGTGACTATATCATTAGAAATTTAGAAAATGAACAATAGAATCAGTGACTTAGGAAAGTGGAATTATGGAAGCAAGGATTACATTTATTCTTATGGCACATTATAGCCTCGTGCCATAAAGGGATCGCAGATACTATGGTCTGGAATTTTGTGGAGTCCTGAAAGCTCTGGGAACATTTAAAAATGGGCTTTTAGGACAAAAATTCAGAAGTTTTCTCACCATGTCTGGAATATTGTATTCTCACTGAGCTTTGGTTTCGGGGGGAGAGGGGAATAAAATGTGGTTGGGACAGAGCTCCTATATGTTTTCAAGCAGAACTCAGCAGGTCTATTTAAATTTAATGTTGAGTTCAAATAGACTTCATTTCACTGGAACCAGGACTTTATCCTGCAGAGTGGGAGTTATGTATCTTTGGAGAAGTCATAAATGTAGGACTTTCAGGCTATCAAGTTATTTAAATGGCCAGCCCTTTAAAAACTGAAACAAAAATGGCCTGCCTGTGTCTGTGGGAGTTGACAAAGATCAGTTTTAGAAGTTTCGATATCTGTTGAAGTAATCCTAAACATAAATTCCCTTGTTTGATTGACAGCTCACAGAGATTATTAAATCCGTCTTTGATGTGGGTTTTCTTATGCTGGATGATGAAATCAATCTTTACCTGCAAAAGAAAGTTTGGCATTTAGTCGGCTCACTAACAGAATTTGAAAAGAACATGGTGTTTGACTCAATTGAACAATGGTCTTACATGACTTCTTTACACTTGGAGTGTTAGACAAGCTAACAGAGTAACTAGAAACATTCCACCTCCACTATCTGAGATTTACTTGAAACATTAGATGGCAAGACAAAATCCACAACATTGAGGTTCTTGCAATGTTCTGCATACCTGACATCAAGAGCATGCTCAAAAAAGATTAGCTTCGATTTATTAATCATGTGGCTCATTCGAAATAGAAATACAGCAGATGATGGGAATTTGAAACAAACACAGAGAATGCTGGAGATACTCATCAGGCCTGGCAGCATCTGTGGAGACAGAAACAGCTAAAATTTCAAATCTAGTATGACTCGCCTTCAGTGGCTCACCTGAATGAGTTCCTATATACCAAAGACAGTACTCTTCAACCACTAGAACATGAGAACCTGCTCAACAGGACACTCTAAATTTAGACACAACGACAATCCAAAAGGAAACTTCAGAAGCTGCAAGCTGGATCACAATACACGGGGAATAAATATAACCTTGAACAGATCCAAATGGAAAAGTCTCTGGCATCAAGCAACTTCAGCATTTGAGAAGAACAGAGTGTTGTACCTTCAGGATAAGCAAGTGCGGCGTAAATCAATTGCCTCCAACCAACCCTCCAGCACTGATGTCATATGCAATATTTGCAGTCCATGACTTGGTCTAACTTCACTTATGAGATGATACCAACCTGGATTCCATGTCATTTTGATGGATGAGTGTTCAGGAAAACGAAGTCAGTTTATAGTCTATCATAAATAAAGTCTTTTTTATAAAGGATGAAATAATTGAGGACACTTAAATATATTATTTACATGAGTGGGACTTTGTATTAATTTGGTGAAATCCTTGATTGTTATTTAGAAAACTATTTTGTTTTACCTGAGCATGGATTCTGAAGTCTTTATCTGGTGAATTGCCAAAGAGGGTGCAAAGGAAAAGGATGGTGAGTAGGAGAAATCAATTGGCATAAGTTGGTATTAAGTTGGCCTAAGAGCTATAAAGGGCCCTGAAATAAATAGGGCATAAGTTGGAAATAAATTGGTATGGTGTCTACAGGGGCCATGGGGATGGTTTGGGACTGTGGGATGGGATGAGTTGGTATATCATGACATAAGAATTGGGTGTAAGGGAGGGGTTAGACAAACCAATTGAGGAGAAATTGAGCCAATAAGAGAACATTTTGGTACTAGGCAGCCCCTTTGGACATCTCTGATCTCCATCTGAGGAACCAGACTTCATCCTGTGCCCACCACCTCCACCTATGGAGTAAAAATTGTGAAGTTTGGAACTCTTTGTCTTAAGACATTTTACAGCAAGCTAAGAAATTTTCTAATTTCTTCTAGTCACCTTAGGGTGAAGAAATGGTCCCATGTTCCCCACAAACTCTTCCCCAGCCCATCAAAACTCCTCTGCTTTCCAGTTTTCTGCTATTTTCCTACACTTGAATCCTTCCATATGCCCAAAGCTATCCTTTGTATCTCCCTTGGGAATGTCCACAGAGCCCATAGAAGCTCACAGCAATCAGTATTGCTGCTAACAAACTACAATTCCAGCCTCTATATTGCACATATCAACCAATACTTCATCATCAATCCCATCCATATCTGTGTCATAGTGATGTGGACTACATCATGATTCACACCTTGATCTATATCTCTATTTCTCTAACATTATTTCTTCATCTCATTTATTTTCCAACTCCTCTACTCTCCTTTAAGGCACTTGTCATCTATCACAAGGACTCCAATTTCTACCTTAAATTCCTCAATTAGGTAGGCTCCCATCTTGCATGATTCTTATCATCTCAATCAAAAACAAAAACATTTCTGATCATTTCCTTGTGTTGCTAACCCTGCCCTTATTTCTCCGAAGTAGCTAATTCCATTACCTTTGGCCCTCAATTTGCCATGATATATATCTCGTTGTCAAGCTGTTGTACTGCTTGGCCTCTTTTTTTCTATTCCACATTCCACACTGCTATTCTATTCCACCTTGCTCTTTCGGCTTAAGATCAAGGTTCACAACTTCTTTATTGTGTACCAATTATTTCCTTAAACCCTTTTTCGCTACCCTTTAATCTCACTTCCGACAAATGTGAGGAGCTAATGGACTTCATTATTAAAGCTACCACCGTCTACTGATTCTACCCCTCTACCTTTGCCCACCAAGTTAAAACTCCTGAGGGACTCCCCGACCATAACCTGTGCCTGAGTTTCTCTAGTTTCTCTCCTATCTCCTTTTGGGCTCCCTCCAAATTCACCTTGACCTCACTGTTCACCTTTCAGATATTTTCTAATCAACCTGTTCAGGCATGATGCAGGAGGGACACAGGGCATTTGACCCAGAGGTAGGGACATTACAATTGCAGTAAAGAGCCCTGTCACCCACATTCTACTGCCTCTACTTTACTTCCACTTAACTATTGGCAAATTAAGAGTCACAGAAGGTCCTCTATTAATCACCGTTCATGTTTACTAGCATCAGATAAGCACCACCACATGCAGAGACCACCAGACAGAGTTGGTGATAGACAATGAGGACAACAGGACATCTGGGATCTTGGTGAATTGAGATTAAAGGACTGTGAAATAACAGGAGAAGAATTGAGAAGGAAGATAAATTAGACTGGGTGGATTCACTGCCAAATTCGAGGCAGAATAACAAGTGAATTGAGGGAGAATGATTGTATTAAAAGAGAGACAGCAAGCAGGAAAAGAAAGAAACAATCTTTTGAAAAGACTACACTTTTAATCTCCTTAAATAACTCCCAAACTGAAAAATTGAAATGTACTTATTTTCTTTTTGGATAATGGAGACTGCATATCAATGTGCTGTCACTAACTCACACCACAGCTACTTCAATTCAAATGGACAATTTAAAAAAGAATTAAACAGCCATGAGTAAGTCTAAATAATGAGGTGTGCCATGAAACGCCCTGTTCCAGTAAAGCCCGTCTCATTATTTTTAAGCTAATACTTAAATGGAGTTTAGATTATTGAATTATCACCAGTTACTCTCAACATCAGAATCTCTACAATTGCTAAACGATTCCTTTTGTGTCACAGGGTTTCACTTTCAAGAAAGAAAAAAACTGTAATTGTTGAAATGCTCCGTTACTTGTCATACTGTAGTTCCATTTTATAGATAGTTAAGTTAGACATAGTATGTTGTTCATACGTTTTACTGGTTTTCCTTTCTTTGATAGAATGCATAGGCATCAATTCTTATATATCTGTCTGAAATCCAAGCAGACCTCAGAAATCATTGAAAGGATCAGTTGTTGATCAACCTAGTTCTTATATTAAACTGGGGAACTGCAACAGTAAACAACTTAATTGGTGTAAAACCTATGACTTTGATTAAAATATACTGCCCAGCATTTGGGTAACTTCTTGAAGGGAAATGGGCACCAGATACATGGGGCTGAATCTTCCCATGCCCTGACTGACATGGGTAATGAAGGGAAAATATGGTGAGAAAAAAAATGAGATCCTCAAAGATGAGAAATAAAGGGTCCCACTTTCCCATTAAGTTTTCAGCAGCTAGATGTTAACCTTACTATTGAGTGGTGAGGGACCAATTGTAATGAATAAATTCTCATTATTACCTAACCTCAACTTATTTATTCGCAAGTTGCCATTTTCTCAAGATAGAAGCGAGCTGGTGCCAATTCCTGACTTGAAAGTCAGAATGGTTACCCAGCAGTTACAGCTCTCGGGCATCTCCTTTGTTGTTATTCACTCATGCGATGAGGACAATGCCCTTGAGAAGGTAGTGGTGAGCTACCTTTTTGAATTGCTGCAGTCCATGTGCTGTAGGTAGACCCACAATGCTATAAAGGAGGGAATTCTAGGATTTTGACCCAGCAACAGTTCAGGAATAATGATGTATTTGCAAGTCAGAATGGTGATTGACATGGAGGGAAACTTGCAGGTGTTGGTGTTCCCATGTATCTACTGACCTCGTCCATGTAGATGCAAGTGGTCATGCGTTTGGAAGGTGTTGTCGAAGGAACGCTGGTGAATTTCATCGCTGGTGAAAGGCAACTTGTAAATGGTACAGACTACTGCTATGAGCATCAGTGATGGAGGGAGTGGATGCCTGTGGATCTGGTGCCAATCAAGTGGGCTTCTGGATGCTGTCAAGCTTCTTGAGTGTTATTAGAGCTGCACACCTCCAGGCATGTACGGAGTATTCCATCACTCCTGACTTGTGGACAGGCGTCGGGGAGTCTGGTTGAGTTACTCAATGCAGGATTCTTAGCCTCTGACCTGCTCTTGTAGCCACTTCTCTTGCAAGTCAAGTTGAGTTTTTGGTCAATGGTAACCCCCAGGATATTGATAATTGGGAATTCAATAATTGTAATTCCATTGAACTGCCAAAAGCCAAAGTTAGAATTTTTCTTATTGGAAATGGTCATTATTGGACATTTCTGTGGTCTTAATGTTACTTGTCACTTCCAGTCCAAAACTGGATATTGTCCAGATCTTGCTGCGTTTGGACATGGACTGCTTCAGTATCTGAGGAGTCATGAATGGTGCTGAACATTGAGCAATCATCGACGAACGTCCCCACCTCTGACCTTATGATGGAGAGAAGATCATTGCTGAAGCAGCTGAAGATGGTTGGGCCTACAACACTACCCTGAGGAACTCCTGCAGAGATGACCTGGAGCTGAGATGACTGATTTCCAACAACACAACGACCAACCACAACCACAACCATTTCCAACAAGCAACCCCAGGCTGCTATGTGGGTCAGCCATGTTCTAGCATCTCAGAGCACACTCTACGGGCAGCAACCACCTGTATCCACCAGCCACAGAAGTTGGAAGCAAGAAAGAACAGTCTCACCACATTGTCGTGGTGCATCTCAGAGACATTTATAATGCTGTTCAGCACTTCAGCACTGCACTCTGGAGCTCATCAATGCTTTACATTAAAATGTTGGTACTAGGTCACTTTGCACAGGGACAGACATCCATCTCGTGCATCAGAATAGGATCTCGGGGTTCTTAGCTTGCTTTGTTTGCACTCATTCACTTTGAGCTTAATTGAATGTTCATAGCATTTCTGCCTTGTTTTAACTTTTAGAGTATTTCTGCTTCAGTCAAAACTTACAGGCTCACAGTAATTCTGTCATGTCTTTCCTCTTAGTGCAGAATGAAAACCAGGTGGCTGGTTATACTTGCCAACAGTAAATAGTGAAGAGGGTGGTGCATGTTGCTGTACAGCACCATCCTATGTCAATATCACACCTGCAGCATGCAACCAGCAGCTTATATACTGCATATGCTTCAAACTAATAGCCAGGTCTGAAAGTCTAAGGGGAGTAACGCTTAGTCCAGAGAAGGAGGTCTATTGTCAGTCAAGGGAGTGCAACCCCAGTCAGTCAAAGACATTGTCTGATCTCAGGCCAAGATATCGACCCTGGGAAGTCAGCCACCCAGTGTGATCAGCATCCCTGGATCTGTGTCCTTACATGCAGAGATTGAGCCACTGACAGTCCTGCAGGTTGTGTTCAACCAGTCTGGGGATTAGGTGTAAGTCATTTGGAGAGCTGCACAGAGATCAGTCAGGGGTCTGGTCTGTCATCACTTGGGGCTGTTCTCCTAAGCTAATCAAGGGAGTGGGCGCACTCAGTCCTGGGGGTTAGTGCACTAAAACTGAAGGTGACGTTTATTTAAGATAACATCCTGACTTCTTCAATTTGTCTTTAAAACCAATGTTTCCCAATCCTGGAACCTTCTTGTAAAATGCTTCTACACTCTCTCTGATGCATTCATACCTTTCCTATAATGTGACATCTGCAACTTTTATAGATTTGAAGGTTATCAAACTTCTTATGGTATTGATGCTCCGACCTCCAGATAGTGGAAACTGTACTGACACAGTTGACAACTTCAGATCAGCTGGCAGGGTCTGGTGCCATGATCTCCTCTGGCAGTTCTGAGGAAAGAGGATGGTCTTATTATCTGCCACCTCATCTGCCAACAGCTCCAAGTCTCTACAGGCAAGGCAGACCATCCCCATTTCAGACATCTCGTCTGGAATTGTGCACAACACAGTATGAATGGCCATTCCTGGCCTGCAGAAGTTGAAATGGTGTGTAGTGGACGTTTAAATATAGCATCCACAATGTGAAGGCTGGAATGTCCCCAGTACCAGCAAGCACTTCTGTCCCAGCTGAGTGCAAGTTTTGCATGAGATCAGAGCCGTGGAGGCAGGGTGCATGCATAATAAGGTGAGCAGCTGAGAACTGCATGAGAAAATCCATCAAGGCTTCACAAAGGAAATTTCTCCATGAAACGCCCCTGAAATTGAAACTTTGTTGAAATGTGGGAAAATTGAGCCTTTGGCTTCTGCCCATAAGAGCTCACATTTTAGAAAACTGGGACAGCAGTTACAATCTGTCTGTTTGCAGTCCAAACAAACATTTCAGAAATAATGCTCCAAACATAAATGCGTTATTTGTTACAAGATCGCTTTCCTTCACACTGTTAGGGATGATTTGTTACCTTTACAAATTAGGACAAGATAGCTGACTCTCTTTCAATTACAGACAATAAACTCAATTTGACCAATGAAACTTGAGCAAAACATTTTTTTCTGATTTAACCTCTGACCAACTGATAAAAATAAAATTCTACATGACCAGCTTTTCACACACATATAGGTAAATTCATGTAGTGTAAGCATCACCATATATATCCAATGTCATCTGTACTTACCTTGTGATTAAAATCCTCCCCAGGTACTAATTTTAAATGCATCTATTAGGCATATCTGAGAGAATCGGGGTCTGCAAATGATGCTGGGTTACCTTCTATTGGTATAGTTGTTGTTAGCAGCTTGAATTGGATTCTGAGATAAATGGGTGGATCGTCCACTTGATTCAGTAAATGGCCATTTTTAATACATGCACTGGCACCTCATGTGGTATGTAGAACCTCCATAGCAGTTTTGTGTAAGAAATGGTATGTACAGCAGATGATCCATTAATTTGTACTTGCATTGCATGCCCAAACTAGATTTATTAAAAATAGACTAACGGAGCCTGCCCAAGTATGGCCTGAAGACGATTTAAAGTTTATTTTGTTCCTTGTTTAAAGGAAGAGGAATGGAATTGAATCCTATCAACAATGATTATGGGAGTCAGTCACTTTCCCACCAACAAACAGTTGTCTTAGAGCACCACAGTTATGCTCAGCAGGCTCAATATTGTTAAAATGGTGACAATAGGCATACCAGTAAATCACCAAGTTTGCACCTAACCTTGAGTTTTCAATGAATTGCAACTTCTAGAGATGAACCTACTTGACCTAGGAGTCCAACATTTAAAGCAGCTGATGAACAAGAGTAGCATCTCCAAAAATGACCAACATACCCATGTACACATCAGCAAATATACAGGATTCCAACCTGTGCATCCAGAATTACATTAACCAATGGGGTGGTCATGAGCTATTTCCATACTTTTCAGGTAAGCTACAAAACTTGGATGCATTGCAAAACTAAATTTACATAAAGTCCAGTCAAGACAGTTTTAAATAGTTAACACTTCAGAAACTAAGGTTGAAATTTTAACATTTGGGATTGATAACATACTTATCACCTTCCATGTTTTTTTGAAGAAGGGTCTAGGCCCGAAGCGTCAGCCTTCCTGCTCCTCTGATGCTGCTTGGCCTGCTGTGTTCATCCAGCTGTACACCTTGTTATCTCATGGAATATCCATCTGGTCTCATGATCCTCTGGGATTGTGTCCTGGAAATTCAGCCTCACTACCCCCAGCGTAGCAACAAATGTGAAGATTGAATGAAACTATTATAAATCCCAATTTACTTCTGATTCACTGCTACCCAGGATAAAAGCAAACCATACACAGTTTTTTCAGTCACAATAAAAAAAACTCTGTTTATTGTAACACTGTTAACTTTGACAAGAAAAATATAAGAGATAAAAGGTACTGCAGATGCTGGAGAATCCGAGATAACAAGCATGGGGCTGGATGAACACAGCAGGTCAAGCAGCATCATAGGAGCAGGAAAACTTGACGTTTCGGGCCTAAACCCTTCATCAGAAAATTCTAAGAAAAATATAAGAACAGGTTTTCTAATTTATGTAACTTACACTTTACCTGTTTTAAAACTCCCACACACATGCTCAAAAATGAAAAATACAAAACAGAGGAATTATGAGTGGAGGGAAAACAATATGATCAGAGAAACACAGATCTGTATCACCAAGTCAAAAACATGAAACTAGATAAGTTAATTCCACAGTCCATTTCCTTTCTTCGATAAGCCTCAAACTTATTTTCTCAGTGATGATCAGCTTTTGGTTCGCTGGCTCTTTCTGGTTGGCTTTGGGTTTTAGAATTACTTCTTTTAGCTTTTCTGAATGTTTATTTCTGTAATCTTTCAACAGAAAATTGGACAGACAGCAACATTACAGTGAAAGGAAGAGAGAATGATTGATGCAACTAGCTTCTTGAAGTTTCTGTGCTTCGCTCTGTTCCGCTCCCCTCAAGGAGTGTGTGTTAAACTGTAAACTAACCAATCAAGGGCTTGTTGCTATGCTGGGCTGTCCTGATCAAGGACAACAGATGCCATTTGAAAAGCCAATCAAAAGATTGTCCCTGGACAGAATTGCCCAGGTGATGCCGCTTTGTCTGGTCACAGTATCCCCAGAAGTTATATTGTTGCATTCCCATCAGTTAGCTTTTCCAAAACTGCAAACAAATCCGTGTATTGCCCTCTTTTTAAAGTAGTGCCCATATTTCCTATTTTCAGTCCATAGTCCAATAATGAAAAGACATTTTCTCTTACACAGACTGTGGGCATTTATCGATTCATAATCACAAAAATAAAAATGAATAGATTTAAATCAAAAGGCTGATTGTTTCCAACAAAGGAATTTGGAAATATTACCAAACATGTTTTCTCAGTATCCACTGAGCTCCATTTGTTTCTCAGTGGCAAACATCCATCAATATCATTTCACAGAGCATGATAACTCTAAAGTGAGTAATCTTCCTCCCCATAGCTAGTGAGCCTCATGTCCCTACACAAAATGAGAGTAACCTTTCAAGCTGAGATCTGACCTAGTTCAGAGGTTATCAGAATATAGGACCATAACCTATGGTGAAATAATACAGATCTAGAAATTCAGGAGCATCCCTTTCTGATGTAGTGTGTTGGATAAGGGGCGTGCAAGTGGCTACTATGTGGAGGAATACCTACTAGATGGAGAGCAACTCTATCTCCCCTTTGGCCTCACTGAGAAAAAAAGAAAACATAATTTTTGGGTTTTCTCTGCCCTAGTCTTATCAATCGAGTTAGAATTGCAGTCAAGTGCAGATGGCATCTTTGGAAAACAACATGTACACACAAACACGGACTCAGTTGACTTCAGGCAGGTATACCCGCTTTCTAATCGGTAGAGCAGCTTAAGACTAGAAATGTTCAACTCCTGGCATCCTCAGATCAAATGAGCAAATTTAACTGACCCCCGAACGTAAGTTTTAAAATGATACCATTATTATTGTCTCAGAAAATCACAGAATTGTTATGGTACTGCAAAAGGCCATTCAGCCTATTGAGTCTGCAATGGCTGTCAGAGCCCTTTAACTTAATGCAAATCTCCCGCCTTTTCTGTGTAGCTCTGCATGTTGTTTCGATTTAGATAATTATACGATGCCCTCTTAAATACCTCAATTAAAGTGCCTCTACCAGACACCTCCAGGCAGTGCATTCCAGACCCCATTGATATTTGATATGAATTACTAATAATGAGGAAACAGGGTTAAAGCAAACTCAACATTTTAAATGTCCTTTTTTTCTCATACCCATTCTTTGTTACTTCCAGGGATACTGTGATTTTAAGACACAAGACCATTTAACATTATTCCTTTGTTTCCCCAGATTCCTTTCTTGAAAAATGCCAGAATACCCTGAATAGCAATTTTTTTAAAAAATCCATGACTCAAATAAGATGAAGGTGAACATCTATTGTTTATTAGTGCATAGAGGTGAGAGTGAATAAGGGCACAAATTTGAATTTAAAACAATGCCTTCAACTAGGTTTAGGTGCCAGGAAGGAACAGTCTAAGAATGTACCATCTAGAATCCTTTCATAAAGTGTTGGCATGTTTGCCAATTGCCTTCTATATTCAATAACATAACAGGCAATAGGAGAGAAGCTGCCATCTAGAAATATGTTGGTGCAATACAGCAGCAGCCACTTCCTAATTGATAGGTATAAATATGGTAATGATGCTAGAAAATGAAATGCTTGCAGTTGGTATTTAAGTCTTACTAGAGGGTAATTTAGGACTAAATTTTTCCAGGGTATTGATGAGATACCGTGTGATATGGGCAGCAAGTAATTTCCTGATGTTGAAAGTAAAAAATCCCATTTTTAAATCAAGTGTTGAACAGCAGGATAAGATTGTCGCTAATGAGTGGCAAGAGGCCGATTTTCATACATTGACATCTCATTATTAGTTAATCTTACCTGCTCTATCTGCAGTTTCCTATTCAGCAACTTGCTGGATAGAAACTAGACACCAAGAATTCCCAACATGGAAATCAGAGCACTTACCTAAGATAACAAGGTGTGGAGCTGGATGAACACAGCAGGCCAGGCAACATCAGAGGAGCAGGAAAGCTGACGTTTCAGGTCGGGATCCTTCTTCAGAAAAATGGAAAATTTTTCCGAAGAAGGGTCCCAACCTGAAACATCAGCTTTCCTGGTCCTCTGATGCTGCCTGGCCTGCTGTGTTCATCCAGCTCTACACCTTGTTATCTCAGACTCCAGCATTGGCAGTTCTGACTATCTCAGAGCACTCACCTGATGACTCCAGCTCACTATCTATTTTTCTGGCACTTCATTCGGGACACCAGTCACCAACAGCTCATGGCAGACTACAATGGCAGTGATCACATATACCAACCTGCCCTCCACTCCCCATCTACCAGGATCTCCACGCCCTTGTCAGCCCTTGCCAACTTCCCTCTTTCCAACATGTCTGAGACAATTGATAGGAATCATGCAGGGAGCTCTAGACCGCAAAGGCTTGACTAGGTACCTGGCTAGGCTTCAAAGATGGCACTTCAAAAGTGCCAGTCATGCCATGAGGTCACAACGTTGTTCAATAACTCCACCTGTGGTAAAATGTAGGATACAACCTGTGGGAGCTGTTAGGGCGTGGTGCACAAGTAATGTGCTGAGTTTGGGAAGGTTGTGTGATACAATGTGCAAGGGCTTGTAGACAGAAACCCTACATCAACCTCACCAAATTGTCACTTATCCAACTTCTGGCAGAATTCAGCTAATGGTAACAGTCATTAACTTCCCTTCACTTTTCTCTCATTTTGAATTCTTCCATAAAATCTATATCTTTGACCGAACCTTCAGATGTTTATCTTCCTTTTTGATATATATTGCTAAATTTGTTACAACCAGTCCCCATCAAGTTTCCTCTACTTTGGCAGTTACAGATGAGCTGATTTAGCCAAGCATTCTTAAATTAACAAAAAGAGCGAGTTTATTACTGAACTTGACAAGAAATAGTAACACATCACAAGTAGACACATTTTAGAATTAAATATGAGTCCAAAAAGACAAAAGTCAGTAAAAAATATATATGGATCAGTATCTGAATTGGTAACGAAGAGCAGATAGTTGGATGTTGCTCAGATCTTTGAGTGTAGGAATTGGAATGTCATGTTGAGGTTGTACAGGATGTTGGGGACGCCTCTTCTGGAGTACAGTGTCAAGCTGTGGTCTCCCTGTTATAGGAAAGATATTATTAAGCTGGAGACGGTTCAGAAGAGATTTACCGGGATGTTGCCAGGAACGGAGGGTTTGTATTATTAGGAGAGTTTGGATAGGCTAGACTTTTTCACTGGAGCATAAGAGCTTGAGAAGTGATCTTATAGAGGGGAGGTGATAGCCTAGTGGCATTATCATTGGACTGCTAATCCAGAGATCCAGGTAATACTCCAGGGGACCTGGGTTCAAAACCCACCATGACTGATGGTGAAATTTGAATTTAATAAAAATATCTGAAATTAAGAGTCTAATGATGACCATGCAACCATTGTTGATTGTCAGGGGGAAAAAAGTCCAGTTCACTAACATCCTTTATAGAAGGAAACTGCCATCCTTACCTGGTCTGGCCTACTTGTGACCCCAGACCCACAGCAATGTGGTTGACTTTGAACTGCCCTCTGGGCTATGAGGGGTGGGCAATAAATGCCACCTGGCCAGCAACACCCTCAGTCTGTGAATGAATGTAAAAAAGAAAATAAAATCATGAGGGTATAGGTAAGATGAATGGCAGGTGTCTTTTCTCTAGGGTGGGGGATTTCAAGACCAGGAGGTATATTTTTAAGGTGAGAGGAAAAAGATTTTAAAAAGAAATGAAGGGAAACTTTTTTTACACAGATAGTGGTTTGTATGTGGAATGAACTTCCAGGAGAAGTGGTGGATGCGGGTACAGTTACAACATTAAGTGCACAAAAGGAAATGTTTGGAGGGATATGGACGAAGTGCAAGCAGGTGGAACTAGTTTAGTTTGGCATTATAGTCAGCACTGACTGGTTGGACTGTAGGGTCTGGTTCTGTGCTGTATGACTCTATTTAATAGTCACATTGTTTTTGGTGGTTGAGCAATTGGTTTTGAGGTTCTTGGCTTTGCAGGTTGATTAAAACTCTTTTGCCTCGATTCCTTTCAGTGCTAGCTGACTGGCAGTGCTCAGAGTAAGAGAAAATAGTTTTTCTTTCCCTGAAGGGCAGAGGTGTTTAAAATTGTGATCCTCAGAGCTCTGATGCTCACACCCACTGGTCCACAAACTAGGATGTTAGGACATCAACAAACGCAGGCTGGTGTTGCTGTCAGTTTTTAATCTCCTTTTTTTGTATACTTAGTTGATTTAATTTAAAAGAAAACGCATTTTGGATTTAAAAGCTAACAATGTCCATGGCTCTTCGGGGTTCTGATCTGTAATCATGACCAACTGTGTCTGATAATGCTCCTGTGAATTATCTTGGGATGATTTACTGTGTTCGAGCTATTATTTAAATGCCAGCTGTAAGAACCATATGCTCAAAAACCAGCCCTTACTGAAACTAGTTGGAAGCAAAGAAAGTTGTATGAAATATGAGAATAAGTGTGAGGTAGTAGCTTGAAGAAGACCTCATAAACCATATCATTTATGATCAGGAAGGGACCGCAGGATTATTGTCTCCACTTGAATCTTGCGTTATGAGAGCTAATAGAGGAAAAACATACAAAAACATCCTGCCAAAAGATCATTGTGTCAAAATTGTGGCAGAAATATGATGCAGGGGGTTTAGTATCACTACACAGATTTGTGTTTGAAGGATTTGTTTTCTGTAACTGATGGACAATGTAAAAAAAAATTCCCAGCCATGTAGCGGTTTCTGGCAAGGTTGGAATTTATTCCCCAGCTGTGGTTGCATTGACAAGCTAGTAATGGATGTCCTCAAAAACTGGATGACCTTGTTGGCAATCAGCATTTAAAGTTTTTGATGTGGACCTGGAGTCACATGTATCAGCAGGTTTCTTTCCCTAAGGGCTATTAGTGCGCCAGTTGAGATTTTACATCAAGTTGACAACTTCTAGACCATTTTAGACTGATACCTGAGATAACTCCACAGAGGCTGGTATCTTATCTTCAAGTCATCCTCTATTTGCATGTGGGAAGTCCTTGACTCTGTCACAGCCTCATCAGCGTCAGCATCCAGAGTGTCAGAATGTCTGACACTGCTGTTTATATTGGTCAGCTAGGGCTCCCTAATTAGATCAGATAAATAGCCCCAATCAAGGAACTCCTATTCTATTAGTTCCAGCTGGCTAAGCTTTTAAAATCATTACAATACCCATGTTTTATTATCAGATTTGTTATTCAACTGAATCCTAGTTCTCAAACTGCCACACTTTTGGTTGTATAATTGATGGTTTATTAACCATGGCCTTCTGGATTAGTAGACCAGGACAGTAATCACCACACCCCAGACTTCCTCAGCAGTTAGCATCGTCTACTGGGGATACAGTCTCTGTGGAGTTATGTAAGCTATGTGGACAGAGACATGTAAAGCTCATGGTAACCTTTGGTTTCGAACACTATCTCCTGCTTTGTTTCAGCAGTTCAAACCTAATAATTTACAAACTATCACTTTGGATTTTCATCAAAATCATTATGTATGTTCTTAAAAGGGACATAATGTTGAAAATCATTGAGAAACAGTATTTTGTTCCGTTTAAGAAAGTAACAAATGTTTTGCAATGTTTATTTCTGTTTAAACAATACTCTGCCAACACACAAATTACTAATGGCAGCTTTACATGATAGAATATTTCAGTACATATTGCACAATTATGGAAATTTAAAACAAATCATTTTAAATTAATCTTTGATATGGGCAGAATTATGGTCGTCATCTAATGTGCAACTAGTTGTGTTCTTATTGGCTGCTGGCTTGTGTTTTATGTGACAATTACAAAACCATTTTCGAACTTAATATTTTAAGGCTGCAGTGAATGATTGATTATTATTTCACAATTTTGCTTGTGCACAATCACAGACAAGGAGGGGAACTGTCATTTAAAATGTTTTGATACCAACACAAGATGTAGGAAATGGAAACATTATTTCCTCTTCATTTTCATGGATGATGGCTGAAAGTTTGAGGAAAAAAGTTGGTAGAATCAAAGGAACTATTTAAATTAAGTCAGAAAATTTCTGCAAAACTTTAGCGGATCTACTGTTACATGTGAAAGTGAAACAGAGTTAATGGCCCAGGTTTTGTGGATATTTAATAAAATACAAGTCACACACTTTTGCAACTTCCAAACTTCACATCCAACCCATTTGTATCATTGCCTGGCTTTTTTTAAATTTTGTCCCATAAGGTTTGAGTTAGTAGTGCTGTTTACAAGCTGCAATGAAGTGCAGCAGGACTGTGGGTGCAAAGGCAGGCAGGTTAGTATGTCCACCTCAGTTCTCAAAGACAAACACCCTGCTTTCAACATTGTTCAAAGGTACCCTAAGCCTCATTTCTCATTCTCATACATCCTCCAAGCTATCTATGCCTACTCAGATCCCTGTTTCGTCCCATCCCCCTAAGATCTACAAGATCCCCTGTCCATGTATCCTCCTCAGTCACTCACAGAGTATCCACTGTGTATAAACCTCAAGAACCATGCAATAGCAATTGGAAATATATTGAATGTAGCTGTAAATTAAAATAAGGCTTTGACAATGTAATAAAACTCAGTTGAAAGCCTGTCAATGATAATGCCAAAAACAATTGACCTCCTGTGGGAAGAAACAGTTGAACCTTTCGGTACTAAATAAACTTTTTCTTGGAAACCACGTCAAAGGCATGGATATTTTTACAGCCTCATAAAATTGTCAGTCATTCTCCTGAACAGTTAAGTCAATGAAATACATTATTGTAACACCTTTTGTAACTCAGCTGAGCATTCATAATGGTCAGTGCTATCAAAACATTAGTATAATTCCAAGAGCCTGAGAATGATAGATCAGATGGTGTGCTCTCCATTTCCAAACAAATTGCTGGCCAATAAAGTGAAAATTTGGAACTTAGCCTAGTATTCATAATATCCACAGCTATAAACATATTTGCACAACAGTAAACGCTTAGAGCTGAAATACAGTGCCATCATTTTCAAAGCTGATTGCCAGGCAATCAATAGATGGGAGTAAACATTTTTTAATCCTTTCAAAGCAAAGGATTTTCTCCAGACAGCTATCTATACATTTAAATTCCAGTACCAAACTTAACTAGGAGAGTTTACCACACATATTTCTACACTCTTTAATATTTTATGACACTTTCTGCAATGGAAAAGTGGATGGTGTGATGCAGAGGAGGGACACCCTCTTATTGCCAGAGGAGGCCATGACACCAGACCCTGCCAGCATAGCCCAAGGTTGCTCCCCAGACCAGTGCTATTTCCATGTCCAGAGAAACATGCAGAAGTGCCTCAAGAAAGTCAGTGACCTTCTCCTGAGTAGTAGGGTAGGTGCCACCATTTGCTGTCTGCTATCTCACACTCACTGTATCTCTGTTATTACACACATCTCTTACCAATGCCCATGTTCTACCATTGTCACTTCTGCATGCAGTATCTTCCCTTAGTCACTCTCACACCTCTACCAAACACCCGTCCCTGCTAATCTTGCATGACCTCTGCACTGCCTGCTCACTCACTCGGGACACCTCACCACTTTTTCCACCACTTGCACCAACACTTACAACTGTGCCACTCACTTTCACCTCACTCAATCCCTCCCTTTGTCTTATTACACAAGAAAACAGCCAATATTAGGTCTGAAGGAGCCAGTACATGTGGAGGGGTGCTGAATATTCATTTCCTCACTCCCTGTGAAGGCTCTGAAAGGTGGAGACCAGCACTGCTCTTGTGGAGAAACTTTCACGTCCTGGTAGCTAAGGAAGAAGCTATGTCCATTGTCGTACTACTCTCTCATTACCCTCACTGTGTATGTATTATTACCATTCTATAGCTTCAGCTCTTAGTCATGTGCAATATCTCTTTCAGGCATCAGTGGGAAGTCCACATCTCCATGGTCAAGAGTGTATATCTGGAAGACATCCCTTCCACCACCCCCACTCAGATACTGACACTCTATGGTTTCTACATTTGATTCAGAAGCACAAGCTGGTGAGCACTTAGAATTATAGCATCCCTACGGTGTGAAAGTTAACCCATTGAGTCCACACCATCCCTCCAAAGAGCACATACCCAGACCCATACCCCTACCCCCTATCCCTGTAACCCTGCATTTGCCATGGCAAACCCACCTGGCCTGCACATCCCTGAACACTATGGGCAATTTAGTATGGCCAATCCTCCTAACCTGCACACCTTTGGACTGTGGAAGGAAACCCATGCAGACACAGGGAGAACATGTAAACTCCAGACAGGCAGTCGCCCGAGTCTGTAATCGAACCCAGGCCCCTGGCACTGTGAGGCAGCAGTGCTGACCACTGAGCCACCAATTCTGCCAATTCTCCGTGGGTGGCCAAGGAAGAAACAGCTGAGGTCGCTGACTCTCGGAGGAGTGCAGGAGACCAGGCATGCGCTCATCCCCAAGAAGGAGAGGATCCAATGGGGTTTTGTAATTAGGGACTTTGTACAAATGCACAGCAGAGACAGGAACAGCAGGCAGACTGATGACATAGTCAGAGTCATGCAGAAAACCCAATATGCAGTTAACGGCAATCAGAGTTCATTATTAGGCTTGGACTGTATATCTCCTCGAGGGTGGAAAGATACAATGTTGATTCAAAATTGTAAGGGATAAGGCCCACTTCGAGAAACTGTTGCCTAGCCACTTGGATGAGAATATTGTCCTTAAAAGGCCACAGTCCTTGAGAGTCTGCTGTTGCCTTGCATCATTGACTTGACCTGAGAGATCAGGATGATAAGCACTTTAGTGATATGCTGTTTCAAACTGTCTCAAAATCGAGACGTGCAGTATCCCACAGCTACTAATGCAATGTTATTTTGCAGGTTATTGTTGGGCGAACAACAAATAATCTCTTTCTTCAAGACATTCTTTCTTTTTCCAACATAATTGAGTGTTCAGATATGTAGTTTGCTCCTAGCCTACATTTTTGTTCCTTTACAGACCTTGATGTGCTTTAATGGACACGTTGCATCCTATTGGTTATCATGAGCCATCTGTGGCCCCCTCTCTGTATGCCTTGACACAGTCTTGCATCAAATTTCCTCAAAAATAAGAGGCAAGGCGTGGGGGTTGGGGGGAGTACAAAGATATATGACTACCTCCTTTATATTTTTCAATTGGTGACAGCTTCAAATGTTCACATCAGCTGCCAACGCTCTTTTGGCTCACGCATAGAACTGTAGAACAGTAATAGCTACTTGCTGTTTCATCAACGCTCCATGAGCAAATCAGCTAATCCCACTCCCCTGCCATAAGACCATAAACAATAAGAACAGGAGTAAGCCATTTGGCCCATCGAGCCTGTTCCACTATTCAATAGGATTATGGCTGATCCAACATTCCTTATGAAGAATAGGTTCTGAGGAAAGGCCACTCGTCTTGAAACATTAACTCTGATATCTCTCCACCACAATTCTTTCGGTTTTTATGCCTTATGTCCATTTACCTGCATTTTCCCTGACTCCCCCATTGATCAAAAATCTGCTTATCTCAGTTTTAAATATGCACAAGGCCTCTGTTCTCCAGATTTTTGTAGCAAAGTGTTCCAAGGACTCACAACCATCTGAGAGAAGAAATTCCTCCTCATCTCAGTTTTGAATTGGCACCCCTTTATTCTGAGACTGTACCCTCTTGTCCTAGACTCTCCCATGAGGGGGATTTACCCTGTCAAGCCCCTTAAGAATCCTATATGTTTCAGTAAGATCACCTCATATTCTTCAGAACTCCAGAGAGGACAGTCCCAACCTGTTTCTCATTGCTCATAAGACAAGCCCTCCATAACAGGATCATCCTTCTCTGAACTGCCTCCAGTGAAATGATAACTTTTCTTCAAGGGTTCAAAATGGCTCACAGTACTGCAGATATGGCCTCACCAGAACCTTGTACTATTGCAGTAAGACTTTCCTACTCTTTTATTCCAACCCCCAACATTCCATGAGCCTTCCTGATTACCTGCTGTACGTGTGCTAACTTTCTGTGCTTTGTACACAAGTTCCCACAAGTCCCTTTGTGTTGAAGATCTCTGCAGTTTTTTTCTCCAATTAAATAATATTCTATTATTTTATTCTCCTTCCCAAAATGAACAACTTCTCATTTTCCTACATAATGCTCCATTTGCCAAAGTTTTGCCCACTTATTTAACTTTTTAATATCTCTCTGTAAACTCTATGTGCCCCTCACACAACCTGCCTTTCCACCTATTTTGGTGTCAACTAAAAATCTTGCTGCAATACATTCACTTCTTTCTTCCAAGTCATTAAATATATTCTAAACAGTTGCGGTCCCAGCTCTGATCCCAGTGGAACCCCACTGATCATGGACTGCCAACCCTGAAAAAGAACACCTTATCATCAATTGCTGTTTCCTACCCATAAGGCAGTTCTGTGCCCTTTTCTCATAGCCCTGCAAACCCGTCTCTTCACAAGCTTATCCAGCTCTCTTGTGAAAGCCCCCACCAGTATCTCAGGTAAAACCTTCCAGATCCTCAATATCTGTACCAAAATAAGATATTCCTCATATCACCATTACTTTGTTTGGCAATCATCTTAAAACAGTGTTCTCCGATTCACACCCTTCCACCAATGGGAAACAATGGATTTTTTTTTTCCCTATTTACTGCTACCCCTCATGATTTTAGATTTAGATTTAGGTTTTATTGTCACTTGTACTCAAATTCAAGGATGGATAAGTATAGTGAAAAGTATACAATGTCATGCCATCTTAGATACAAAGGTACCTAGGTACAAACGTTTAGGTACAAAAATAGAAAATAAAGAAATAAGTTAAAAAGTTCAACACTACAGTCATCCTTAGCATAATGTAGGAAAATAAAGAAATAAAATTAAATGTTAAACATTACAGTCTTTTCTTAAGTCATGGGTCTGCAGACATTCCATGCTGGTACACCTCTATAAAATCTCTTCTCAGTCTTCAATATTAACTCCCAAAAGAACAATGTATCATCGTAACTGAAATCTCTCATCTCTAAAACCATAATTGGAAAAATTTTCTTCACCCTCTCTAAAGCCTTCAAATCCTTCCTAAAGTGCTGAGCTTCGAATGGGATACAGTATTCTAATTGAAGCAAAAACAGTGTTCATCATAACAGTTTTTCTATTGTACTCCTTGATTTGGATTTTTGCCTCCCTGTGGAGGTGAGAATGGGATTGGGAGCCATGAAATCTTGAAGTTTTTGACAGCAAAAACTAATTGCTTCATGCTTCCTGACGTTAGGGACTGGGGCAAGATAGGTGAAGAGGTAGGCTTTAAAGTCCTTGTGGGAGGAAGGAGGGGTGAGGGGTGTTAATTCTGTGGGGTGGAGGAGGGGGTGCAAATACATAGAGGATATCCGCCCAGAAGATAGTGACTGCCTTCCTTGCTGTAAAAATGGAATATCCGCTCCTGATCATCTGCCAGATCACTGCATTATTGCATGAGCAATGTAATATTGGGGTCAATTGAGATTTTAATAAGCTCCATTGAGCCTTAATTATTTATTTATATATTAACATCCTCTGTATTCTGGGAGTGAGCTTGGGGTGGTGAGAAAGTGGTGGGTGGGTATATGCCCTATTTTATGCGCCACCCATACCAAAAACATACCTGGTGTGCTACATAATATCCAACCCCATTTTATATCAGTTTCAATAGCCTACATGATTTAGATGTTGGAGGGTTTATTTGATAGCTGGGCCCATTGTGACTGCATTATTGAGCTTGTGAACCCTTTATCTGAGGAGGGCTCTGCTCACATTTTGTTTCTAAGTTTTAAAGGCTATTAACTGAATAAGTGTTTGTTTTTAACAACAGATTGACCTCTTGAGGTGTCTGTATTTTTAGTTTGTTTTAATGAATGACATTTTGTTTGCAGTATGAAATGTGTTTGAATGACACCTTTATTAGATTGTTAGAGGTCATTAAAAAATATCAATTTCAAAGACATCTCAAGAACTTCCTCGTGGGGATACTGGGCTAGTGGCTATGGAGGATATATTGTGGTGTGGAAGGGGCATTGAGAGTATGAAGAGGCATGAAGCAAGCATGGTTCATATGAGATGTCAGGAGAATTTAGAGAGCTTGGAGACAACATGACAGGGGTCGTGGGTGAAGGGACAAGAGTTGAGGTTATGATCATGAGAACATTAATAGGAGCTGCATTGCTGTTTGGAAAAACCGATGTGTGCTTCCTAATCAAGCCACTTCTGTACCCAGATACACCCCCGCACTCTTCCCACATTGCTTAGCGGTTTGCAAAATCTGCCCCATCCCTGCCCTTCGAAAGACGAAAAATTGGCAAGAATGGAGTCTGGAGGGCAGCTCACATTTCAGAAGCTGCAAAAAGGGTGTGATTTGCATTTTTCTATTCCTGCCTGAAAATCCTACTGCATGCCTCTGTTAATAAATTTCATGATACCAGGTAATTTTTGTCCACGTTTCTTGCCACCTTCAGTGGTTTGAATTATGTCTCCAGGTTTCTGTGGTGCTGTACCCCTTTCGGAAGTGTTCAGGTTGCAACTATTTGTTTTTCCAACCAGAATATATCACTTCTCAGTTCTATGCACTAAAGAAAAATGGAGGATGATAACATAAGAGGTCTTTGAAATTTGCTATATCATGTCTGGTATCCTATAATATATGCAGATCACTGCCTTTAGGAAGTGAAGGAAGGACAAAATAAGTAAGGGATTACAAACAAGGAGAAAATGCTGAAAATACAGCAGATCATATTTTTATATGTTTACAGGGAAACCAAGTTACTTGGTTGCATTTCTATCCTTGTGGCAGGTAGCAGGAGATGGGAAAATTCCTGGTTTTGCACATGCTCCTCAGGAAATCCTGACTCCCTTTAGTTAAAATTTTTTTAAACATATAACTTATACTAAAGTGTACCTTGCTTCTATATAATATATAGAGAGAGAAGGAGCATGGAAGTGTCAGACCCTGGAAATATTGAACTCGACATTGAGTCCAAAGGGCTGTAGAATTCACAAGTGGAAAAGAAGGTGCTGACCACTCACAAATGTGGTTTCCTCTACATTGGGGAAACAAAGCGCAAACTGGGTGACTACTTCTCAGAACACTTGCATTCTGTCCACAAAACAGACCCTGAGTTTCCTGTTGCCTGCCTCTTCAGCACACCACCATGTTCCCTGGCTAGCATACCTGTCTCATATTTGCTGCAGTGCTCCAGCGCAGCTCAATGCAAGCTGGAGCACTGCAGCATGTCTGAAGAAACTAGACCCAAAACATTAAATCTGATTTCTCTCCAAAGATTCTGCCAGACTTGCTGAGACTTTCCAGTAATTTCTGTTTTTGTTCCTAATTTCCAGCATCTGCAGTTCTGTCGGTTTTTGACATAGGAAACATGTTTGAATTCTACAAGATGTGTAAAAAGTTCAATATTCAAAGCCTGTTTTAGAATTAAGATCTACAGTTCCTGCTGTAGGCCATCTTAAATGAGGATAATAAATTGCTCTCTCTGTTTTCTCTGAGAATGCATTCCATTACCTATTGATGTAAATGCATTGTTTGACTGTAATGGTGTAGAAATTAAATGTTAGACAAGGAGCAGATGTTGCAGTAGATGAGTATAAATAATGACTGTGTAGTAACCGAGTCTCACAGGGATAAGATGCAGGATATAAGATTTTGCGCAGAAATTCCATGGGGTCGCTGGCAGTTGCAAATGCTGTGAATCAGCTCCAGGATCTCAAGGGAAGCAAGTCTGGCATATACCACATTAATTGCTGCATTCTGTGAGGTTGGAAATGATTTTACTGGCTTCAAATTAGATGTCCCCAACATTTTTCTTTTTTCTATTTTAATGCCTGAAACCTCATCGATCTAGATTTCTCTTAAAGGCACAAAAGGATGGGGGAATTTGTTAATATTAAACAGTGGATGCACTAGGGATAAATGAGAAAGGATAGTTATTGCCATGATCCTTCCTTCAAATTAAGGTCTACAGGAAAGCTTCTATTTTTTAAAATGCTATCCTAGTTGTGGCTGCTGTTGATTAGTATAGCATTTTTTGCCTATTCCTAATCACACTTGAAAATGTGATGGTGAGCTGCCTTCTTGAAGGTACACCATAGTTGCTGAGGAAGAGAATTCCAGGGTTTTGATCCCACAACAAGAAGAAAAAGCAATATACTTTCAGCCAGGGTGTTCTGTTGCTTGGAGGGGAGTTTACAAGTGGTGGTGTTCCCAAGTACCTTCTGCCCTTGTCCTTTCAGGCTGTTCAGGTTGTAGGTTTGGAAGGTGCTGTTAGAAGAACGTTGGTGAGTTACTGCAGTATATTTTATAGATGGTACATATTATTTGTCATTGGAGGAGAATGAGAATTTTGAAGCTGGTGATGGGTGCTAATCAAGCAGCAATCAATTGTATTAACTGTATGAAATACTTATCCATAGTTTTACATTTGTCATAAAATGAACATTCTGTTTTCATCAGGAGTATAGAGCAAGGAGCAACGCATTAATCTCTATCTTTCTGCTAAAGTGAACAAGCAGAAGAACCTCGGCTAAGGCTATGGGGCTATTAACAACGTTATACTGGTTCTTACTATGACATGGAAATGTTTGATTAATAAGGAGAAATGTTAAATTTTTAGCACTCCAAATGCAAAACTTCATGAACTGCGTCTTTTCTTTGTTCCCTGTTCATTCCCTGCAGATTGTATTTAGGCTCATAGCTGTCCACATTAAAGTGGACAGCCCTGGCTAGAGTCACCATAGTTCAAAGATTCCTGACATTTGAAACTATCTGTAACCAATGCTTGTGAGAGATGAGCAATTCTTACAACTCATCTTCCCATCCTTGGGAAGTCTGATGAGGCTGTTCATCTCTGATATGACAGTGACTTAGCCAAGTCCAACAGTGAAAATTAGCTGACATTTTAACAGTGCAAATGAACATGCATTTGCAAATTTGAAAGCTTATTTAAAATGTTAAATCATCCATGGCTTGAAAGACTTACTCGGATGTCCCTGGGTGTCTCCAAGCCTATAGAGCCCAAGTCTGCTGTGAGTCTTCTGCTCAGGTGTAGGATCATGCTCCTTGGCTTGAACTGTTGCAGGTTTTGGGATCATGGTCATGGGGAAGGTGGAGGGGCCAGGAACCTCTGGAATGTCTATGACAACAAGCTTCTGTTGCTGTTCCTTGCTAGGGGGACCTGCTGAGCCATTGACTCTGTGGGAGGAAGGGGACAGCTGGAGACAGGTTGAAGTCCCTCGCTCCCCTCTTACCTTGACATTAATGCTGAGCGCCTTTGGCTAAGTCACAAAATGCAGGTTATGTGCATATTCTATAGATACCATTGATCTGGCTCACCACTGCAACCACTAGCCTGTACATGGAAACATCCAGTCACACGAATTCTGGTACCAGCACAGTGCTGTAAACATTGGTGGACTCATAGAATCCCCACAGTGTGGAAACAGGCCCTTTTGGCCCAACAAGTACACACCGACCCATACCCCTATAACCCCGCTAAGCTCCACATCCCTGAACACTACAGGCAATTTAGCATGGCCAATCCACCTAGCCTGCACATCTTTGAAGTGTGAGAGGAAACCAGAGCACCTGGAGGAAACCCACGCAGACATGCGGAGAATGTGCAAACTCCACACAGTCACCCAGTGGTGGAATGGAAGCCGGGTCCCTGGCGCGGTGAGGCAGCAGTGCCAACCACGGACCCACCGTGCCACCCTAAGAAACAACCACCACATCAACCAACTAACAAACATTTATCATCAGAGGCATGGGAAACCAATCCCTGTTGCTGGCATTTTATAACCAACCTGTGCAGAGATATTATTCTACACCTCTGGTGTAGATAGGACTCGAACCCAGCCCTCTTGGGTTCTACCTTGGCCACTACAATTGCACCATAAAAGCCCACAATCGCAGCGGATGGTTCCTCCATCCTTCCATTCAGCTACCTCCAACAGTTCCTGTTCCTGTCTTTGAAGACTGATAAATGAATTAATGACTAAGAACAGAGACTTATCTTTTACCTGGGGTCTGAGCAGTTGCTTTGTTTATGTCAGTCTTGTCTGTGTCAACAACCTCGGTCTTCTTTCCTTGACCAGCAATATGTCAGTGCTGTGATCACCCTAGAAAAAGAACTCTTCAAGGTGTAAGTCCCTGAGCTTAAGCTTATAAGCCTTTCAGTGGCTTTCTCCTCAGAGATGGTGGTAGAGTTGAGGATCTGCCTTGCTGGCTTACTCCTGGTGAAGGTTCCCTGGTCACTGTTAGCGCTTGCAAGAGAAAAGGGAGAGAATTAGTTGCCAAAAATGCATAAAAGCCTGTGCAGGTCAAGAATGAGTTAGCACTAGCAGTAACGAGAAAGCAGCACAGCACAATGAAGCTTGCTGAGTTGGTTGCTTATTGAGGTATCTCCATTTCCACTCGAGCGGCTACGCTCAATGAAAGTGATGATCCTGATATCTGCCACCCTCCTCTCACCCACACCACCAGTCTAGAGTCCTTTCAGTTAACGGGCATTTTCTCCTGCAATGAGACAAAGGATGGGATCGAGTATGATGCAAGTCAATGGAAGAGCTGTTAATGGAGATGTGGTGAAGTGCCCCACTGAGGGAGTTGGAAGAACAGAGGGCTGGAAGGAAAGACAATTTGGGAGGTTGTGTGGTTTTTATCTACCTGTCAGAGAATTGTACTCCAGAACTTAAAAAACTCATATCCTGACCCTAACCTTAATGGTGAAAGCCATTGTGTAGTAATGCTGCTTACAATAGTGACATTGTAGTGCATGAGCCTTGGTGAGAGGAATGTGCCTTGGCGGAGTTTGCAATATGAGTGTGAGGAGTCAGGGAGAAGAGGTGGCACTTACTCTGGTGCAATGCAGAGCATCATTGAAATCCTTCCTGCACTGCTGGGCACCCCAGTTCACCCAGGACACAGCACTGATCCATGCTTCAACCTGTGACCAGGTTGGCTATATCCTTCACTGGCCCCTGGCTAGAAATTGAACTGTCTTCTTCTCCCCATTACCTCATCCATCAACACATCCATATCCACACAATGGGGAGGGGACTGAGCTTTTCTTTCCTTCAAGCCATGTCCTCAGTGATATTGGCTTAGCACCGCAGCATGAGGTCCAGTCCCTCACTTGTATGAAAGCCAGTAGGTATCAGCACTTCTGCCTCACCAGCCATGCAATTCCCCCAAAAAAGAACCTGTTTGCATATTGACGAGGTGATGAATGGAAGGTTATGTGAGAAAATGTGTACAAAATGTCGCTCCAAAGCATGACTGGATGACATGAGACTTACTTGACAAAACACTTTAACTACAAATGGGAAAATTCCGTCCATGTCTTAGAAACAACTGGTCTTTGTAGATTATGCAGATATAATTAACCTCGTGGTTTTTCATTGCCCAGAAAGCAATTCCCATCAATGCATTCCATATTTTCGAGGTCATGGTCAGGCTACTTTTCTCCGTCCATTGCTATAGAGATTCCAATCCCAAATCTTTAATCAATGATGTGACCCTGGAATATTTCCTCTATCAATCCATGCACGATCATGCAATATGTTTTTGAATTTCTCCAATCTTATTTATCTCTTCCGTCATTCAAAGATCCCATAAATAACTTACATATGCCAATACTGAATGAACAGAAGCTTGTTTAGTTTGATATATTTGTGGCAATCCCAAAGACTTGTCCTCAGAATTCCAAGAACTCTGTTTGCTTTAGATGTAACCTGCTAAATGTGGAAACCCCACTGAAGGTTGTTTTTTTTAATGATGGAACCCCAGATATGTTTTTTTTTATCCACCTGTCAGAGATCTGGATTACAGAACTTAAGAGCTTTCTTAGTTGATTTTGTTTTGTTGGTGATGTTCATGGCAAAGTCTTTTTCAGCTTCAAATGCCATCTTCCATTATCCCCGCTGTTTTTTCATTTGTAAAAGATCATCTTGCTGTGAATTGACATGATGTTGATTCTTTCCTAATGCATAAGCCACTTAGTCACCTGTTAGTAGTCTTATCCTGCTAGTGATTTGTTGGGAAGCTCACTCATGTAAATCAAGAAAAGTAAATGCAAGTGAAAGAATGGATATTCCAGAGAGGACAACTCAAGGAGACAATGAGTCCCCAGCACATGTTACTTTTTATCTTTTGTTGGTACCGTAGCGCTGGATCCAATTTAGTAATGAAGTTTAGACTAGAACTTTCCATGAGGAATTTTTTAAAAGGCTTTGGAGAAAGCTTTGAGACCCTGTTTTAGACAAATGTCTACTTTTAGAGATTCACAACAGTATCTGGACTTTATCATGCCTCTAGATGTCCTTATCATTCACAGGCCAATGGCGAAACCAGGAGAGCAGTGAAAATCGTGCAGCTGCTAATGACAGAGAATATCAATTGGGAATTCAGATTGACTGAAGTACAAAGCAGCATCCTGATATAATGGACATTCCTATGCAGAGTTACTCTGGGGTGGAAGAGTAAAAATACTAAATGTTTCTCGGCAGCAAAACCTCAGAACAAATGTTACATCTCAAAGCACACAAGGAATTATGAACAATTGAGAATTAATATATGAAAGACAGATGAATTGGTATAATTCCACATACAGTGTGAATACTTCCAGCTTTGGTGCCATGGCAGAAGGCATAGATCAGAAATAGGAAGTCAGGAGGCACAATCCTCAAGCTGTAATATTGTTCAAACTCTGGTGTGGACATTGAGAAGGAAGAGAAAAACATTAATACTACTTGAGGCAGCAAGAATGAACAAGCAGTCCTAACACAAACTTTGAGGTACTGAGAAAAAAAACTGTATTGACTACATTGCAAAATGATTATCACATTAGATAAATGACTTCAGGTTATCACCCTTGATCAATGGTGATAAGAAAACGATCAGGATGAACTGTAAGTGTACCACAGAGACTTAAACTGTGAAGTTTGGACTGTGGGGCAGGGAGATAATGTTGATATAAAAGTTGCGAGAAACGTGAGGAGAAATAGACATGGTAATGATAACATGATGCAACAGTGACAGCAGTAATCATGTGCAAGAAATAGAAAAGTATGGATGAAAGTCTACTCCATTGAGAGATGCACTTAAAGGCAATAGTGTAAATAAAAATGTTTACCAAAATCTACCAGAATCAGACAGTCTCATGTACGGGGAAACCATTGTAGGCCACAACTATTAGAAGAAGCAAGGACCGGTCTCTCTCCAAGATGCAGAATAGTACTCCAAGCCACAAATCTCATTGCAACACAAACCACATAGTGCTTCATCACATGCGAATAGACAGTATGTTCAAAACAATATCTAATGATATTGATATTAATTCTACGATGGTTTCCTGTAGGGAGTTCCAGGATATTGACTCAGGAACACTAAAGAATCAAGCTATAAACCGAAAAAAATGCGGATGCTGTAAATCAGAAACAGTTCCGAGAAAGGGTCACCAGACCCGAAATGTTAACTCTGATTTCTCTTCAATGATGCTGCCTGACATGCTGAGCTTTTCTAGCAACTTCTGGTTTTGTTTGTGAACAAAGGAACATGTCCCAAATCAGAATGGTGCGATAGTGTTCCCCACAAATTTTCTGTTGTTATCGTTCTTGGTGGTCACTGAGGAGGGAGGAGCTTTGGAAGTATGTCAAAACTTTGCATTTGCACTCCCAAAATTGTTCACTTGTAATTTCAATTGATGGAAAGTTATTGAAAGTGAAGGGTTAGTATTAGTGAATCTCTGAATTTCTTGGAAACATTACCAGCTAGTGGAGAAACAAACGAATATTTACCTGCTTTTGGTTTTACCACTGTGATGTGTTGCTAAATTGCACACAATCTGCCAAGTGACAGTGTATTATAACTGATGGTATCAAAGCTCAATTTTTTTTGGGGGGAGTGGGAACAAGTAAGATGCTAATGCACTTGAAGGTGCTCATGTTCACAGAGTCACAGAAGTGTTACAGTGCAGATGGACATCATTCAGACTTGTTCACTAAATGAGCAACATTACCCAGTGTCAATCTTCTACTTTTTCCCTATCCCTGTCTACATTACTTTTATTCAAATAATCATCCAATACTCTCTTTAATGCTTCAACTCAACCAGGCCATGTGTTTTACAGCCCAACTAACTGCTGTGAGAAAAGTGTTATCCCCCCTTGCTTCTTTTGTAGATCAATTTCAATCTGTGCCCTCTTGTTATTGTTCCTTTAATGAGCGAGAATAGTTTCTACCTAGCTATACAGACCACACATGATTTTGAAAACCTGTATCACATCTCCTCTTAACTTTCTTCTCTCCACAGGGAACAGAGTCAACTTCTTCAATCTATCATCATAATTGAAGTTCCTCATGCCCAGCATTTTGTATCCTTGACCGAAAACGTCTCTCTTAAGGCTATTATATGGCACCCTATCAAATGCCATTTGAATGACCATACACACCTCATCAAAAGCATTATCTTCATTGATCCTTTTTGTCACTTCTTCAAAGGGGTTTTGTTTGTAAGCAATGCAAAAGAAAATATTGATTTTCTTTATTTAATTCCTTATTTTTGATTTGGAACAATGAACTGAAGTTAAGAATTCAACTTTGAACTTTGAGTAGCTGTTTTAAAACAAAAAAGAAAGTAAACAATGCGAGATTTGTCTATGGGAACTGGCCTGGAAAGATAATTGCTGTCCTAAGAAAACTACAGATGTTTTGGCACGGAGATGTTCTAAGTTCAACACTGGCAACTGATTGGCTGTTGAATTGGTTCATCAAGGACAGATCAGCACTGGCCAACCAATCACAGAGAATGTTTAAAAAAAAACTATAGTTTTGAGAAGTTTTTTTGGAGCAGGAGGCTGTGTGCTCAGAATCCCAGTTTATAGGAAATAAGTGAATACTCCTTGGAGCCTGCTGGAAGCTGTTTGCATTAAATCGGTGACTTCAGAATTCAAGTGACACCTTCAGTTCACTTGCCTGTGAACAATTCCATTAACCAAGGATTTCTGTAGGCCCAGTACCCATCATGAAACTGTTGAACTGGCAAATTGCAATTCTTTGTTTTTTTTTCCCTTTGAATTTATCCCTTAACTGTGTCTGTCTATCCGACAGCATGTGATTGGGTCCTTCGCTTCAAGATGATTGGGCTTACATTGTAGCTATTAAGTAGTATGCCTTGTTATTTATCCATGGTCTGCTAAAGTTACATTTTTAATAGTAAAATGCTGATTTCTGTTTAAGTTATAAATTTGGTGTCTGATATCTGTTTATATTAAAGTCTGGTTAGGAACAATGGAGTGATTTTCTGGGTCATTGAATGTTTGAATTTTTACTGTATTGCAAATCCAGGGATAGGGAGGCTGCTTTGGTTTGGCCTGCTGTCCCTGTGTCATAACAAAGGGGAGGTCAGTTTGATGTATCTTGAAAATGATCTTTTAATAATTTCAAAAAATGCAGAACCAGTTAACTTATGATAATATCAGCCACACATCCTCTGTGTAACATAAGGTCAGAAGTGAGTAAGTTTGCTGGTGCTTACAGTGTTCAGTTCTACTTGCAATGCCTCAGATAATAAAGCAGATTGTGTCCAATTCAGCAAGAACATAGAGCAGTGCAGTGCAGGAATGGGCCCTTCAGCCCACCATGTCTGCACCAACAATGGTGCCATTCTAAACTAATCTGCCTGCACATTGTCCCTCTCCCTCTGTTCTCAGCCAGATCGTGTGTCTGTCTTAAACAATGCTATTGTATCTGATTCTACCACCTCTCTGACAGCATGTTCCAGGCACCTACCACCTCTTGTGTAAATAACTTGCCTTGCACATCTCCTTTAAACATTCCCCCTCTCACCTTAAACCTATACACTTAGTATATGACATTCCTACCATGGGGAAAAGACTCTAACAGTCTGCCCTAACCACACCACTCAATTTTACATACTTCTATCAGGTTGTCCCTTAGCATCCCTGAACATTATGGGCAATTTGGCATGGTCAATCCACCTAACTTGAACATCTTTGGACTGTGGGAGGAAACCGGAGCACCCGACGGAAACCCACACAGACACAGGGAGAATGTACAAACTCCACACAGATATTTGCCCAAGGCTGGAATCAAACCTGAGTCCCTGACATTGTGAGGCAGCATTGCTGACCACTGAGCCACCGTGCCACCCCAACTCAGTGCTCAACATTTTAATTCAAGTGGACAATCTGTTATAAATACAAACTAGCTACTATTCGTTAGACACATCAAATGCTGCTGATCCATTAATAGCCTCCTAAGACATGTCAGTAAAACTTTGAACTCAGTCCTCTGCTGAGATGCATGACTAAACCTTTGACAACTACCAACAGAAAAGTCTACTGAAAGTACAAGAACCAATGACTAATGGTTATTTTCTGAGCTATTTCAGTTGGCCTGTTAACATACCTCAGCAATGTGTCTTTGCTTTCTCACCTTGTTTGTTACAGTTTGTTTTTCTTTCCTATTTAAAGGGCTGGTGACTTAAATCCTGTCAGATCATGAGACTTATACAGACTTTATCCATCTTTCAGGAGCATTTTTTCTTCCTCCATAAAGTACTTATTTCCACACTGCAGATTCAGAACAATGGAACAGAGAAAATGGTATTTATTTGAACTCTGCACTCACTTAAATTGCTCTGTTGAATTCCATGTGTGATTCAGCTCTGGCCTGTTCTCTGCCATTAAAAATGGAAGCTGATGGAAGTGAGGATGGGACAGCCACATCTGGATCCTTCCTGCTATTTTTAAAAGCATCTGAGGCAGCTCGATTCTGTGATAAGCCATCCATTTATGCGTTGCCCTGGCTTTGGTTCATTAAGCCTGATCCTTTCCACTGCACCGTTAAGTGTAGTTTTCCAGCCAGCCTCCTTAACTAGTTTGTGGTTGTTTCAGCAAAATGTAACCTTTGCTTCATTAAAATACTATAAAATGTGTTAAAACCAAACCTTAACTAACTTTCTATCAAAATGGATGCGTCTGGGTGTCATGTTCCCTTCATGCATACGGGATCAGGAATGCAAAAAAGTGACAGGAAAGACACAAAAAAATGACAGAACTTTTGAACTGTCCAAAATCTTGCTGCCATTTTTGTTTTGTTTTATTTTCTGGCTTCATATAACTTGGAATAAAAAAAAGAAAATACTCTGGACAAACTCAAGTATCTGATCGTATGGAATCCTAATGAAGCCAACTACCTCGGGCCATGTGCATGCAGCGTCTAAGGGCTAAATCTTACCAGAAAGCAGCTCTGCGAGGTCTAATGGTTTTTCTCATGTGATCATCCCAAACTCACTTCATTGACTATGTGCCCCATCCCTATGATGTTGATCTCTTCTGCTGCTAGCTGGATTCACCCACTTGACATAAGCAGAAATACTCACCACTACCAGGATATCCCAGAATATCTGATGCCATCTCCATTTTTGGAGTCCAAATAGATTTCCAGTTAAGCATTGTCAGCCTAAGTTAGCCTTCCACCATTAATATAGTGGCACAGTTCAATGTGGTACTATTATATACAGGGAAGCTTTCAAACAGTTCAAACTAGTCACCTTTATTCATAACACCAAAGTGAAATATAAATCAACCAACCAGAAGCTGCATTTGCCTCTTGGAACAGAAATAAACTACTTACAGGTTAAGTGCCACCAATTTTCCAGTCAATGAATAATAACGGCACCCAGTTTTCATCTAATGGAACCTGGTGTCAATTCAGTCTTGCATTCTATCATGCAAAAGATGGTATTCCTCCTGTTCAGTGACCTCATCTTCCTCAGAACACTGCTCCCAACTTATCAGCATCATCAGATCCCCTTGTTGCTTGCTCCGCTTAAGCACAGCACAGCATTCTAGGATTATGCAGCACATTCTATCTGGAATGTACAGCACGATCCCCTGCACAAGCTGTGCAATTTTACCTTCAAGGGGCCTATCGCCTGATCCAAAATGAGCAGCATTATATTTATGCCATTCCTCAGGCAGAGGATTGCATAATGGACACAGGAGGTAGATCTTGTCTTCCAGTAAGCATCCTTGGCAGGCATCTGGCACCTTAAACGCAGCTGGGGTAAGAATTATCAAGGAAATAGGCATTATGGCAGTTCTCAGGGTACCAGATGTAATCACCTGATCACAGATGACTTGCATGTTAATGGATTGGAACATGTTTATCTTGATGAACTCAGCTGTATTATGGGCCTTCCCAATGCAATGTGTGAGCAGTCTATTACACCATCTACCTGGAGTAGCCAGCTGTGTTGCTGAAGCAGCATTAACCTCAAGTTGAGATAGTATTAGTTCTGTGTCCCTGTGCAGTCTATAAATCCCTGTATTAGTTTTGTAGCTCACTGGTGCCTCTTTTAAGGTTGCCTCGGATTAGATTTACCTCACAGAGTTTTTTCAATCTGCAATGTCCAATGGCCAGACTGGGTATGACCAGCATTAACACTGCACACAGCTGGACAGTTTATGCATTTCAACTGTTGTAACTGTTGCATTTCAAATGTTGTAATTGTACCCACCTCCACCACTTTCTCTGATAGCTCATTCCATACGCGCACCACCCTCTGTGTGAAAAAGTTGTCCCTTAGGGCCCTTTTATATCTTTCCCCTCTTAACTTAAACCTATGCTGTCGAGCTTTGAACTCCCCTACCCTGGGAAAAGAGACATATTCACCCTACTCATGACCCTCATGATTTTATAAACTTCTATAAGGTCATCCCTCAGCCTCCAACGCTCCAGAGAAAATAGCCCCAGTCTATTCAGCCTCTCCGTATAGCTCAGACCCTCCAACCCTGGCAACATCCTTGTAAGTCTTTTATGGGCCCTTTCAAATTTAGCAACACTTTTCCTATAGCAGGGAGACCAGAACTGAACACTAGAATTCCAAAAGTGGCCTAGCCAATGTCCACGACATGATATCTCAGCTCCTATACACAACGCACTGACCAATAAGGGCAAGTAAACCAAACACCTTCTTTGTTAGCCTGCCTAACTGCAACTCCACCTTCAAGGAACTATGAATCTGTACCAAAAGGTCGTTTTGTTTAACAATGCTCCGCAGAACCCTACCATTAAGTGTATAAGTCCTGCCCTGATTTGCCCTACCAAAATGCAACACCTCACTTTCATCTAAATTAAATTCCATCTGCCACTGCTCTGCCCATCAGCCAATCTGATCAAGATCCCGTTGTACTCTGAGACAACCTTCTTCACTGTCCACTGCCCCACCAATTTTGGTGTCGTCTGCAAACTTACAAAACCATTCCTCCTATACTCACATCCTTGTGTGTTATATACAACCACTGGGCATGGAGCATACCCTAAGATGTTGGTGCTTTGAGCCCAAGTTGGGGGCCTGGAGGAGCAAATTCATTGCATTTGGTTTCCATCCAGAAGGTGGGAGAATAGGAGCCTGTATATTAATGAGGCAAGATTAGCTAGTAATGAGGGTAAAAATGAATGATAATTCCTAATCAAAGGCCTTTCATTGCTCACTAATGAGAACTCATCTCGATGTCCAGGACTTGATAGGAAAATACGCCTTTTGTTCTTGGCGTGAGATGAGTCACTTTTGACATTGCACCAGACTTTCCTAAATTTCTCGCCATCACCCACATCGTTCAGGATCTACATTCAGGATCCACACAGAGTGCCAACACATGCCATGAAGCAGCTATCAAAGGGTAGAGATAAATAGACTGAGCACCAACAATCTTGATAACGCTAAAGGCTTTGCTCTTTTCATTGACATTGCACAAAGCTTTTCTTAGCTGCAATTTTAATTCCAAGGCTCTGGGGTTCAAAGAAATGCTTGCACCAATGACTCCGGTCTGCTCAAATGAATTCATTGCCCTTGCGATACTCTGAAGATAGTCATGAAAATAGTTATGAAAAGTTAAATCTGGAAAAAGGCAGGTAATAGGAAATGTGTTTGTTTTACAATATGTGTTTACAGGTCTCCCTTTCCAGGCCTCTCCCAACAGAATAGGAAACTGATGCTCAGAGATGTTGTTTAGCAACAAAACATTACTCTTAGCATTCCTGCTCTAATCCATTGGGGGGAAACTGAGAACAATATTGTGTAAACACATTGTAAATCACAACAGGATTGGAAATCCTGAGATAATTCGTACAAAAATTAAATTAAGCACTGGCAATTTTAAACATTAAAATGAGGCTCTGAAGAATGTACTTTTTTTCTCGTATTTAAAATATACTTCTCATGCTTAAAACATGCAGCTCAAATGTTTATTTTAATAAAAAATTGGGGCATTTATATTTCCGGAGAATTTTGCCTTTGCCAGTATTTATCAGGCCAATTGGATAATTAAAAATATGTGCTCCATTTTTGAGACAAAAATGAGAAAATTCAACTGACTTTTTAATTAGCTAAAGCGCAGATAAATTAATGACCCCAACATTATTGAATTTATCATAACATCAGTAACACGTTTTGATATATTCTTAGGAATAAGAGTCATACACTAATCTCAATCTCCTTAATAGAAGTGATTTTAAAACATCAAATGGACTGAACACCCAAATGATTTCAGTTTAACTCACCTACTGGTGGGTTTGCAGGGATGAGACTTCTGTAACATTCTCTGCTACTCCCCCACCCACACAAACTTCTGCAGTTTTCACAGATCTAGGGCAGCCCACCCACCTTATACTACTTGTGTCCCTTAGATAGCCAATTATTAGAGAGTTAAATGGCTCTGGGGTTGATATGATAATTGGGAATACATCGCATTCCCCCTTGATTCTTCTGCTGGCAAGGTGAAAAAAGCCGTCTTCCAAAAAAATCGTGCACAATGTGTTCCAATACCAATCGCTACTGAGTTATCCAGAACCATTCTGAGTTAAGTCTAATGTGGATGCATTCGCACAGCACCCAGGCCACTGGTAACTGATCAACGCTAGGCCAGACTTCCAAATGTACAAGATTAGATGCAAGTTGAAAATAGCAGCCCAGATGGTGTATTAATCTTCTAACACCTCTTCCAGCAAATGTTCAGACCAGTTGATGTTTTAAAATCACCTCTATGAAGGAGCTTAAGATTCATGTTATCCAGGAATTAATTTTTTTGTTAAGAATATCCCAAAATGTGTTACTGATATTGAGCTAAGTTCTATCAAGGTGTGGTTATTGACTTGTCTGTGCTTTGGCTACTTAAAAGGTCAGTTAATTTTTCTCATTTTTGTCTCAAAAATGTAACATGTTGAAAATTTCAAAGGGAGGTCAAGAGTGGATGGATCAGCAACACATTCAGTTCCAACTGATGGGCTGTTAAGCTTGTTGAAGAGCTTGTGAACAGCATGGAGAGGGCCAGAAGGAGATTTTCAAAGTGGTGAAATGAAAACTGAACATGTTTAAGGTATGTTAACACAGACCTGTTGAAAGCTCTAAGAAGAGCCAAAATGTGATGTTGCTGCTAATTCAAAATGTTAGAAACTAAGATGTTAGAGGAGATAAGGTCAAATGTATTATGATTAACCCTTTGGCAACTTGTATGCACTAGCCCTCCACTTTGTTGTCTGTTCTGATCTACAAGCCAAGTCCAATCATGCCTGCTAACTGCCTTTGAGCACTGCACTCCCCTGTCAGAATCAGTCTCCAAGCCATCGCAATGCCATTAATCAGATGACAATTTTGCCTCCAGTCCACTTAGGAGCTTTGCATATAAAAGTAGTGTCATTAGCAGAGACACAGTACAAAGTGACAAAGACAGAACTGATCCAGATACATAGTTCCCAGTTATATTTTGAGCTCAAGTATCCTCGGTCAGCAAGCTTGAGATTATTTAACATTCCAGTCCCAATGTCTTAATTTGTGGCAACTCTATTCCGCTACCAATGCTGTGCTCACTGACCAACATTGGTTCCCAGTCAAGCAACACCTTGATTTTAGAATTCTTATCCTTGTTTTCAACCCTCCTTAGCTTTAACCCTCCCTATCATTGTAATTTCTTTAAACCCCACAGCATTATGAGATATCTGTATTCCTCCCATTATTGCACTTGTGCATTCACGGTCCGAAAAGCTCCATGCATGGTGGCTGTGTCTTCAATTGCCCTGGTGCCAATCTCAGGATTTCCATCCCTAAACATCTCAGTTAATCTCCCATGCTACCTTCTTTAGACAATTGCTGTGCTCACAGTGCAGAAAGAGGTATCCTACATTGCTTTTTAAATGTATTATCTTGCTTAATTTTTTTCTTTTGTTAAATGGACTGTTACTAAATTTTAATATGATTGCCATCACACACAGAATGAGTAAGTTGACCATTTCCAGAAATTCCCAGGACTAAAGTGAACTCATTAACTCCAGGAATATCACATTAATGGCGTTATATAAACATTCTCGCAAAACCAACTTAAAAGACTAGTAGATAAGATACCTATGCCAGCCAGATCTAAACAAAGGAGGCCATGAAAGCCCATTTTTGCTTCATTTAGTGCACATCACTCCACAGTTTACTGCTCAAATACAATGGTTCTGCTGGGGCGTGGCATTAAGTCAACCTCATTGACTCAGTGTCTCCCCGAGCCACCAGTCAAATGACTGAAACTGCAGGGTTGTTTGATCCACCTGGAATTACATAACTTTGACTTCCGCTTGTCATACTAGATGAGTAAGTAGGCCTAGATTAGGTAAATATCTGCCTCTGATCCTAATATCTCTCAAACATACTATTTCTGGAAAGAAAATCATGCTTCATCTTTGAAGTAAACCAATTCCCACCCTGCAACTTTTACACCTTCACTAGCAATTTGAATGTGCCTGAGCTCCTACAAAAGAGACTTCTTGCACATACAACTAAGAGAACATCAACTGAATATTAACCTACAGGACTCTGTATTTCATGTTAATTATTTTTGACTATATCTTTGTATGCAATTTGTAACTGGTAACTTCTGCAAATCCTTTCTCTTTTCTTTGTTTCTCAAGTGCATTTGTGAATGTGTGTCACAAACCATTCCCCCAAGTTTTGTATGCAGTAATAAACCTGAATTGGTTTTTCCTGAAAGAGTTTGCCGAGGGTCATTTTAAATTTGACTTTACGAACGGGCTTTGGAGAAAATCAAAATTGTCTGTTTGAAAGGGTAAAGAAAATAAAGACAGCATTATTTTTTTAAAAAGGCCTGCACAGAAGTGAAACACGGTAAGAATAATGCAATCCTATTTTCCCTCCAGTCAGTTGCATAGTTCTGTATGACTATCTCTTTAACCAAGCTTTTAGTCATCTGACCTAATATGTGGCTCAGTATCATACTATTTTGTAATGTTTCTGTAAGCATCTTGGGATTTTTCATTACATTAAAAGTGCTACATAAAACTAAGTTGCTGTTTTTTTTCAGCTAATGTTCAAATAGAAATTACAGCCGTGTTGTGCTCCTATTAGAGATGTAAGTTTTAAGTCAATCCTGCGCAATTCTTAAGTGAAGAGATAGAAGTAAAATATCATGAACAATGCTTTCAGCGTTCAGAGCACAGTATGCTATAAGTGAGTTCAGACTTGAGAAAAATCATAAAATCACAAGGGCTTTGAATTCAACCACCAGATCCACTGATGGCTCAAGCTCACTTGTTTGAGTTGGGAAACTGCTTACATTAGATGATATGTAAGATGCAGCAATGTGCAGCAATACTCAGTAGGGGCTGGATGGTTCAGTCTCAATTAATAATGGAGCACGCCATGTTTGCATTTAGCTATCCTAATTCTTCCTCAGATATGTCTCTAAATATGTCCTTCCTTCTGTTCTCACTTTTGTCCTAAGTGCAAACTGAAAGACTAATATTGGAAAAGAGTTTTCACTGCTTCTGACAGGATTCTCTTACTCTCATGATTATTTGCTTATGATATGGAGATAAAGTTAGTTGCATCTTTTGAGCATAATTTGGGGAGCCTGTTGTTGGGCTGATTTCTGGACTAAGCCTGAGTTGTACAAGGTTTTTTAGACCCTTTTTTGTTACAAGGCCTAGCAGGTTTTCTTGCAAATCTTCACACTTTCTCTCCACACCCCTTGACCTCTTTAGTCCTAAGAACTATATTCAAATCTTTCTTGAAAGTAGTCAATGTTCTGGCCTCAACTGTTTTCCTATCTCAGAGAATTCCACAACCTTATCACTCTCTGGGTGAAGAACTTTCTCCCTAGCTCTGTCCTAAAAACCTTACCCCTTATTCTTAGACTGTGATCTCATCATGACTACCTGGTCATTGAGAACATTTTCCTGCATCTAACCTGTTGGCTCTTGTTAGAATTTTATAGGTTTCTATAAGATCCCCCTCATTCTTCTAAGCTCGAGTGAATATTGTCCTAATTGATCCAGTTTCTCCCTATATCTCAGTCCCATGAACCCAGGAATAAGTCTGGTAAGCCAGTAGCACAAGAGACCCCAGTTCAATTCCACATGCAAGTGATTGTCCATGTGGAGTTTGCACATTCTCCCTGTGTCTGTGTGGGTTTCCACTTTATGCAGTCGTTCCTTCCACAATCCCAAGATGTGCAGTTTAGGTGGATTGACCATGCTGAATTGCCCATTGTGCCCAGGGATGTGTAGGTTAGGTGGATTAGTCATGGGAAGTGCAGGATTACAGGGATAAGGTTGGGGCAGATGGGTGTGAGCGGGATGCTCTTTGGAGTGTCGATGAGGACTCAATGGGCTGAATGGCTTGCCTTCACACTGTAGGGATGCTAATACTTTTTGCACTTGCTCAATAGCAAGAACATTCTTCCTTAGATAAGGGGACCAAAACTGCACACAATACTCCAGGTTTGGTCTTAGCAATGACCTGCGCAGTTGCGGAAAAACATCCATGTTCCTTTATTCAAAACATTTTGCTATGAAGGTCCACACACCATTTGCCTGGGATCGAATTTTAGCAGTAAAGAGATATTACTATAACTGTATGAGGCCACAATGAGACAATACATGGAGTACTGTGTATAGATTTGGATTAGTTACCTAAGGAAAAATTGCCTTAGAGGGAATAGACTGAATATTCATCCAATTGATTCCTGGGATGAGGGGATTTTCTGAAGGAAATTAAGTAGACAAGGCCTGTATTCAGTAGAATGATGAGTAATTTTATTAAAAATTGTCAAATTCTTTACAGTCTTGACAGGGTGTATAGCTGGGGGATATTACTCCTTGCTGAAGAGTCCACAATGCGGAATCAGAGATTCAGATTATGGAGATAACCATTCAGGATTCAGGAAAGGCAATTTTTTTTTTGAAGAGTTGTGGACCATTCAAATTCTCTACTCAAAAGAGCATTTGATATTAATTTGTTGAATATTATTCAAGTCAGGCGTGAATAGGTTTTTGGAAAATCAGAGAATCACAGGATATATGTGCAGCCAGGATTGGAGATCAGCTAAGATCTTATTGAATTGTAAAACTGACTCAAATGGCTTATCCTCCTATTTCTTATGCTTTTCTGCTCTGATCAATTCTTCTTCTTCCCATTCATCGGCACTATCTTCGTCCACTGTTTTGTTCATGGTTTTGGTGGATTTGCAGGGAAGGATGCAATAGCTGCAAGTATCCTGTCCTCTACAGACATTGCATACGGGTTTCTGCTGTAGCAAAGTTGTATGATTTGGGTGAAGGCCAAATAATATCTCCCAATTGTCATCATATGACTGGTGTAATAGATCTGTTAGCATGAAGGTCATTAAATTAGAGGAAGTGTCTTTAAGTTTAGCATTTTTAGTCGAGATGGAGGTGTGTATTGTAACATTCCCACTTAATGATCCTTATCAACAACAGACCAGACTGAAGGTGTTTTCATGATTCCATTCCTATGTCTGTACAGTGTCCTGCTCCCTTTCATGGGTATCTTTACCTCCACTTGAAAACATGCTTTAAAAATACCACAATATGACAAAAACATTACATCAAAAATGTCTTGCAGTAACCACAATGTGTCAAGTGCTTTCTTGCCTATTTACTACTCTTCCAGTCTGCTGCTGTAACCTTTATGTATTCTTGCCTTCCAAAACAGTACTGTGCAGCAAAATGTAAAATTTATCTTTTCTGCTTTTTCACATCTGCCCTTTGACTTTGAACAACTTAAGCCTATTTCTTTTCTATTAAATTTCTCCTGTACTGGTTTTATAATATTGACTGAGCTCAGATTCCAATAAAATGAACTTCTATCACCTTCTATTATTGCTCTGAATATTTGTCACAAACCTCTGATAATTTATTCACAAGTCACATTCGATGAGTACAACCTATTGCAACTTAACAATTTTTTCCAAAAGAGGTCTCTCATTTACCTTCCTCTAAATTCCTTCCACCTTCTGCATTGTTTCAATGAAGTACTGATCACTCTTTTCATCTTACGTACACTTTTTTCCAAGATTATCCTCATCAGCTTGTCTCAATCACTATCACCAACTCAGATTGACACTTACACAGCCATGAACTTTTGAGGGGCTGTGAATATCAGAGATACAATTCTTTAATCCTCTTTCTGTCTATATCATGCATATCTCCACCTTTGGGCCACATCCTTCCGTCTTTCAAGCCAGAGCCAGACACAACTGTTCCTCTATAGTAATAATGTGTAGCAGGTGTCTGCTTCATTCCAAATAGGCCTCCAACACTCTTTCAGAAGAGTCGAGACAAAGAATAAATGTTGGATATTGGCTCATTGAACATATTTGGCATCATTCTCCCATTACTTAAATACAATGTAAATGGTCTAAACTGGCAAACAATAGAAACATTGTCCAACGGAAGCATATATTACGTGGAACGGTCACAGTCAGAAGGGTGGGTACTTGACATGCAGAAGAAAATATCATTCAAAAAGTGAGGCATACCTTACAAGCGTAGGTAATTTATCTTCTTTATTCACTATTCTTCAGATACTTCAAAAAACTCCTTGCCTGGAACACTCAAGGGGTACAGTGGTCTTTCAGATCTGCAGTCTGCACCTTATCTCCCGAACTACAAATCTAAACAATAATGTTCAGCAAATGTGTGAGGATGGCCCAAGTAATTGCTCTGGGCTACAGTCTTACAAATACCATCCAGGGGATTCTATTTGAAGCAGGTCTAAGAGGTAGTCACCTCTCAAGTGAAATGTCCTTTCGACCTTTCCCATAGTTTCTTCGCTTGTTAGTCTGCTGCATTGCACAATATACTTAATGATATCCGTCTTCTGCTCAATAGGCCTTCGCAGTGTGTGAATGGCTGGAGATACAAATAGCCATTGCATCTTTCTTGTGCCTTTAGTGTGATTCACACAATAAGACTGAGCCCTTCCAACAGCTGCTGAGTGAAATGCATGCTTCACTTCAACAGTGTTTGGGACTCGGAAAACAGCAATACAATAATGTCTGTGATAAATGGAACTCTTAACATCATTTTTAGGAGACATTTTTGAGGTGGCCTGAGGAGAGCTGGATTATTATTTCATGCAGGGTACAATTACTGAATGTTGGGAGCAACTAAACCTTTGAGTTGTTAGGAAACATTACAGCAGTGGAGTTCCATGTTCCATGGTAAAAATGTCAAATAAGTAAACATTTTAATTCCATGTTTCATATTTCAGTGTTAGGTTGCATAGAGATAGAAAACTTCTATTCTTTTCCATGATCTATTTCATGAGTACTCCATGGTCAATGGTGCCTTAGAATGACAATTTCCCAATGATCATTCCTTCAAATTATGAGATATAGAGCCACATACCCAAGTTTGTCAATGGTGGCATTGAAAGCAAAGTTAATAGAAACATATATTAAGATGAGACACTGGCTAATTAAATGAAGAGGGAAAACTTTAGCAACCGGGATTCAGTGTTGACAAGTCATAGAGTGATAAAGTCATACAGCATGGAAATAGACCCTTCAGTCCAACCAGTCCACACTGACCATGTTCCCAAACTAACTAGTCCCACCTGCCTGCATTTGGCCCTTACCCTTCCAAACGTTTCCTATTCATGAACTTATCCAAATATCTTTTAAACATTGTAACTGTACCTGCATCCATCACTTCCTCTGGCAGCCCATTCCACACACGAACCACTCTGTGTAAAAATGTTGCCCCTCATGTACTTTCTAAATCTTACTCCTCTCACCTTAAAAGTATGCCCCCAGGTTTTAAACTCTCCCACCCTAGGGAAAAGACCCTTGTCATATTTATGCCCCTCGTGATTTTATAAACTTCAATTAGGTCACATCTAGTGTAAAGCTTGAACTTAAAGAGGACAGGCCGGAATACTTTCTAAAGAAAATTGCCAGTCTATATAAATGATTAATTAAATGCAATGAACAGGTATAAAAAATAATCAAAAAAGTTAATGGAATGCTGGTGAAATGGAAAACTAGCAAGGCAATTACACAAAGTCTAGCTTAGACCACTCTTGCAGTACAATGACTAGTTTTAGGCTCAAAACCTTAGGAAGGATATATTGTCTTGGAGGGACTGCAGCATAGATTTACCAGAATAATACCTGGACTTTAAGGATTTAACTACAAGAGATGACAAACTACAGTTACATTCTTTGGAATTAAAAACACTAAGGAGCTATTTGATCAAAGTTTCCATGATATTATGAGGAACAGATAACATGGATAAACAGAAACTATTTTTACTATTTGGGAGTCTCAGACAAGGAAATGTAGACTAAAAATTAGAGCCAGAATTTTCAGGAGTGCGATTAGGACATACTTCTATAAATAAAGGGTAACAGAGATGTTCCACAAATATCAACTTATCCTAAGTCAATTGTTAATTTTAATTCTATGATTGATTGTTTTTGTTAACCAAAGGTATCAAGGAATTTGGCTGAAGGCAAGTACGGAGACTTTGGTCACAGATAAGCCATTATTTCACTAAATGATGGAGCTGGCTCCAGGAATTAAATAGCCTCCGCCTGTTCTGATCTTCAGTTACTCAGTAAGCATTTATGAGTGAATAGAATAGTCTGTTTAGAACCAGTTCCAGTGGTTTTTGCATATTTTCTGGATACTGTCACAGTATCGAATACCCGTTGCAGCAATTCCTGAGTGGTCAAGAGCTGCAATTTTAAATTGTGGGTGGCTGGGAACAAATGTAAATCTAGTGTCCTATTGGAGTAGTAGGACAGACTTGGCAGTAAGCCTAACTAGAGGACAATTAGTTCCAAGAATCACAGTGAACTGTTGTCAGCAAAGAGTTATGAGAATGACCATTGCTCCCCTCCACCTCAGTCTTTTACAACACTAAGTTTGTTTGAAAAGTGAAATACAAAAACCTGTTTATGAAATGTCATTCATATGTGTAGAAAACATGAGAGACTCGAAGTAAATAAAATAGTGAGAGAGACTGAAGGAGTAAGAAGCAAAGGACTGAAGCTGATGAGAAATTGGCTAAGTGTCAGTTTAGTCAAGTTTCATGGAGGATTTCCCTCATTGAGGCTTCGTGAGTTGTCACATGTAATCATTCAAATTCACTTCTTTAACTGTGTGTCACACCCATCAGTGCTCGTCTCTTCTGAAGAGAGCTGGATTTTCCCACTCGCTATGAGCTGAAATATTCACCACTACCGAGACATTCCCGGAACCCAGTGCATATGCTATCTTTAAAAGTATGTTCTGCGTGTGGTCAAGTGCTGGCGATCTGGAGCTTAGCATTTGTTCCAGGATTCTGACCTGGTCAAGGCAGATGAGGGAAAATTGGTGTTCTAAATATAGACAAGGACCTGAAGTTCTTGGTGGGTAAGTGATGTAGAGACAGAAGGGTTGTCCTCTTCCCCCAGCACCAGCAGAGGAGGCCACAGCAACAGACCCTGACAGCTAGGTATGAAGTTGCCCCCAGGGTGAATGCAGTCTCAGCCATCTGGAGGACTGCGGAACAATGTCACAGAAAGCCCAGTGATCTCCGCTCCAACACGATGAGTCTCCTGTCTGCTACCTCATGCATTCGCTCTCTGTGTGCCACTGCACCCACCTCCCACCAAGACTCATGCTCTGTCATTCTCACAGGTGCACAACTCACCATCTTTTCCCCACCTGCAAGATGTGCCAGCCACTTTCACCTCACTCAATCTCTCCCTTTGTCACAACTGCCGACAGCAGGGCAGAAAGATCCAAGGGACTTGGTGAGGTGTACGACATTCGCCTGCTCAATCCTGATGAGGGGAGTATCCTAACCATGATCTCCCCAAGTAGTTGGCTGACCATGCCCATGCCCCAGATTGATACAGCATGAAACCCTTGGCTAACTACACCGGGACACACGGTCTGACAGCAGTCCTCTCCAGATATGACTGAGAACTACTTTTCTTTGCCTTTGAGACATGGCCAGTTGACTAATGCAGATAGAGTGTGTTTGTCACATAGGCTGCTGGCATTTGGTGCGGGTGTGACATTGAAAAGGACACTGCTATATAGCAACATGTCCAGCCCATTGACTGATGACTGCTGACAACCATCACAAACGGTCTCACTTTTAGAATACTGCATACAATTTTCATCACCCTTCTGCAGGAAGGATGTTGTTAAATGAGAAAGGGTACAGAAAATATTTACAAGTATGTTGCCAGGACAGGAAGGTTTGAGTTATAAGAAGAGGCTGGATAGGTTGGGGCTTTTTTCCCCAGAATGTCGGATTCTGAGAGGTGACTTTATAAAGGCTTATAAGATCATGTGGGACATAAAAAAAGTGAACAGCTGAGGTCTTTTTCCAAGGGTAGGGCAGTCCAAAACTTGAGGGCATAGATTTAAGGTGGGAGGGGAAAGATGTAAAGGGGACCTGAAGGGCAACTTTTTCACACGGAAGGTGGTGCGTCAATGGAATGAGTTGCTATGGAAAGTAGTAGAGGCAACTGCAATTACAACATTTTAAAGACATTTGGACATGTACATGAATGGGAAAGGTTTACCGGGATACGGACTAAAGGCAGGCAAATGGGAATAGTTCAGTTTAGTATGCAGGGCAGCATGGATGAGTTGGACTGAAGGGTCTCTTTCTGTGCTGTATGACTCTCTGACTCTATTGATACAAGGCAAGTACTGGGCGCTCTCCGAAGTGCAGCATTTAAATGCAGAAATGTGCTGTAACTGGATTGGAGGGGTACTATGATGATATTAGTGAGGCAAGTACATGTTGGATGTCAATGCCTGGGAACATGGGGTGCATGTGGCCACTGCTGTAAGATGTTGGTGCCCTGTATCCAAGATGGAAGTCTGGAGGAGCAGTCAGCAAGCTGGAGTCACCAGGCACCCACACAAATTTTCATGTCGGGAATTCTGGGTATCTAGGTTTTGTCTGGCAGGTGGTCGTTTGGGACCTGCATATTAATGAGGTGAGATTCAGTAGCAGTGAGGGCTATAATGAACAATAATCCCCATTAATAGGCTACTCGCCACACACTAGTGAGATTCTCGAACCAACATCCGGAATGCAGTTGGAAAATGTGACTTTTAGGATTCAGAACTGAGAAGGCCCTCACTCAACATCTCACCTGATTTTCCCAAATTTCTCACCATAGATCTCGTCACTCAGCACCTGGGAAGATTCCACCCAAACTGTCGAGAATTATTGACTTCCAGGCTGGGAACAGAATCATCGATGGTGGGATATTTGGAAAAATGTAGCAAGAATGGAAAAATTAGATTCTTCAATTGTTCAATTTTCCCTTCAAGTTTTCATCAACCAGATGAGAATCCCACTGGTAAGCATGTAAATCATTTTTGCACAAATTTGCATCTCATTATTGGCTAGTCTTGCTGCATTGGAAACTCACATGTAAGGGTGATATGGGAGGGCACAGGGTACTGCAGGAGATGGGGGTTTTCCCAAGTGACTACTGCCCCAGCTTCAGTGGGAGGAAGGAATATAACAACTGTGGTATAGCTATGTTGCAGGCCAGGGGCTCAAGGAGGAATCTTGGGGATATTGAGAGTTAAAGAAAAGGGTTCAAAGGGAGGAGACCCAAATCTGATAGGTTAACAGGAACTGCAATGCAAAAAGGAGTGTGGAAGTTTGGTGGGCGATGGCAATGGGAGGGATCACTTAAAATAGCAGGTACAGCACACCTCTTAACCATGACCTGAAAAGCCTTCCATCCTGCATCAAATAGCAACAACAAGTAAGAATAGAAATTGGCTGCCGGCACACCAAGAGCAGAGGTAGAAAGTTTGTTTTGCTTTGTCTGTAGGGTTGAGGTCCATTTGTGGCTGATATGAGTCCCTTCAAGGGGCAACTGCATTAATTAGGCAATTATAGTTTCAAATGGCACTATTCTGTCATTGCATCACTCTCTATGTGCAGCTTGTGCATTGACAACAAGACAGATTAGAAATCCTGACCTCAAGCAATAATGACTATGCCATCGATCATGACAAATTAACCTTCATACTCTGTATGAAGTGGAAGTGATCACCAGCAATCTTGAAAGTATCAGTTCTCAAACCCATTCCAAAAGTTGCATAGGCTGTACAAGGATGAGGAGGCTGCCTTCCTCTCATAGTGAACTTTACGTGAGTGAGCACATAGGGCATTGTATTTAACTCTGTGTTTCATTGGATGATTTGATGGATGTGGGCAAAGTGGTAGCAACTGTGCTGCACTTATAACCTCCGGTCTATTTCAGTGTTGTGTCTTACATAACATCCATCAGAATAAAGTCTAATATCTCAGAGGTCTTTGTCAAGTTATCCCATGGCCCTCCTTGTTGGAGGTTTCTATTTCCTATTGTATTGAGGACTACAGTAAAGCCTCATTTATACTTGCTGCAACTGCTGACAAAGCATTTCACTGAGAGGCTGTTTGGTCTCTGACATTGCACATGTCCCAAATGAAGCCAGCAATGTTAAGTGCTCTTATACCTGTCACAGTCATAGATAACATGAAGAGGAACAAAGGTGTTGGTAAGCCTAAAACCAACAGCAACCTGCAGTGGCTGGCAAGCAATCCCCACATGGGGAAGATACTGTGAAAGATCCTTTCAGGATGCAAAGGAGGTACAGGAGGCTCCGACTGGAATATCCTCAATCTCATTTCCTCCAGCATCACTGCTAACTGAGGGTGTCCCAGGACACCATAACAGATGGTGTCATCTGCTGGAGCAGGACTTGTGATAAAGAACAAAGAGAACAAAGAACAGTACTGCACAGAAACAGGCCTTTCTGCCCAACAAACCTTTGCCAACATATAGTGCCTTTCTAAACTAAAAACTTTTGGCCCTATGCTGTCCATATCCTACTATTCCTTGCCTATTCATGAACCCTCATACCCTCTGTACAAAATACTTGCCTCTCACATCTCCTTTAAACTTTTCTCCTTTTACATTAAACCTATGTCCCCTAGTAATTGACATTTCTACCCTGGGAAAAGACTCTGATTATCTATTCTATCCACATCTCTCATAATTTGTAATGTTCTATTAGGTCACCCCCCAGCCTCTAACATTAATGTGAAAACAGGCCACATTTGTCCAATCTCTCCTCATAGTTAATACCTTCCAAACTAGGCAACATTCTGGTAAACCTTTTCCATACCCTTTCCATGGCATCCAGTGTGGCAACCAGAAGTATACATAATATTCTAAATGTGGCCTAACTGAAGTTCTATTACAACATGACTTGCCAACTTTTAGACTCTATGTCCTGACCAATGAAGGCAAGCAAGCCATATTCTTTCTAGACTGCCTTATCAACTTGTGTTGCCACTTTCAGGGATCTGTGGGCCTGTATGCCTCGATCACTTTGTATGTAAATGTTTCTAAGTATGCTGTTATTTACTCGATACCTCCCTCCTGCATTAGACCTACCAAAATGCATCACCTAGCATTTATCCACATTAAATTCCATCTTCCATTCCAGGTCTCTAGCCAATCTATCCTGCTATATCCTCTGGCAATCCTCCTCAATAGCCACAGCTCCCCCAATCTTTTTGTCATCTGCAAACTTACTAAACTACTAACTTGCAACTTATATTCTCCTCCAAATCATTTATATATTACAAACAACTGGAATCCTAGTACTGATCTCTACGGGACACCACTGGTCACAGATCTCCAGTCAGAAAAGTACCCTTCCACTGCGATTCCCTGTCTTCTCTGACCAAGCCAGTTCTGTATACATTTTACCAGCTCACCACAAATGCCATGTGGCTTCACCCTCTGTAGCAGCCTGTCATGTAGAACCTTGTCAAAGGCCTTGCTAAAGTCCACGTAGACAATATTCACCACCCTGTCCTCAACAATCATCTTTGTCACTTCATCAAAAAATTCAGTCAAGTTTGTGAGACACCACCTATCCCACACAAAGCCACGCTGCCTATCACAAATAAGTTATTTTTCCAAATGTGAATAAATCCTGTCTCTAAGAATCTTCGTCAATAATTTCCCACCATCAGCATTGGTGCTGTGTCCACTGTTTGTTATTTGTATAAATGATTTGGATGAGAATGTAGGAAGCATGGTTAGTAAGTTTGCAGATGACACCAAAATCAGTGGTATTGAGGATAGTGAAGAAGATCATCGAAGGGTACAACGGGATCTTGATCAACTGGGCCAGTGGGCAGAAGAGTGACAGATGGAGTTTAATTCAGATGAATATGGGACATTGAATTTGGTATTACAAACCAGGCTGGACTTACACAGTTAATGATAGGGAACTGGAGAGTGTTGTTGAACAGAGAGACCTAGGAGTGCAGGTACATAGTTCCTTGAAAGTGGTGTCACAATAGACAGAGTGGGGAAGAAGGCATTTGGCTTGTCTTCGTCGGTTAGACCGTTGAATGCTGGAGTGAGGATTCGTGTTATAGCTGTACAAGACATTGGCAAGACCACATTTGGAGTATAGTTTACAATTCTGGGTTGACTTTCTATAGGAATATTTGTTATTAAACTGGAATGGATGCAAAAAAGATTTACAAGGATGTTATGAAGACTGGAAGATTTGAGTTATAAGGAAAGGCTGGACAGGGTGGGACTTTTCTCTCTGAAACATCGGAGGCTGAGGAGTGACCTTATAGTAGTTTATAAAATCAGGAGGGGCATAGATATGTGAATAGCTAATGACTTTTTCCAATGATAGGGGAGTCCAAAACTACAGGGCATAGTTTAAACTGAGAAGGGAAAGATTTAAAAGGATCCTAAGGGGTAAATTTTTCACACAGAGGATGGTGCATATATGGAATGAACTGCCAGAGGAAGTTGTAGAGGCAGGTACAATTACAATATTTAAAAGACATTTGGACAGGTACAATGGATAGGAAGGGTTTAAAGAGATATGGGCAATAGGTAATAGACAAATGGGACTAGTTCAGCTTAGGAAACTAGTTTGGTGTCAATGAGTGGGGCAAAATGTCTGTATCCTTGCTGTATGACTCTATGACTCTAGGATGTAAGAGTCAGCAGCCTGTAATTTCTTGGCTTATCCCTTTTTCCCTTCTTACACAAAGCAAGAACATTAGCTTTTCTCCAGTTCTCTGAGAGCTCTCCTGTGACTAGAGAGGATATAAAGGTTTCATACAAGGCCAAACAATTTCTTTCCTCTTCTCCCTCAGTATTCTGGGATCGATCAAATTACTTTCTGGGGACTCGTCTACGTTAATGCTTTTCAAAACACCCAATATCTTTTTATATCAACATGACCTAGAATGTCAACACCTCCCCTGCCCCTCCGCCACCCCAGACTCACCGTCCACCGTCTCCTTTTCCTTCATGAATACCGATGCAAAGTGTCCATCAAGGATCTCACCCATTTCCTTCAGCTCCATGCATAAATTCCCTCCTTTATCCTAGAGTGGACCTATTCTTTCCTTAGGTACCCTCTTGCTATTTATATACATATTAAATCCCTTGGGATTATCCTTAATTCTGTTTGCTATGGACATTTCCTAGCCTTTTTTAGCCCTCCTAATTCTTTCTTTAAGTTCTTTTCTGCTTTCTTTGTATTCTTCAAGGGATATGTCTGTCTTCAGTTTCCTAAACATTACATATGGCTCCTTTTTCTTTTTGACAAAGCTCACAATTTCTCTTGTCATCCAAGATTCCCAAATCTTGCCATTCTTATTCTTAATTTTCATAGGAACATGATGGCCCTGAGCTCTAATCAACTGGCCTTTAAAGGTGTCCCACAAGCCAGATGTGGACTTACAATCAAACAGTCTCTCCCCCAATCTACATTCTCCAGTTCCTGTCAAATGTTGTCATTGTTAACCTCCCCTGAATTTACTACTTTAATGTGAGGACCACTCTGATACTTACTTGTAGTTATCTTAAAACTTACGGAATTATGGACAATGTTCCTGAAATGCTTCCATATTTAAACTTCAATCACTTGGCTGGGTTCATTCCCCAATACCAAGTCTAGTATGGCACTTTCCCAAGACAGACTATTTACAAATTGCTTCAAGAAGCCCTCCTAGATGCATCTGACAAATTCTACCCACCCCACATCCAAGCCTCTGGCACTAAAGAAGTCCGAGTGGATATAGAAGAAGTTAAAATCATCCACCACAACAACCCTGTTGTGTTTACATTTTTCCATAGTCTGTCCACATATCTGTTCCTTTATCTCTCACTAACTGTTGGGAGACCTGCAGTATAACTCCATCAAAGTGATTGCACCTTCCTATTCCTGAGCTCCACCCATATGGCTTCACTGGATGTGCCCACTAAGGTGCCCTCCCTCAGTGTAGCTATGATATTCTTCCGTATCAGTAACTCAATTCCCCTACACCTTTTACATCCCTCCCCATCTTGCCTGAAACATCTAAGTCCTGGAACGTTGTTACCAGTCCTGTCCCTCTGTCAACCAAGTCTCTGTAATATCTACAACATCACAGTTATATGCATTCATCCATGCCCAAGTTCATCTGCCATACCAGGCATACTCCTCATGTTAAAATAAATGCACTTCAGACCACCATTTCTACTGTGTTCAGTTACTCCTCTCTGTTCTTTCCCTTAATCTTATTGACTTTAGCTTCTAACTCCTCCTTAGTCATTTCACTTGTGGACTTACTGCTCTGGTTCCCACCCCCTTGCCACACTAGTCTAAATCCTCCTGAGTGACACTAACAAACCTCCCTGCCAGGATATTGATGCCCCTCCAGATTCAGTGTAACCCGTCCTTGTTGTACAGGTCACATCTACCCTGAAAGACTTCCCAATGATCCACATATCTGAAGCCCTCCCTCCAATGCCAGCTCTTTAGCCACATATTTAACTGTACTATCCTCCTATTCGTAGCCTTACAGCAACATGACATAGGGAGTAATCCCGAAATTACAAATCTAGAGGTCCTGTTTTTCAACTTACTGCATAACTCCCTGAACTCCTTTTGCATGACTTTGTCATTCTTCCTGCCTATGTCATTGGTACAAATGTGTAACACAACTTCTGGCTGCTCACCCTCCCTGTTGGGAATGTCCTGCGCCCATTCAGCGATGTCCTTGACTCTGGCACTGGGGAAGCAATGCACCATCCTGGAGTCTCTTTTGCAACCACAGAAACACCTACCTATGTCCCAGATTATAGAGACCCCGATAACTACTGCTAGTTGACCCTCCCTGCTGTATAACAGAACCAGCTGTGGTGCCACTGCTCTGGCTGCTGCTGTCACCATTCCCTAATAGGCAATTACCAACCCCCACCCCTCCTACAGTGTCCAAAATGGTAATGCTTCTTAGAGAGGGAGATAGCCACAAGGGACTCCTGTACTGTCTTCCTGCCCCTTCTAACAGTCACTCATCTATCTGCCTGAGCCTTGGGTGTGACCATGTACATAATCACTGCTGTCTACAAAGCTTTCCCTCCTGCATGCTCCTAAGTGTGTCCAACACCGCTCCAACTAATCAGCGCAGTCTGTCAGAAGCTGTAATTGGACACATTTTCTGCAGATGTAGTCGTCAGGGATGTTCGAACTGTCTCTTAATACCCACATTGATCAGGAAAAGCATACTACCTCGCTGCCTGCCATTTTTACCCTCTAGGAACTATGTAATGAAAAATAAACTAATTTAAATTAATTTACAGCAAACTAGATGCTCCCAAGTGTCAGATTTTCACTAAAAATATTAAGTATACTATTCTATATACAACAGTCTGGGTACTGCTCTAATTCCCAGTGCTGTACTACTCAATCATTAACCTAAATCCCACTGCTCTAAAACCTTATGGGCATGAAAAGGTTAATGGAAATTGAAGGTAAGAAAAGAAGAATCACTTGACCACTACTTACCAATCAGGAGCTCTTCTGTCCAAAACATCACATGTGAACTTGTGATTAAGTGCAGATCCCACAATATGCCCCATGTCAGGGATCAAGGTCAACACACTGTGCTCGAGTTTTTGAGATAACAAGGTGTAGAGCTGAATGAACACAGCAGGCCAAGCAGCATCATAGGAGCAGGAAGGCTGATGTTTTGGGATGAAGGGCCTAGGCCCGAAAGGTCAGCCTTCCTGCTCCTATGATGCTGCTTGGCCTGCTGTGTTCATCCAGCTCTACACCTTGTTATCTCAGATTCTCCAGCATCTGCAGTTCCTATTATCTCTCGTGCTCGAGTTCTTATCTGTTCCAGTCACTGTCTCCTCCCCCTGCCCTCAATGGCTCTGCTTTCCAGCTGCTGATCAAGGTAAGGTTGTTACTCAAAACTGGCAGTCGTGGTGATTGTGCCAACTTCTCCCAGAATCCTTCTCAGTCACTTCTCATTGGTGCCCTCTGTTGGATGCTCTTCCACTTGTTGAGCACACGATCCTTCACTTCTCTCTTCTCAGTTGCCATGACTGTGCTGACTTCTCCAAGAATCCCCCTCGATCACTTCTTACCAGTGTCCTCTGATCAGAAGAGATTTGTGACCATCCCACCCTGGTGCCTGTCAAAGTGACAGCAGCACTTATTGTTTTTTTATGTGCCTGGCTGCTTCCAAGGATCCATAAGGGACCTGTGTGGGAACTCGCAATCCTTGACCTGCAATTTTATCAAGTCTGTTTTTGATGTAATTTGTGCCAGATCACAGCAAGTCATCTTATTCCTCAGGACAGGGTCAGTGCTGCAGCCGAGGCAGTAGGCTTCGCAAACATCGCATCTAGCTTCCGCCAAGCGCAGAGCACATTAGAAACTGTTATGTGTTGCAGTGAGAACACCGTATCACTGCACAATTGAATTCAATAATAGAAAAGGATTCCACTCAGTCAATGTCTAACCTACCTGTGATCATCATTATCACACCTTAGAGGACTGCACCAAGTTTGCTAGAAGCTGCCAAGATGCTTATATCCTTGAGAACACTCAGGTTCCTGCATCATTTCAAAGGCCCAATGCATTATGAGGATGGTCAGTGGGAGACAAGGACAATGATCTCCAATTATGGCTGATGACTCCATGAATCAACCCCCTGTCTGAGGCCAATTTCGATTCAATGCCACCCATTCTTCACCAGGGCACTGTGGAGCAGACAATGGGCCTCTTGAAGATGAGGTTTTGATACTTGGATCAGTCTGACGTGGCCTTGCAGTGCACTCTGTACAGAGAGAGCTGCACAATCCAAGAATACTATGCTCTGCGTAACTGCAGCAGACAAAGCGTGGAAGTGAGGAATACTTAAGAACTGGGAAAGCATCAGTAGTATTTTGAGGAGAAAGAGGAAGACATTGAGCATGAGGAATATCATCTTCACAATGATAGAGTAGTGTAGTGCCAGGTACAACAAGCCAGGCAGCATTTTATTGACACATGCTTCTAGGTTAGTTTGAAGTGGCTAAAGACACTATTCAGGTTTTTCTCCAGAGGCAGAAGTTCTTACCACTGCCAGGAGCTCCTTGGGATTCCTGTGTCATGTTTATAATGCAGTTGTGCACCAGTCCAAGCATTGTCAGTCTGGAGCTCCACGCTTCCTGTATGTGAAGGATCGCCCCAGAGATAATATATACAGGCAGACAAACAGTAAATCCACACATCTTCCAACTACTAACTCTGCATGGCCTCTACACTGCCGACATTCTCACTTAGAACACTGTGCCACATTCCTCCACCTGTACCAACACTAAGAGCTGTGCCAGCCGCTTTCATCTCACTCAGTCCCTTCCTTTGCCTCGTTTCAGGAGGAAATGGCTCACAATAGGGTTGAAAGAGCCAAGACGAGTAGTGAGGTACCTAACGTCCACCTCCTCACCGTCTATGAGGAGAGCATCCTTGCCCCTGCTGGAAAGGACTATGACCATTCATTGGTTGATGCTGAAATCTTATTGCTGTCCTGTTCAACCATTATCAAGTAACTGAGGTTAACTTCCCTTAGAGTCATATGATGTCAGAGCACTGTTTGAAGCAGTGCTTACTTTCCCTTAACGCCTACTGGAACATAAAATGCTGTTTTCTTAAACATGGAAGCAGCCGATGTTGTTCAACCTTCAAACAGTTGTTCATGTTAATGGGAAAAGACAAAGAAAAAATGAGCAAAAATATTACAGCTGCTTTAGAGACGAAACAAAGGTTTTTCTTTTGCTTTTGGAGCAGCAACAAACCTGAATGGTGTCTTCACCCACCTCAAGCAAACAATCCCCAGATATCATAATGAAGTGGAAGGCCAGATTGTTTGCTAGATTCCTCAAGTGGGGCTTGAACCCACAACCTTCTGACTCATAGTTGAGAATACAACCATGTAAGCCCACAATAAAAGGAGCAAGGTAAACAAGCCTCAGAGATGATTAAGACCTGTGCTTGCAGAGACAATTTCCAGCTGTAATCCTCCCCTGTTTGGGAGCTGTCAGCAAGTTTTCAAAACTTCAGCTCCACTCACTTTCCTGAATCTTTCCCACACTTACTAGGAAGGGTTCAACAAAGGAATAGGAACAACAGGAAGGGGGATAAAGAAGTCCATGGAGAAAATTCAGATCAAAGGCATTTGAGAAAGCCATACAACAAAAATGAAGCTGTTCACTGGTTCAAGTGGGCCTTAAATGGCATTAGTATAAGAGGTTGAGAATCACACTATTACAGAATAGTCATAAAGCAGCAGATGGACTAAGTATGTCTGAGAATTCATCACTGCTGCTCCACCAAATACTTTTATTCAGTTCGATCACTTATAACACATTTCACCTGTGTAGCTGTTAATACACATGGAAACTGGAGCTGTCCCTGCCTACTTTATTTTAATATTGAACAATGAGGGGCATTGGAAGTTGGGGAGTTCAAGTTAAGTCACCTTATCAATTCCTCAGGAATCCCCTACATTTGCTGATACATGATCAGTTGGAACAGTGGCACAAATAGTGACAACATTTAGCAAACAAAGTAACAACAGATTCAATAGCCTGAATGGCCTCCTGTGCTGTAACCTTTCTTAGGTTCAATGAAATATGTTGCAGGAGACTTCAGTAGCCTTTGTTCGCAGTGCCATAGGGTAGCTTGTAAGAGACATTACTCAAAGGCAGTTACCCTTTAATGCAATCTGCCTTTAATGAAGCCTTTAACGAAATAGGTCTCCTGCTAACCTTGCAGTTAGGATATATTCATTACCATCTTATATTTGCAGCCTGAACTCTGGTCTCCTCTCCAAGTGGAGACACTCCTATTAAATTTCTTTTATAATCTCAAAAAACATTATTAGTGCAACCCTTGGTCTTGTCTTTTCTGGACGCAAAAATGCTGCACTGTACAATCAATCCTGTTAGTTATGGCCTCTCGGTTCTGGTATCATCCTGGTAAATCATTTTTGCACATTATTTCATGCTCCAATGATCTTTATACAATATGGAGACCAGAACTGTGCAAATACGTGCTCCAAGTGTATCTAACTAAGGTTCAATACAGATTTAACATTACTTCTCTGCCTTTTAATCTATTCTCACAGATAATCCCAAGAGCTATGTTTGTTTTTTTAATGCTTTGTAAACCTCTGCTGCTATTTATTATAATTTGTGTATCTATACTCACACATACCTGCATTATCCACCCTGGACATTTATTTTCTAAGAAGTATGTAGCCTGCATATTATTCCTATCAACTCGTACTACTTACATATATTGAAGTTCATTTACCAATTACATTTTCCTTCTATAAAATTCAAAATTCCTGTTTTACATTGCAGTCCTCCTCTGTATGAACGATCATCCATAAATTTTGAAAATGTACTTTTGATTCCTAGGTTTACGTAGAAAGAGAAAAACAAATGATCCCAATGCTGATTCTTGTGGAATCTAAGAACAGGAGTAGGCCACTCGGCCTCTCAACACTACCTCAACATTCAAGATCACGAATGATCATCCCCAGGGCTGAACTTCTCCTTTGTGCCAGGTCCTCAGCCCTCAATTCCCCAATACTTCAATAACCTATCTACTTCCTGTTTAAATACATTCAGTGTTCTCATCTCCAAAACTCTTTGGGGTAGAGAATTCCAGATGTTCACTATCCTTTGGAACAGAAATTCCTTTGCATCTCAGTTTTATTTGAATATTTGGTTATTCTGTAAATATGTCTTCTAGTTTCAGGTGGAAATGCCTTCTCAACATCGACCTTATGAAGCCCCCTCAGAATCTTGTATGATTCAATGAGACGACTTCTCATTCTTCTAAACTCTAACCAGCGAAGGCCTCGCCTGTTTAACCATTCTTGATAAGTCAACCCTTTCATCCCATGAATCAGTCCAATGTATTACTTTTGAACTGCCTCCAAAACCAATAACTGTGAGGACCAAAACTGTACAAGGTACTTCAGATGTGGTTCTACCTTCCTCCAGTAGAGTTCTAAGACTTCAAATTCCAACTCCCAACAATAAAACTCAAAATTCCATCTTAGTTGCTTGCTTTCGCACTTCCCACTTGCCCATCTAAGTGCCTTGCAAGCCTTGTTCTCTATTCTCTGTTTAGTTAGCTTGCCATCAATCCTACAACTTGTTCCTGACTCCATTTGCTCTCACCTTAGTCATAATTCTTAAGTGATCATGTGTTCTCTTACTGAAGGTTATTTGAAAAACAAAATATATTAGGTAACAATGCTTCTTCAAAGAATTTAATAAGAATAAGTTAACATGTTTATAAGTTGCCTGGACTGATTCTAGTTCCCTTTTAAAACATAGGAGCTACTTCAGCAATCTGCTACTCTCTGGCACTATTCCCTTTTCTAATGAAGTTCATATACATACAATAGCACCCATACTTTCTTTTTACTAAGTTCTTTTAATATGTGTGAAAACATATTTGGAACAACAGTTATTTCCTCTCTAAGTTTGATCAATGTGTCAATATCTTTCTCCTTCTGTCTTACATATTTTTATATCGCTTCTGATTTCTGATATCATGTGCAGCATATCTGATTCCCCTTGGTAAATAAAATGGAATGTTTCTGACATTACACTGGGATCACCTGTGAGCTCACCATGTGTTTCTTTCAAGTGGCCCTGTTCCTATTCTGAATTCACATTTGTTATTTCCAACAGAAATAACAAATGTAAACTTTGGGAGGACAAAAGATTACTCAATCCAATGTGACCAATAATTTTATTTGTTTCAATGTAAAGAGTTTGGAAATCACTTCTGGAAAGTTTTGAACTATAGAAGGTAACAACTGGGCCTCAGAATTAGCATTCATGCCTCTGAATTTAGAAAGTGGGTGGTTTCATGCCCAGTTTGGATATTTGAGCACGCATCTTGATTCTTGCTTCTGCGGAATACTGAGGGAACGTTGCATTTTTGGAAATGATGTCTTTCAAGTTCAATGTAAAACAAGGCCCCCCTAACTTTTGATTTGAGTGCAAAGTGACATGATTACAATGAAAAGTGGATGGGTTTTCCCTGTATCTTGATTAATATCTATCCCTCAACTAACATTGCTAAACTTGAGTGTCTGGTGTTGATGTGTGTAAATTGATTGTTGTATTTCTTTCATTATAACAGACAACACTTCAAAAACGCTTCATTGGTTATAAAGCTTGGTGGCACTGAGGTGAAAAGCACTGCAGAATTTCACGTCTTTCTTTCAGTAGATATCTGATTACACTATAAATTGTCACACCAAATCAGCCCTTCAAAGCTTTTTGCTTGTAATACAATGAGCCTGTGAAGGGGTTAGTTAGCTCAGTTGGCCGAATGGTTAGTTTGCAATGTAGGCTAAATCTAACAGCGTGGGTTTGACTCCTGCTGACGTTATTGTGACGGACACCCTTTCTCAAACCTTCCTCTTGCCTGACGTGTGTTGACCCTTAGGTTAAGCAGTCATCAGTCACCTCTCTCTCATGAGAGAGCAGCCCTATGGTCCAATAGGACTGAAGGGACTTCACCCTTTACTTTTTTTTCATTGAGACTATGATGTTTCACAAAATTGCACAGTAATAAGTACCATATTATAAGTATTTCCTATCTTATTGCACCACTGAAGCTTTTTATAGTAATTGCTATCAACCGTAGAGCAAGGTAGGTTTCATCTTAGCAGGTGAAAATTGTTGCAAAATTGTAGAGATTTTTGACACTATTTAGTACATTATGTAACAATATCCTGGTTATTGAAAGCCTGATAGTATAAAGTAAAACTAAATTACCAGCTGGAGGAGTGTTAGAGCTTCAGGTCTTTATTACTGTTTTGTCTCCATTATGTTGTTCCACGTACATGTCACGTCATTTTAGGAAGTGAGCTCATGATATTAATTTTAAAAATGAAATAATGTTGAACATACAGAATATTTACCATCAGTTACCATTGCAATTCTGGTGGTTGGCTCTCTGTCCCACTTTAACACACGCACACGCACACCCCAAAGGCCTGAAGAGGAATCACGCAACTCCAAACTAAAGGAAGCTGTAGATAATTCATCTATGTTAGATCTATTTAAAATCACAATTAACATTGTTCCGTAAAGATCCAATCGTACCTTTATCAGCCCTAAGTAATGGCAGAGAGAAGCAGAGCTTGGGAACCTATACAAGTAGCAAATACCAGTTACCATTAATCCTACAAAGCATAATATTGACATGTTGAAGCAACAATATGGCAAAACACCTTATAATGGATCTCTGCCAGGATCAACAGGGTCATTATCATCTCCAGCATGCTTCATTTATTAAAGATGCCTAACTGTGGACATGCCACCCACAGCCCCGGACAATCAAGGATAATGTTGGATGGAGACACGGATACAGAAGCAGCTCAGCAATTAACATTCAAACTGGCCAGCAGCTTATAAAGCAAGCTAGCCACTAGCTTTTCAGGGTAATGTGGGATAACTAATAAATATTGGACTTCATATGAACACAAACACATCCTAAGAATAAATTTTTAAAAACTAATAATGAACTGAACTCCAGAGGAGGGAAAATGACTGCCCTTGGCATTAAGGCAACATTTAATTTTGTGTGGCATGAAGGAGCTCTGGCAAAGCTGGAATCAATGGGTATCAGGAGAAAAGTTCTCCATTGGTTGGAATCATGCATAGTACAAAGGAAGATCCTTGTGGTTGTCAGCAGCCAAACATCTCAGTGCCAGGACAGTGCTGTTGGTACTTTTCATGGTAGTGGTCCTGGCCTAATCATCTTCAGCTGCTATTGCCATCTGGTATGAGCTTGCCTTTATCATAAGGTCAGAAATCAGGATACTCTCTGATGATTACACAAAAGTTCAGCGCTATTCACAGCTCCTCAGCTACTGAAACAGCCCATGTCCACATGAATCAAGACCTGGATAACATTCAGGCTTGGGCTGTGAAGTAGCAAATAATATTTGTGATACAGAAATGCCCGGCAATGCTCATTCCCAAACAGGGAGAGAGAATCTAACCACATTCTCTTGATGTTCAGTGGCATTATCTTTGCTGAAATCCCACTATCAACATCCTGAGCACCACTATTCACCATGTAACTGAACTGAGTAACCATATAAGTGCATTGGTTACAAGGGAAGTCAGAAGCTGAGAATTCTGTGCCAAATAGCTCACCTTCTGACACTCTAAAGCCTAAACATTAACATTAACAGGGATGATCTGGTCATTATCTCATTGTAGTTTTTGGGACCATGCTGTCAGCAGATTGGTGCCATAATTCCTACAATACAATGGGTTACTCTGCTTCAAAAAGGCCTAATTGGCTATGAAGTGTTTTGGGATGTCCTGAGCTTGCGAAAGGTTGGAAGAGAATGCAAATCTCTCTTTCTTTCTTTGCAAGGGTATCACTGAAGATGTAATTGCAATCAGAGCATCAACCATATCCTCAGTACAAGGTCAGAAGTCACACGACACCAATTTATAGTCCAACAGGTTTATTGGAAAACACAATTCTATTGTGTACATACATCTAAAACCCTTAACATTTAGCATTAGTGCAGAAGAACATTAACATTTCGAAGTGAAAGATGCTAATCAGAATTTAATTGTTTTCTATACAGATGCAAAAATTAACTTTTTTTGACAATGGCACTGTTTAGTTTTTCTCAACATCCTTCAAATTAATTAATCTTCTTTGACATATATGATTAAGTCAGTGAGCTAACTTTTGACAGTAATTACTGCATATCTGGGTATTTTCACGGTAAAACAAGCCTTATGCTCTTTGCACAGGGCAAATAATTTTGCCATATACTAATAATACATGGTAAACTGTTGATATGAACCATAATTGAAATGAGAAAAAAATGACATTCTCTTAGCACTTGGCTTAAAAAATTACAGGCAGGGCACAGCCCTATATTAGAAACATTCTGTTCTTTGGAAGATTATTTGAGTTTTGGTCTTCTGGCCTTTGCTTCAAATCCTCATGCAGCAAAGTAGCTAACCCATTGTGAAATGTGCATGACTACCTAATATGCACCAAAAGCAAATGCTGAGAAAATCCACTCAGAGAATTGTGGTTGCAGGGATTTGCAACTGGTCTTGGTTTCTTCTCCACATTGCATTTGGAGAAAAGAAGTATGAACAGGCCTCCAGAGGTTATGGGTGCGGCCTGCTTCTGTTTGTTGCCTGGTTCCCAGCAGCTCCTCCGATTTGACAGGCACAAGACCAATCAAATTGCTGACCAAGGCAAGCCCATAGGAAATTGAGGTGAGAGACGGGAAAGACCGTCTTCTTGCCGTGTTACAATAGTGATGCTTTGTAGGAGCAGGACTTGTTGCTGTCTTTGTGGGAAGAGTTCAACAAATCTCAGGCCAGTGTAATAGGTTCCTGCAATCTTATTCCTGCTTCTTTACAATATGGGCAAAGATAATTTTCAGATTTTCTGAAAATGTACAACTTGAAATACAATTCTCGACAGTTTCTTCACTGATTTTCAAGTACTGAATTTTCTTTACGATGTGGGGCAAAGAAAGTTTGAAGACTATTAACGATTTAAAAATTCTGTGGCAATTGCCCTGTTAGAAATCAAGCTCTTCATTCAAAGTTTCCCAAGAGCTCTGAAAACAATAAACAAGTACCAAGTGAAGGAGCTGGTCTGTGAATGTATCAAGAGGTTCCCCTAGCAACAGTACAGGGATATGAAGACACAAGAACAACAGCTGACAAGATTTGCTTTTCCATATGTGGAGCTTTGCGCTAAGTCCATGGTTTAAACAGCAAATAAACTCTGGGCTTTCTTCTGCCTTTGTTCAACATTTAATGGGAAGTAGAAAAGTGCTGGAAGCAAAACATGCTGATAATTTAGGATCCAAGCTGGGAGCACAGCTATTGGAGGCAACTGTTCTCTCACAGTCCGGACCTGAATGAACAATTGCAGCTTTGTGTGAAATGCTGCTAATATTACTTCTTAACCAAATTCTAGCTCACGACCGGTGGCTTGCCATGGATACGTGCTGTTTTGAACCTTGTGACTGTCATCCTTCTTGACCAGATCAAGATTCTTAGCAGCTTGTTAGTATTGCCAGTTGATATCTTTGAACTGTAGTGCACCCACCAAATGCTGCCATACTGGCAACAAGAACATGAAGTAAGTCAGAGATGTGACTTTTTAGAAATTATCTTTTATGTGTTCTCACGTGTTTTTTTAATTGGAATTAATGCGCATTAAACTAAGGTTTGAGAGTTCTTGTGCGTATTGAGTGCTCAAAAGTCTGGGAATCACATGCCATAGCAATAAGGTGATTGGGGTTCAGGGAATTCTGTATGCAGGGGATGGGGAAATTGAAGGTCAAGGAGTTCTGGTTGAGGGGGAGGGAGCCAAACACACTATTGTCCTGTTTGAAATTCCTAATTTAGCACACAGTTCTGGTCTTAATTACTGATTACTACAATTCAAACTTGCTTGAAGGTGATAAACCAGCAACTTTCAGGTTTATTGCCGAATTGCTGCTTAGACATATTTTTATAAAGTACCGCGTACGAAACTTTCAGCTTCGCTGATTTTGTTGATGGAGTGGCATGTCCTGGCTTACACATAGTGGCATGTTGCAGAATAGTTTTACATGGAGGCACAGAACTCATTGAATCAGCAAACAGGAGTGAGCAATGAGATGTCTGTCAATAGCAAGTGACTCAGAGGCAACTACAAACTCTGCTTTCTCTCCACAGATGCTGCCAGACCTGCTGAGTGTCTCCAGTAATTTCTGTTTTTGTTTCTGTATAAACTGTTGCCTTGCTGTGAAAGATTGCCTCAGCAATATTGTTGAAGAGATCTCTTCACAAAACTGAAAACTGCCACACCACCAGACTACAAACAATGACACCCATACCCTCCACTACGACATAAGACCCAAAGAACATGCTGGGGGGCTGGTACCACCATGGCACAGGGAAAATCCCAGGAAGCTTCATGGTGTAACACTGACTCTTTGCACGTTCTTCTCCAGATAGTAAGTCTGAAGGAGAGACGTTTTTCAAGGGGATGACTGAAAAAGAGTGCCTCACCTTCCTAAGCAGGTCTGGTGTCCAGTTCTCGTCTGCCTTGCACTTCTCCTCTTCCTCCTCAGGTAAAATGGATGGTCTCTCTCCTTTACTTGCAATTTGCAATCCACCAGGATCTTCCCCTTGGGAGTAAGTGTCACTGTCCATCTACAGAATGCCGCCCACAGAGTTGCTTTACCAACCACCCACCCATTAGTGATGGAACCTTTTACACACTCAGCACATCTGTTGCTGATGACGCCTTCAGAGGCCTCCTGCTGGGATCTAGCAACAGCCTTTACTCCCCACTCTCTTCTTCCCAATGTACTTGCTTTCTGAATGGCTAGCTATAATGGAGATAACACTGAAACCTCACCTCCTTGCCATCCCCTTTAACTGGCTGGGACCCCTGGAAGGCCAGTGAGTCCCATAAGCCATTCACAAAATAAGGAATGCTGCACAAAATTACAGTCTGAGAAATCCAACTATCTGTCTTCAAAGGTACCTCAACTGATGACCCACCATGTTGTAGTAAGAAGTCTGTCATCATTCCTACCATCTATAAAATTTGCTAGTGAGAGCATGATGTTGAAATTCTGTGCAACCCAGTAAAATTCTGACCAATGGGGACAAACTCCACACGTCTGATTTTCATAGAAACAGTAGCCCTAGGCACAGAATTAGTCATGTTTATCATCCTATCTCGTTCCAGAACTCCCCCACTGCTGTTTAGATTGTTATACCATTGAGAACTTAGCTCTTACTTGCCAGGCATTTTATTATACCATCTAGTCAGCCTAATTTTAATCATGGTAAAGGAAATAATTCTTTTCTACATTTAGTGAACATGCACACATTATGTGAATGATTAACTATTCATCACTGTGTCTGTGTTAGATCAGCAAATCCTTTAATTCCAGACTGTATGATACAAAGCCCACAAACAGTGCAGCGTGCCAGTCATGGAGTCATACAAGCACCGAAACAGACCCTTTGATTTTTTTGATTCATTATTATCACATGTACCTAGGTACATTGAGAAGTTTTGTTTTGCATGTAGGCTGCAAAGAAGGTGCACAAAAAGCAAGATTAACATTAGATTTATAATTTGAGAGGTCCATTCAGAAGTCGAAAAGTAGTGGGGAAGAATCTGTTCTTGAACTTGGTACGTGCGCTTAAACTTTGGTCCAACTCTTCCATGCCGACAATGTTTCCCAAAACTAAACTAGTCCAACCTGCCTGCATTTGCCCCATATCCCTCTAAACCTTTCCTTTTCATGTATCTATCCAAATGTCTTTTAATTGTTGGCAGTTTATTCCACATACGAACCACCCTCTGTATGAAAAAGTTACTGCTCAGATCCCTTTTAAAGCTTTCTCCTCTCACCTTAAAAGTATGCCCACTAGCTTCAAATTCCACCAACCCCCAGGAAAACAACCTTTTCTATTCACCTTATCTATACCCCTCATGATTTTATAAACCTCTATAAGGTCACCCCTTATCCTCCTACACTCCAATGGAAAAATGTCCCGGCCTATTAAGCCTCTCCTTATAACTCAACCACCCCCCTCGCTAGTCCCAGCAGCAAGCTGGTAAATCTTTTCTGAACATTCCAGAAGTGGTCTCACCAATGTCCTGTACAACCTCAACATGACGCCCCAACTCCTACACTCTATACTCTGATCAAAGGATGCAAGTTTCTAAAAGGGATTCAGAGATAGTAGGAACTGCCAATGCTGGAGAATCTGAGATAACAAGGAGCAGATAGGTGGAGAGGAGACGCACAGGTCAAGGAGGCAGGGATGAAGCTGGTGGGGCTTGAGGTGGGAGGAGTGGACAAATGTCTGCACCTCCCAGTCACGAACCATTTCAACTCCCCCTCCCACTCCTTAGATGACATGTCCATCCTGGGCCTCCTGCAGTGCCACAACGATGCCCCCCGAAGGTTGCAGGCACAGCACCTCATATTTCGCTTGGGAACCCTGCAGCCCAATAGTATCAATGTGGACTTCAAAAGCTTCAAAATCTCCCCACCCCTGACCGCATCCCAAAACCAGCCCAGCTCGTCCCTGCCTCCCTGACCTGTCCGTCTTTTCTCCCACCTAGCCGCTTCTCTCATCTCAACCCCCAACACCACCTCCTACCTATCAGCCTCATCCCCGCCTCCTTGACCTGTCCGTCTTCTCTTGACTGACCAACTCCCATCCTAACTCCCTACCTACAATCACTTTTACTGGCTCCATCCCCACCTCCTTGACCTGTCCATCTCCTCTCCACCTATCTGCTCCTTTATCCATCTTCCATTCGCCTCCCCCTCTCTCTCTATTTATTTCAGAATCCCATTCCCCTCCCCCATTTCTGAAGAAAGGTCCAGACCCGAAACATCAGCTTTCCTGCTTTTCTGATGCTGCTTGGCCTGCTGTGTTCATCCTGCTCTACACCTTGTTATCTAAGTTTCTGAAAGGGTTCTTAATCACCCCTGTCTACCTGTGATACAACTTTCCATGAACTATGTACTTGAACCCCTAGCTCTGTCTGTTCGACAACACTACACCTGGCACTATCATTAACTGTGTAAGTCCTGTCCCTGATCATTTTATCGAAATGCAGTACCTCACATTTATCCAAATTAAACTCTATCAGCTACACCTCAGCCCAATTGATCTAGATCTGTTGGTAATTTTAGATAATCTTCTTCGCTGTCCACTATTCCTGGTCCTCTATCACAGAGGTCTTAGGTGACAGCACGCGGGAGAGGCTGGAACAGCCATTATCTCTGGATGACCTAACCAAGGCCCTCGAGTCTTTTGAAAAGAATAAAACTCCCAGAAGCCATTGTTTACCGGCCGAATTGTATTCAACACAGTGGGACTGGATGGACAAGGACTTGCTGGAGGAGTATGACAGTACGCTTCTGGCTGGTAGCATATATGAATCCATGAGGAGATGTATCATCACTCTTTTCTACAAGTGGAACGGGGAGAAGGAGGAAATTATAAATTGGCAACCAATTTCACTGCTGAATGTGAATTATAAGAGTCTAAGCTAATCGTCAAAAGGGTCAGGAGTGCTGTAGGATCAGCGATTCACTCCGACCAAACCTGTGCTTTACCAGGAAGGACGATCTCTGAGAGCCTTGCACTCCTTGGGGATACGATCGTCTACGTATAGGACAGGGGATGGATATCTGCCTTATCAGCCTGGACTAGGAGAAGGCCTTTGATGGGATATCCCACACCTATATGTAGGACCGGCTCTCCAAAATGGGCTCTGGGGAGGGAATTCACAATTGGACTGCTCTACACCAACATTATTAGTGCAGTCTCAACCAACGGGTGGGAATCAGAAAGCTTCACAAACAGATCTGGAGTCAGGCAGGGATGTCCACTCTCTCCTGCCTTGTTTATGTGTTATACAGAACCTCTTGCTGAGTTGATCAGGAAGGATGTGAGCCTGAGAGGGGCGACTATTATAGGCAGCAGAGGCCTGCAGTACAAAGCTTCCCTCTACATGGATGACCTCACCATTTTCTGTTTGGATCTGCTGTCACTGTGTAGACCCAGGAGCATTTGTGACCAGTTTGAACTCCCCTTGGGAGCCAAGGTAAATCAAGGCGAGAGAGCAGCAATGTTCTTTTGGAAATGGGCTGACTGATCCTTTATCCCCTTCCCCATCAGATCAGATTACCTAAATGTGCTGGGAATGTAGTTCGAGGGGCCAAGATGTGCACCAAAACCTGACAGGAGCATATCACCAAGCTGAGGTGGAAACTGGGCAGATGGGAGTTCCACACCCTCTCCACTGTGGGGGAAAAACCTGGTCATCAGGTATGAGGTACCCTCAGTGTCACTGCACATGGTGTAGGTCTGGCCCATATACCAAGCTTGTGCACTGCTGTTACCTGAGCCATCTTCCACTTTATCTGGAAGTCTAAGGTGGACCATGGTCACAGGGATACCATGTACAAAGCTCTGGATAAGGAGGGGAGGAACAAACGTACCCAACGCTGCCTCATCCTGATGGCCATCTTTGTGTGTGGCTGCATCAAGCCATGCATATACCCTCAGTAAGCAAACGCCAAGTGTCACCACATATTGAGGCTCTACCTATTCCTGGTGTAGTGAAGGATGGGACTAGCCTCAGCAACACATAACACTCCAAGTAACCGACCTTCGGTATCACCTGTCCCTCACAGAAAAACTTACAAAGAAAAGCACTTTTGACCTCAAGTTAAGACCTCAGACAGTAGTCAACATGTAACATTCTCAAGAACCTACAGGAAAAGGATAAGGTAGATCCTGTCGGGTGGTTCCCTGAGTAGACTGTCAAAATCATTCAGCAGAATGCCTCATTGCCAGGACTTTCCAACAAGTACCAAGTCATCACTTGGCTGGTGGTGAAAAGGGCACTTCCTGTGAGATCCTTCATGAATGCCTGGACTGTGTCCACCACCACCACACACAGCCCTCGAAGCAGCTGCAGGGAGAGGGTAGAGACTGTCACACATCTCCTGCTGAAATGCGCCTTTGCAAAGGAAGTCTGGAGAGAGATGCAATGGTTCATGTCAATGTTCGCCCCGAACAGCTCCATGACACAGGACTCTGTGCTCTATGGTCTGTTCCCCAGGACACACACTGAGACAAACATCGACAGCACTTGCAAGACCATCAACAGAGTCAATGTGGCTCCTTGGTCTGTCCAAAAATTGTTAGTCTACCAGCGCAAAGATTAGACCTTGACTGGCACATTCCAAGGTCCAGGACTACGTGCTGGGGGACACACTGAAGCTTAGGGCAGCTGCTGCCCGGGTACAGTGGGGAAAGACCACTGTTTGAGGTCTTACTTCCAAAGTATAAGTCCAGTTCTCAGAGACCCTGTTGCCTCAAAACATACGTAAGTATTTTTTCTGCATGAGTTAAAAATGCCTGTTTTTTGCAACTGCACAGTAGCTCTGTGGGATGTCAAATTCCAATACGTCTTTTGTGTTTCATTTTTTTATTTCTGCAAAGACTGTAGGGAATGGATTGAGAACAGTTTGTGTGAATAAAGTATGTTTTTGCAATAAAAAAACAAGACAATTTGTTTGCTTTTACATCCTGCTTTACCATTCTTATGAATTCCTCATGTGCATGATTGCTGTGTATGCGAAAACACATTGGTGTTCATTTTTTATTTTCCCTGGTTAAGGTCTTGTTAAGAAACATTTAAAGGGGTTGATTTGTGCTAAATTACCTAGCAGTCACATCATATGCACACTGCACTAATTATGCCAATAAAAGCTGGGATGCAAGCCAAAAACAAATGAACTGTTGTGTTCACATGCACATGACAATTTGTCACCTGCATGAGAAATTTCACAAGATCGTGCTAAAGGAGAAGATGGCACCAGTAGAAATCTAGCAGGTGGCAGAGCAGAAAACCTCTTAGCCAGAGTCAAAATAAAAGCAGAAAGTAATGGGCAAGCTCAAATAGGTCAGGCTGCCACCATGGTGAGAGAAGCAGAGCTAATAGGCAGAAATTTATTGGCCTGCGGGAGATGGAACAAACCAGCTGTTTTCTGTTTTAACTTATTCCTGGAACACATGCATCAGTTGTTTTTGGAATCCAGCAGAGATTCACCTGCACTTCATCTAACCTCATCGACTGTATCCATTGTTCCTGATATGGTCTACTCTATACTGGGGAGACCAAGCGCAGACTCGGGGACCAGTTTGTGGAGCACCTGCGCTCTGCATATACCTACCAACCCGACCTTCTGATTGCCATCCACTTTAGCTCCCCCTCCCCCTCCCGTTCCCCTGGTGACATGTCCATCCTTGGCCTCCTCCACTGTCAGAGTGAGGCCAAACGTAAACTGGTGGAACACCACCTCATATTTCACCTTAGGAGTTTATAGCCCAATGGCCTGAATTCAAAATCTCTCCTCCCCAACCTGTCCATTTTCCTCCTCACGATTCCACTCCACCCTTCCCACTGACCAACCACAATAAAACCCACCTGCATCCACTTATCTCCATCTCATCTATCCTCCCCTCAGCCCCAACCCCCCTATTCATTTCTGAGCTCCCCTCCCCCTCCCCAGTCTTGACGAAGGGTTTCGGCCTGAAACATTGACTTTCCTGCTCCTCGGACGCTGTCTGACCAGTTGTGCGTTTCCAGCTCCACGTTTATTGACTCTAGCTCTAGCTAAACTCTAGACTCTAGCTTCCAGCACCTGCAGTCCTTACTGTCTCCAACACCTGAATTACATGCTGCCCACACAAAAACATAGTTGGCATTGATAGTCAGGCAGGAATGACCAGACAATTTTTATGACCTACAAATGACTGTGCAGGAAGGAAAGGCGGCATATTATTTACAGAAAGATAGGATTGGAACATATTATGTGGAAACAAGCTGATTGTTAAACTAATGTTCTCATCCAGTAGGATCTGACAGGGATGCCTGACCCCAAATGGCACTAGTTGAATGTACAGGGTAAGGGGAAAAAGTTAGGTCCATAGTTTGGGAACATAAAGTACAAAAATAGAAGGCAAGAAAATGCCTCTGAAGAAGGGTCCCGACCTGAAACGTCAGCTTTCCTGCTCTTCTGATGCTGCCTGGTCTGCTGTGTTCCTCTAGCTCCACACTGTGTTATCAGAAGACAAGATTGAGGCCTAGTTTAACAAGGTCTAGGGATTATAGTGTTGGAACTATCATTGATTTTTCATTATTTTTATTCTTTTATCAATTTTGCTTTGGAGCTGGGAACCAGGAACTGGGAAGTAAAAATGACTTTTGGACTGTAGGTAATAGGTTGTGTTAAAAGGAAAACAGACTAAACAAGCCTTTGTTTGTTTGTGAGGCCAGGTCTGGAAGTTAATCACGTGTTGGTTCCTGATCAAAAAGTTCTGGAGATACTTTGTCATAGGGAAGATCATTATGTTTAAACAAATAGTAGACATTGGCTATTAACAAGGTCAGTACCTTTTCAAGCAAATGTGGGAAAAAAATTATGCTGGAGCAAGTAGCAGATGTTGAATGGTAACTGGGACCTCATGAAGGAGACAGTCAGTCTGTGAGGTAAGGGCCAGAATTGAGCCTGATTTGTGAACTGTGTTTTCTGAAAAATGGAATCTGACTGTTGATACTACAGCATCAGGATCAAAAATCTCCCTGCCTAACTCCCCATGAACAGCTCTTCGAAACTCACAGAGTAGAAAACTAAGTTAGTATTATCACTGCCTTTATCTGACTGAACTGTAAAGTTGACCCTCGTCAATATCATCAAAAAATCGACCAGGAAACCATCACCTATGCCTGTAGAACAATGCGTCGTGAAAACCACTTAAGTAATCTGGTCAATCTGATTATTTTCTTTTATCTATCCCTTAAGTGTGTTTGTTTCTCTGTATGTTCTGTGTGAATGCAGCTGAGAACAAAGGTCTGTGGGTTTATAGTACAGTCTAATTTTTTTGTTTAATTTCACTCTGCCAAAACTACTATATTGTTAATAAATTGCTAAGACATTTGTTTAAGATACAAACTGGTGTTTGGAATCAATTATTCACAGTCTGGGATTGGTTAGTCAATGCTCTGGTTAGGAACCATTGGGGTCAATTTTGAGTTTCTTTGAAGGTTTTTAATTTACTGCGTTGCGAATAAAAAGATAGAAAGGCTGATTTGGTTCAGACATCTGTCTCTGTGTCATAACAACAGTACAGAGCAGCAGAAGCTCATGTGATCAGGAAAACTTAGTGACTACAAATAATTTAGAAAGCAAGCTAATAACAGCTACCAAACAGCAGGAATTACAAAGTTTGTTATACATAGTGGGGCCAAATAGAGAACAGTCAGTCCAGTGACATTGATGGATATGTATGGAAAAGGCGTCTTCAATTGGACCTACTAGGATGAAACAAAGCTAGTGACATGATGTTTGAAATAACCCCGATTATCAAGTGACCCTTTATTTACACGTGGAAAATCTTTGACATTGATCCAGCTCCCTCAGAGCCAGCTCTCAGAGTGAACAGGATATTTGACACTCCTGTTTTTATCTGTCAGATCAGAATAACAACTCCAATCAGGAATTCATATTCTATGAGGCCCACCTGGCTGACTTTGTTACAATCACTTCCCTCCCCCTCTCAGTCCATGTACATAGGATGGTTCTTTTCTTGTTGCTTCTCCTGGGGCGTTTTAGCACCAGGTCAGGTACTTCTAGCTCTGCCTCAGATGCAGGCAGCATGTAACACTCGGATCTTTTCCCTAAAGCATCTCGGAAGAAATTTATTCTCCTCTTCAGTCGGTAAAGGTGAGGCAGCAACGTCCACTGTGTCCATTTCAGATTCCAAGGTATCTCCAATGGACAGGGAGAACCCACAGGTTCCGGAAAAGTTGGAAAGGCTGTCAAGGAGTTGGGCATGTGTTGTTCCCACACTATTTGCGAGTTTGCTGCTTTCATATGGTTCCATACTTGTTCAGGATCATCACTCCTACCTAAACCTTAAACATCAGCGGACCTGACTTGTGTCGACCATGCCTCTTACCCATGCAGGGCCTTTCCTGTGGTTCCTCCACCAAACTTCATCCCCTTAAGTAAACTGTCTCTCTCTCTCAGTACAGTCATATGTCTGGCATTGGCATTCCTGATGCCATTTCAGGCCCAGGAAGAGCAGATTTAACCTGATGCAGAGTCTGCCTCCCCATTAGCAACTTGGCTGAAGCTATCCCTACAGTTGCATGATCAAATGGGAACTGGGACAGTTTGTATCTAGTGTCCTTCACCAACAACAGATCGAGCAGAGACTGCAGCAGTGGAAAGGAAAGTTGGACTCTCTTAATTTTTTTTGTCTTACCTTATTCTAAGTTAATGTGAATGGCACTGTGCATGCATGGCGAAGGTACACACTTTTCATTGTATTTTCACACCGAATACAGGTGACAATAAATGATTCCATTCAATTTAATTCAATTCAATAATGAAGCTGTAGGCTGTTTCTGTACAAATATCTTCAAAGTTTTGATTGCTTTCTGCCGCACCATTGGATGATTGTGGACGCTGATGCAAAAAACTCTTCTGCCACACCACTCATGTGGATATGGAGGCTGACACTTTTTTTAAAGAGTTGATGCAAAGGTATCAGGATGGAGGCCAGGTTGGGTATAAATTTTCCATAATAATTCACCAGCTCAAGGAAAGATTTAAGCTCTGGTTCAGACATAGGAGCTGGGGCACCATTGATCACCCTCACTTTATCTTCCAATGGGTGTAAGTCGGTGTTATCGACTCTGTGGCCCAAGTAGGTCACCTGAGGTGCTTGGGACACACAATTTCCCTTCTGAGACATACGCCCACCTGGGAGAAACATCTAAGGACAGTGTGTAAGTTCTCTAAGTGCTCCCTATTGGACTTCTCTATTATTAGCACGTCAGCACAGAGGCTCAGTGGTTAGCACTGCTGCCTTACAGCGCCAGGGACCTGGAGTCGATTCCACCCTCGGATGATTGTCTGTGTGGGTTTGCACTGGGTGCTGTGGTTTCCTCCCACAGTCCAAAGATGCACAGTTTAGGTGGATTGGCCATGCTTATGAATTGTCCCACTGTGTCCAGGGATGTGCAAGCTAGGGGGGTTAGCCAATTGAAATGTAAGGTTACAGGGATGGGGTGAGTATGGGTGGGATGCTCTTCAGAGGGTTGCTGTGGACTCGATGTAGGGATTCTATGATTTTATGGTCTAGATAAATGGCAACCTGAGGTAGACCCTGTAAAATGTTTTCAATCATCCTCTGAGAAATTCCACAGGCTGATGATACCCCCAAATGGCAGTCTCATATATTGACACAAAACCTTCTGGGTACTAATTGTAGGATACTTCTGGGAATCCTCATCTAACCACAATTGCAAGAAGGTGTGGTTCACATCCAACTTCGTAAAGGACAACCCCCCGACAGCTTTGCATATCAAACTTCCATGCAAGGGATTGGGTATTTATCCAGCTGTGAAAAGCAATTTATCATTTGTTTAAAATCCCCACAAAAGGGATGAAAGGCGACCAGTCGGGTTTCACAATCGGTACGATCAGTGCAGCCCATTCCAAAATGTGGATTATGTGACAATTCCTTCACTTTCCAGCCTTCTGATTTCTGCCTTGACTTTTGTCCATAAGGCAAATGGCACTGGATGGGCTTTGCAAAATTGTGGAATTGCTTCCTGGTCAACTTGCAAGGTGGCCTTAGCTCCTTTGATAGTCCCTAGACCTTCCTGAAAAATTTTGTATATTTAATTAGGACTTCACACAGGCCACCATTTTCTAATCGAAAAAAGTTGAACCAATCTAGGTAAATCTCTCTCAACTAATTTCGCCCCATCAGGCTTGGGCCAGAGCCTTTTCCTACAGTCAGTGGCAACTGAAGCAGCTGCTTCTCATACAAGGCTGGAACCAAAATTGTACCCTTAATCTGTAAAGGTACTCGAGTATCAGTTCTTGGTCTAGCCGAGGTGTTATGCAAACTTAAGGGTTGAGGTCCAGAGCGAATTTTGTTGAAGACTGGTTCGGCGAAACTGAAAAATGGCCGCACCAATGTCAACCTCCATTAGTACCAGATGACCGTTTAACCAGATGTTTATTTTGATTGGTTCTCATTTGGATGTTGCTAAGCAATTGAATTGTTCCAAACCAGAAGTCGGTGGACTTTCCAGGATGTGCACTTTCCTGGAAACCAGCCTATGAGTTATTTTACTCAACTTAGGTCTTGTGGGAACAAAAACAGAAGTTGCTAGAAAAGCTCAGCAGGTCTGGAAGCATCTGTGAAGAAAAAAATCAGAATTAATGTTTCAGGTCCAGTGACCCTTCCTCAGAACTGACGGTAGCTGAGAAAACATTGCCTTATATGCCGAAAGTAGGAAGGGGTTGGGGGTAGGGCATAAGCAATAGGATAGAGCTCAAAAAGAGAGAAGAGCAGTTGGATAGACAAAGGAGTTGATAATGATCTGGCTGGGAGGATGAATGGTTGTTAATGGGGACTGTTAGTGACTAACAATAGATAATGCGTAATGGCAGGTTATGTGATTACAAGGCTGGTGTGTGGGGTAGGGGGTTAGGTCATGAGACAGTTTAGGCCCAAAATTATTGAGTCCGGAGGTCTGCAGGGTCCCCAAGTGGAAAATGAGGTGTTGTTCTTCCAGCTTGCATTGAGCTTTGCTGGAACAGTGCAACAAGCCAGAGACAGAGGTTTTGGTCAGGGAACAGGATGGTGTGTTAAAGTGGCAGGCAACAAGGTCTAGTGGGCCTGTTTTGTCATTTCAAGTCCATATACTGACAACAACTCCAATGGCTTGGCCTGCCCAGATGCTGAAGAAAAATTTAACCATATGGCCGAGGCTTGGTTTTGTTTGGGGCTTTGCTGTGGGCTGACCTAGAGCCCCTCTCTTTAGGATATGTCCTGAGTGAGGCTATGCAATTGTCTTCACTCAACTGGTGATCCCCAACTCAGTCAGACTGGCAACAGTGTCCACTTCCATTCGAATACCCTGTAACTCATATGCTTGACTTGCTGCGTTTTCCAATGATAAAGCCAATTGTAGTGCCTGTTTGAAGTCCAGTTGGGCTTCAGCTAATTGGTGCTTTTGCATTATTATATCATTAATCCCACTGTCATCGCCACTGAAATAACTGCAAAGGGGTCGATATCCCATCACCAAGTCACCCTTTATTTATTCATACAGAGTCCTTGATACTGATCAAGCTCCCTTGGAGCCAGCTCTCAGAGTAAACAGGATGTCTGACGCAGAGATAAAAGGTACTGCAGATGCTGGAGAATCCAAGATAACAAGGCGTAGGGCTGGATGAACATAGCAGGCCAAGCAGCATCATAGGAGCAGGAAAACGTGACGTTTCGGGCCTAGACCCTCCTTCAGAAATGGGGGAGGGGAAGAGGGTTCTGAAATAAACAGGGAGAGAGGGGGAGGCGGATAGAGGATGGATAGAGGAGAGGATAGGTGGAGAGGAGGCAGAAAAGTCAAAGAGGCGGGGATGGAACCAGTAAAGATGAGTGTAGGTGGGGGGGTAGGGAGGAGATAGGTCAGTCCAGGGAGGACGGACAGGTCAAGGGAGCGGGATGATGTTAGTAGATAGGAGATGGGGGTGGGGCTTGAGGTGGGAGGAGGGGATAGGTGAGAGGAAGAACAGGTTAGGGAGGTGGAGATGAGCTGGGCTGGTTTTGGGATGCGGTTGGGGGAGGGGAGATTTTGAAGCTTGTGAAATCCACATTGATACCATTGGGCTGCAGGGTTCCCAGGCTGAATATGATTTGCTGTTCCTGCAGCCTTCGGGTGGCATCACTGTGGCATTGCAGGAGGCCCAGGATGGACATGTTGTCTGAGGAATGGGAGGGGGAGTTGAAATAGTTCGCGACTGGGAGGTGCAGTTGTTTGTTGCGAACTGAGCGCAGGTGTTCTGCAAAGCAGTCCCCAAGCCTCCTGTTTTTATCTGTCAGCCAGGGCTCCCTGATTGGACCCAATTAACAGCCTCAATCAGGGAACTCATAATCTATGAAGTCCAGCTGACTGACCTTATTAAAATCACTACAAGGTTCTGAAGACAAATAAGGAGATCCAGATATAAAATCGGGTTTCGACAACAGCAGGAAATGCAATTTTGAGCATATTTTTTGCCTTTGTTAGAAACAAATGCTTAGGAATGTATAATCAATTGATATTAAAGCTGCTTTTCTGGAGGGAGAGCAGCTGAATTGGGAGCTGTCTCTTTCCTCTTCAAAAGAAACACCAAACATAACAGAGACTGTCAGGAAGTTAAATAAAGGCCTATATGGCGTAAATTGTGCCTACAAAGTTTGATACAATGAAAGTTGCGCAGTAAACTCGGCCATATATGATTGGCACCATGGGGGCAACCTTCAGCCATCTTCAGAATGTGCATTGATAATCGTTTTTGCAGTGATAGCAGTGAATTCAAAATCATAGTGTTCGTAGGGGAGGAGGTGGCATAGCAGTAATGTAACTGGATAGGTAATTTAGATTCATACAGTCATACAGCGTGGAACCAGACCCTATGGTCCAACTAGACCATGCTGACCATGTTCCCAAACTAAACTAGACCCAACTTGCCTGTTTTTGACCATATCCTTCCAAACCCTTCCTGCTCATGTACCTATCGAAATGGCATTGAAATGTTGCAACTGTACCTGCATCCACCACTTTTTCTGGCAGTTCATTCCACACACGAGCTAATCTCTGCATAAAAAGAAGTTGCCACTCATGTCTTTTTTAAAACTTTCTCGTCTCACCTTGAAAATATGCCAATTTGGTGGCCCAGGCTAATGCTCTGGGATCAAAAGTTCGTATCACACCTCAACAATTTGTGGAATTGAAATTCTGCAACTCAAATTATTTCTATTAACGGTGACCATGAAATCGTCATAAAACCCATCTGATTCACCTATGCCCTTAATGGAATGCAATTTTCTTACCTTACCTTACTTCACCTCATCTGGCCTGACTCCAGACCCACAGTAATTTAGTTGACTCTCTTAACTACCCACTAAAATGGCCAAGCAAGTCATTTATTTGAAGCTCTGAAGAAGGTTCATAAGACTTGAAAGTGTTAAATCTGTTTTCTGTGCATAGATCCTGCCAGACCTGTTGAGTTTTGCCAGAAATTTCAGGTTTTTTTCCACTCAGTTCAAGGTCAATTTGGGACAGGCGACAAAAGCTGGCCTTTTCAGTGACACCTGTAGCCCACAAAAATATGTATAAAAGGACTTAAAACAGTACTCAAAATGGGAAGTCGGGCTTCTGGGGCTTTTAAATATATTGGATTGGAAATTAACCAGTGGATGAAGATCACATTGCATCGGCAATCTAATTTTGGAAAGTATGAGTTCCAAAGCAGTTAGTCAAAGTAGTGTACCTTAAAAAGATGCAGTGCCCTGAAACATTGAAATAAAGAAATTGTGAAATCTAATTGGTTGGACATGGAAATGAGGCCAGATATCAATTTTACTTTCCTAGAATTGAGTACAATATAAAAAATCTTCCGGCGGAAGATATTACTCGAGTGAAGAAAACATTGAAAAATTTTTAAAAATGGGTAAATGTATTTTGAGATTTCCATCATTAGGAAATGCCAGAAACATGAAGCCTATTGTTTTTAGTGACGTTTCTTATGAAAACCTCCATTGCAGGTAGATTTACAATCTTTCTTTTGGGAGTGAGAATTAAATGTTGCCCTTTAGCATGGGGAGTTGAAAAGATCAAAGTAGTGGTAAGAAATAACTCAGCCGCACAAACCCTGCTATTGTCGAGGCAGTAAATATGACACTTTTCTTAGCAAAAATGTTCAAAGAACTTCTAAAAAGGGATTCAGCACAGCAATATCCATCGTGTGCTACATTGAAAATAAGTCATTACGAAATAACATGAATTCGATAAACTGTGTGAATGAGAAAGGACTGAGGATCAATATTGCATTTTTAAAGTAGGCTGAAGAATGGAGTGATCTGAAAATTGAAACAGCAGCAGTCAACTACCTGATCACTTTAAGAAAAAATGAGCGAGCTCTAAGAAACTATTAGAAAGACTGAGAAATGGACATTTGAGACTTGGATGTAATTAAAAACAAACTGAAACATGTAATTCTGCACAGTATTTTGTTTTCTTGTTCTATTTGTTTTCATTGTTTGCGCATTCTCCCCACGTCTGCATGGATTTCCACCATGTCGTCCAGTTTCCAACAAAGATGAACAGATTAGGTGGACTAGTGTTAAAATGTCTATACTGTCTAGAGATGTGCAGGCTAGGTGAATTAGCCATGGTAAATGTATGGTTACAAGAGAATTGAGTGGGTGGGCTGGTTCTGGGTGGGATGCTCTTTGGAGGGATGGTGCTGACTCAATGGGCCAAATGGCCTCTTTCCACACTGTAGGGATTTTATAATTCTATGATTATTATTATGTATATTAATTAAGTTAAAAAGGGAATCTATTATCATCTTTAGTGTTTTGCAGAGATAAGACCGTAAGACAATTAGACATTGAAGCAGAAATTAGACCATTCAGCCCATCAAGTCTGCTCTGCCATTCAATCATGGCTGATATGTTTCTCAAACCCATTCGCTCACTTTCTCCCCATAACCCTTGATCCCCTTGACAATCAAGAACCTATCTACCTCCATCTTAAATATACTCAATGACCTGGCCTCCACAGCCTTCTGTGGCAGTGAATTCCAAAGATTCACCACTCTCTGGCTCAAGAAATTTCCCTTTGTCTCCATTCAAAAAGGTCTTTCCTTTACTCTAGGGCTGAACCCTCAAGTCCTATTCTCTCCTACCAATGGAAACACCTTCCCGATATCCACTCTGTCCATGCCATTCAGTATTCTGGAAGTTTCATTTAGAAACCCCCTCATCCTTCTAAAGTCCATCAAGCATAGACCCAGAGTTCTCAAACATTCCTCATATATTAAGCTTTTCATTCCTGGGACTATTCTCGTAAACCTCCTCTGAACCCGCTCCAGGGCCAGTACATCCTTCCTGAGATATGGAGCCCAAAACTGCACACAATACTCCAAATGTGGCCTGACCAGAGATTTATAGAGCCTCAGAAGTTCATCTCTGCTTTTATATTCAAGTCTTTTCAAAATAAATGCCAAAGTTGCATTTGCTTTCCTAAATACTGACTCAACCTGCAAGTTTATCTTGAGAGAATCCTGGACTAGAACTCCCAAGTCTCTTTGCACTTCAGACTTCTGAATTTTCTCCCCATTTAGAAAATAATCCATGCGTCTATTCTTCTTACCAAAGCGCATGACCTCACACTTTCCTACATTGTACTCCATCTGCCACTTCTTTGCCCACTCTCCTAACCTGTCTGCAGCCTCCCCACCTCCTCAATACTACCTGTCCCTCTACCTATCTTTGTATCATCTGCAAACTTAGCCAGAATGCCCACAGTTTCTTCATCTAGATCATTAATGTATAAAGTGAAAAGTTGTGGTCCCAGCATTGACCTTTGCGGAACACCACTTGTCACCAGCTGCCATCCTGAGAAGGACCCTTTTATCCCCACTCTCTGCTTTCTGCCAGAGAGCTAATTTCTATCAATGCTCGCACCTTGCCTCTTAATACCATGGGCCCTTATCTTACTCAGCAGCCTCCTGTGCGGCACCTTGTTAAAGGCCTTCTTGAAGTCCAGGTAGATAACATCTATTAGTTCTCCTTGGTCTAACCTGCTAATTACTTTCTCAAAAAATTCTTACAGATTTGACAGGCATGTCAGGTTTGATGAAGCCGTGCTGACTTTGGCCTATTTTACTGCATTTCTAAGTATTCAGAAATCTCATCCTTCTCAATGGACTCTAAAATCCTACCCACGACTGAGGTTAGGCTAATCGGCCTGTAAATTTCAGTCTTTTGCCTTACTCCCTTTTTAAACAGAGGTGTCATGCAAGCTATGTTCCAGTTCTCTCGGACCCTCCCTGACTCTAGCAATTCCTGAAAGATCACCACTAATGCCTCCATTATTTTTTCAGCTATCTCCTTAAGACCTGTGAGGCGTATTCCATCTGATCCTGGTGGTTTATCCACCTTCAGTCCATTCAGTTTTTCTAGCACCTTCTCCTTGATGATGGCCACCATACTCAGCTCTGCCCCCTGAATCTCTCAAATTTTTGGGGTATTACTCGTGTCTTCCATTGTGAAGACTGACACAAAGTAATTATTCAGTTCCTCAGCCATTTCCTTGCTTCCCATTACTATCACTCCAATGTCATTTTCCAGCAGTCCAATGTCCACTTTTGCCTCTCTTTTGCCCTTTATATATCTAAAGAAACTCTTACAGTCCTCCTTTATATTACTAGCTAGCTTACCCTCATACTTAATCTTCTCCCTCCTTATTTCTTTTTCTATTGCCCTCCATTGGTCTTTGTAAGCTTTCCAGTCCTCTGGTTTCCCACTGCCCTTTGCCACATGAGATGCTTTCTCTTTTGCTATTATGCTATCCCTGACTTCCCTAGTCAGCCATGGTTGCCTCATCCTCCCTGTACCATGCTTCTTTTTCCTAAGAATGGATTTTTGCTGTGCCTCCTGAATTACTCCGAGAAACTCCTGCCATTGCTATTCCACTGTCTTTCCTGCTAGGCTCATTTTCCAGTTAATTCTGCCCAGCTCCTTTTCTATCTCCCAGTGTATCATGCGCCCCAGCTCGTGACTACTGTTTCGAGCCCTGAACATAACTCCAACTATGGCGTTTTTACCTCTGCAGTTCCTCAACTCTGCCCATACAGATTCTACACCATCTGGCCGTACTTTGTTTCTTATCATTGATTTAATTTCATTTCTTACGAATAAGACAACCCCACCCCCTCTGCCCACCTGCCTATCTTTTCGGTAAGATGTATATTCTTGGATATTCAGCCCCAATCCTGATCCCCTTGCAGCCATGATGCCCACCATGTCGTATCTGCCAATTTTGATCTGTGCCACAAATTTATTTACCTTCTTTCTTATACTGCATGCATTCAGATATAACACCTTTAGTCCTGTATTAGTCGTCCCTTTTCTCATTTCACTCACTTATCCAGTGTGCTTGAAGCTAGATTCCTAACCCTTTCCAAACACTCTGTCCTATTTGTATCTGTGCTGGAGACTTTAATAACCTTTCCTGAATTCGCCTTTCCCATCATTTTTTTCATTTTTTTCCCACATAGTGCAATCTACCCCTACAAATGTTAGCCTGTTGCTTTGTTCCCCACTGGGGGAAGTTTTACCCTTCCTTTCCTGCCCCCACTTTCTAGTTTAAAGTCCTGATGACCAGCTTATTTACCCTTTTCACTAGAACATTCGTCCCAGCTCGGTTCAGGTGGAAACCGTCCCAATGGTACAGATCCCTCTTGCTCCAATACTGATGTCAGTGCTCTATGAAATGGAACCTGCACCACTCCTTCAGCCACGTGTTTATTTTCCCTTATTCTCATGTCCTTACGCCAATTTGCAGGTGGCTCAGGCAGTAATCCGGAGATTATATCCCTTGAGGACTTGCTCTTTAATTTCATTCCTAACTCCTGATAATCCCTGAACAGGTCCTCTTTTCTAGTTTTGTCTATGTTGTTTGTTCCAACATGGACCACAACAACTGGATTCTCCCCTTCCTGCTCCAATATCCTTTCAAGCCAGTCAGAGATATATCCTTTACCCTGGCACCGGGCAGGCAACACACCGTGCGAGACTCTTGATCCTGCTTACAAAGGATACTATCTATTCCCCTGACTATAGAATCCCCTACAACTACCATTTGTCTTTTTGCTCCCCCCTCTTGAATGGCCTCTTGTGCCAGTTGGCTCATTCTCCCTGCAGCCCTTTTCCTCATCCACACAGGGAGCAAGAACCCCATACCTGTTGGACAAGGTCAAGACCTGAGGCGCCTCTCTTCCTGATTGCAGGATCCCTCTACCTGTCTCACTAGCAGTCACTCCCTGCTGTCCCTGGCCACTAACCAAATTTGAAGTACATGTCTAAGGTGAAATGGAATTGGGAAACTGTTGATGATTATACATGAATAAAGGGTTAATTGGGTGAGAACTGGGTGTATGCAAATAAAGAGAATAAGTAGTCAGTGTTGGAATTTTATGATGTAGTAGTAATTAGAATTAGAAAATTTAAAGCATGGACTCTGTCTAACCAATCTTTAACCTCTGGTATTTATCAACCAAGATCACATAATTACAGAAGAGCAAGCAAGCTTCAGGACACAGAAAACTACTGCAATCCTAATTATTCACTTGGTAGACATTTTCAGTGGTAATAATTTATGTTTGCTTATACTAAATCAGCAAACTCCACCTGAATTCACCCTGAACACAACAAAAACTGAGGTTGTATCAGAGATAAAAGGTACTGCAGATGCTGGAGAATCCGAGATAACAAGCATGGGGCTGGATGAACACAGCAGGTCAAGCAGCATCATAGGAGCAGGAAAACTTGACGTTTCGGGCCTAAACCCTTCATCAGAAATGGGGGAGGGGAAGAGGGTTCTGAAATAAATAGGGAGAGAGGGGGAGGCGGATAGAGGATGGATAGAGGAGA